>JAGXJF010000389.1:0-409589 GCA_019208055.1 Stipa capillata
CACAAAATGATGGGTGGGATGTGAGATTAGGCTAAAGGTGGCAACTCTATCACACAACGCCTCGTCGATCCGCTGCTCCAGAGTGCCGTCGCGCCACGCTAATTACTAGGACACTGCAAGGAGCTCGCCTCGGATAGAGAGGAACACGCAGCGATAAACGGGCTGATGGGGCTAATCCGAGGATAAGGCCGGTAGCGCCGCACACTTGTCTTCTAAAGCATGTGGCCGACGCGGGGAGGAAATAGTAGTAGAGCCTACCGACGCAATGGCAGATCAAAGCAGAGGAAGCCAGGGAGTCCATGGCCTCTCGATCAGCTTCCACCGGCCCAACCTCCAGGCACCCCTTCATGCATATGTGACGCATGCAGTTCATGGCCTCGCCCTTAGCTCCATGTACACGCGCAACTTCTCTCGCATCCTCGGTTCCCCCTAACAAATGCACCGATTGATCAAGAGAAGCTCCTTGTCTTCCTTGTCGCTAGAAACGAGCCGAGGAGGTCCGGAGTGAAGCCACCATGACAAAGACGGGAATAATCAGGTGGAGGTGTCTCGGGCTCTCAGTGATGGCGGCTATAGGGATCAAACAGGGAAAGCAGGAAATGGATGGTTCCGTACTTCCGTCGGGGATTCGACAAGATATGCATGACGTGGATGTTTAAGGTGGAAAGGAGTTGCTTCATGGCAGATGACATGTGGGTCTAAGTTAGTCCGTTATTTATCATAGTCTGGTTCGCCACAAGTGGCCATAATATCTATGTTTGGTTCGATATTTTTGACAATACATGCTGCAAGCAGCAAACATGGTCAAAAATATCTGATCAAGATGCAATTTTTTTACTTTTTGGATTTTGCATCGAAGTTCCTATTTCCATTTCCTATGTAATGATTTTTGACCAGTTTGGTAAATCAACCGCAAACACATTTATATGAGCGGCACTTCAGTGTCACTCAGCTCTCGGCTCTACAAGCCCAGCACGTGCTCCAGAAATCACCAAATTTCAGGCAGGTGAAGTGCGGAAAATTCTACTGTTTTAGCCAAACACATTAACATGAACGGCACTTCAGTGTCACTCTCAGCTCTCGGTTCTACAAGCCCAGCAAGTGCTCCACAAATCACCAAATTTCCAGGCAGGTGAAGTGCTTTTAGCAATTCTTGCCCCTCCCACTCACAATGCCTAATTTCTTTTTTGAGCGAAAAGAGAGCTAAATATATTAAACACCACAAACGGTAGCATTACAATCATTCAGATAGCTGTAAGCAACACGCTCAGGAACATGTTAACGCCACACTGCACACGTACCTGAGGATCTTGAAAAACTTGCTAAGGGCATCTCCAATAGTAGAGAAGACAGCCTTCTCTTATGTCTTCTATGTCATCTAGAGATAACAACAAAAAACATGTTATACAATAGGTTATCTCTAACAAATAATGCATGCATGAATATAGGACTAAAAGTAAATAAGAAAACATGGGCCTAAAGGAAGACATATTGGACAATGGAGAAAATAATGATCTCTTAGGTGTAAAGGGATCATCCATTCACCAAGAGAAGACAACATTTTCTTTCTTCTCTCTCTCTCCTCCAACTCAACAAAAATCCTATGTGGCACCTCTAAGGGAAGGCTGACATCACCCTATTAGAGATGCCCTAACTCATGAGAAACCAACGGAGCTGCAGATCTGTGCTCTACACCAGCGAGATTGTCGGTTCCCCTCTCCTCCAGCTGCCTCGCCTGCGTCGGGAGGAGAGGGGAACCCGATTCCTTCGAGCAAATCAACTCTTAGTGTAGTTAGTACAAAGTTAGAGTTTGGGATGTCCGTTATTTCGCCTTCGGCGGCGATCGCGGCGGTATTGACCATAATAAGCTTCCTCCGGCCTCGTCCTCGACCCCACGTTCCCTCTTGCGGCGTCGACTACAAAGCTGTGAGGTCAGTTGTTCGATGCTCAGATTTGTTCTAATCTGAACAGTCGATTTGGACTCCCACGTCGGTGTATCTACATCTTTTGGGGCAAAAGGCCGCTTTTGGCCCCCTGCCGCTGATCAATGTCAAAAAAAGGCTCCCTATTGAACACAAAGCCAAAAACTCACCACGGTCACGCGCTGACACGTGGCACGTACCACATGTGGATCTGTGGCCGGCTCCTCCCGCAGGTCCGACCCGCGACAAGTCACATATCGCGGGTAGGACCCATAATACGTGTCAGATGGTACCGCGGATCCAACCCGCGATAGGTCACCTGCCACGGATCCAACCCGTGATAAGTGAAATGTCATAAGTTAGACACGTGACAAGTGAAATGTCGGGGGTTGGATCCACGGTAGGTGACTTGTCGCGGGTCCAACCCGTTACGGGAGATACGTTTTTGGCTCTGATTTTTTAAATGGGCTAAAATCGCAATTGAAACTCAACCAGGGGCTAAAATCGGCTTTTTGCCCATCTTTTGGTTA
Source organism: Stipa capillata (assembly GCA_019208055.1). NCBI lineage: Eukaryota > Viridiplantae > Streptophyta > Magnoliopsida > Poales > Poaceae > Stipa > Stipa capillata. Next base: position 2,453 of record JAGXJF010000389.1, read on the forward strand.
GCGGCGGCACGTCTGCGTCTAGAACGTCAGCGTATGCTCTTCTTGTGTGTTTTGCTGGTTCCTGTTGATCTGTGCTTGTGGTTGTGCTCCCAGGCGGCGGATGAGTGGCCAATGCATGGCCATCGACTCCACGCATCTTCATTCTTTGAGGATCTACTGATGCGGCGTTTAAATCTCATGATTCCTCTTCAATCTTCCTTTGTTGTGCTGGCCACTTCGAAGAATCCAGTAATCTAAGCATATGGGTGAATCAGGGCTAGGATTCATTCATCGTTGCTTTGTCTTTGTCCTAAATGAGGCCTTCTGTTGAGGCTCTCCAATGTGTTGGGATTCCCCTTCTGCCTACCATGGAGTTGATCTGCTTGGCCTCTTTTTTTCTGTTTGGTGGCGAAGTGAAGGACATGTAGACTTCGAGAGACTAAAGATCTGTTTGGTTGGATTTTTCAGTAGCTTTTCAATGGAAAAAGCTACAGCTCAACCAAAACAACCAGCTTTTCAGCAGTTTTTGCCAACGGTAGCTGTGAGCTTGCAGTGCAAATTCACTTGTTTGAAAAAGCTGTCTTTTGCCAGCTTTTCCTAATATACTGAAGTTTTAGTGCTCATTTTCCAAAATATTATAGATAGTTTGGATCAACCAAAAGCCATATATTCACTTTCTCATAGCCATAGCAATGCCCACAGCTACCGTTGGAGAGCCTCAACACACAGCCCTAAGGGCCTATTTGGTTGAGTTGTGGCTATTGATAAAACTGATGTTGGCTAGCTGTCTGAAAAAGTTATTGTGCTTGTGGAAAAATGAATATATAGTTTTGGTTGATCCAAACCATTTACAGTATTTTAGAAAATGAGCCCCGAAGCTTCAACACATTGTAAAAAATTAGGAGAAGGCAGATTTTCTAAACAACTGAGTTTGTACTGCAAAGTCCACAACCACTGTTGGCAAAAACTGCTCAAAAGTTCACCGTTTGATTGGGTCGTAGTTTTTTCCAGTAAAAATCTGCTGAAAAGCCCAACCAAACAGGGTCTAGAAAAGAAGACTCTTAAGGGCTTTCTTGTAATTTAATTTTTTTGTAAGGGGCTTTGTGTAATGTCTGTAAACAGTTGTCTGCGGTTGTACTGTTTCAATTTAATATATGGACGTCTATTCTAAAAAAAGAATGCTACATGCTTCAGAGCCACTGAAGCTATGAAGGCCTCTAACTCCATATCCACAGCTTCTATCCGACAACCACCCACCCCACAACAGCTAAGAAGCTCCCTCGCAGGCTGCAGTTTGGCCAGCACGGGAGCAACCAAGTCCGGTGGCGGCAGCCATGGCGTTAGCAGCTAATAGCCATGGAAGAGTCGTACATACCTGTACTCTCTCCTCCAAGCCACCCAGAAGCATGACGGCTATGCCTGGATACCGTGTTCAGTCGCCGCGAGCTCGGATTGTAGTCCGAGCTAACACCGAGCGTGCAACCTGGTTGCCTGGACTAGACCCGCCGCCATACCTCGACGGCACGTCAGTGTTACCTGACAATATCTGCCCGTGTTATCCGCAGATGACGATTGTTACGCTGATAGATTATTTGGGGCTTCTGGTTGTAGGCTACCTGGTGATTACGGGTTTGATCCACTGGGGCTCGGGGAGGAACCAGAAGACTTGAAGTGGTACGTTCAGGCCGAGCTCGTGCACTGCCGGTTTGCCATGGCAGGGGTTGCTGGCATCCTAGTAACAGATGTAAGTTGCTCACCTCCTTGCCAATCCTTGTCAAATGTAATCTCTTCTCAGTTCTGAAAAACCGTAGCACCGGAAGCTCGATGTCGCAAAAATAGCTGGAAAGGTATCTAACTTAGGATAACCTATGAAAAGAACAGTGAGAAAACAGCATGATACAGGGAATTGTTTCGCCAAATGAAGATAACTATCTAATTGGTAATTTAAATCATATCCAATAAACAAGCCAGGAACTTTTTTAATGTACAACCAAACTACTGCAATTATAACGCATTACCTTTTTAAGGAGACATAGAAGCATAACACGAAGTCCACAAAAGATGGATCTTTTTTCTACGTAAGTTTGGCATATGCTAGATATTTGCTTCCACACACCAAACTAGTACCATGATAGATTTCTTACCACATTGAAGCATGCTCGTAGCTCAATTGCAGAATCCAAACATGAACCCAGACGGCTTTGATGTTCCGCTGTGCTTCTATCATGTAGCACATGGTCTAATTGCTGTGTTTCTCTGTAGCTGATCCGTGTATCAGGTATCCGCAACCTACCCGTGTGGTTTGAAGCAGGTGCCACAAAATTTGACTTCGCCAACACCACGTCACTCTTCTTTGTCCAGCTTCTCTTGATGGGGTAATTCAGCATCCAACTGAAACATTTCATCAGTGGTAAAAGAATGTTTGAATAACTCAGAATTTTAAAATGGTGTAGACCGTGATGACTTCACACAGAACAAGACTGACCTGCTTCTATCATAACTCTTGATCCTCAACAGATTTGCCGAGACCAAGAGGTACATGGACATTGTTAATCCAGGATCACAAGCAAAGGAAGGGACATTCCTTGGAATAGAGGCTTCACTTGAAGGTTTACAGCCAGGGTAAGTGCTGCAACATGCTCCAAAATGAAGTGAAGTCACAAAACAATTTACCTGAGCAAGTCTCTGGCTCTCTGCTTTAATTAAATTATTACAATTCTGGAATCTGAACAGCTACCCTGGGGGTCCACTATTTAATCCAATGGGACTATCCAAAGATATAGAGAATGCACATGAAGTGAAGCTGAAAGAAATCAAGAATGGTAGCTTAACTTTCTCTAAGTACAATTTGCTTGCAAGATAAACCTATAGTAATATCTATAGTTTGCTAACATGATTTCCATCTATCTCAGGGAGGTTGGCAATGATCGCTATGCTTGGCTTTATTGTGCAAGCATCTGTGACTCATGTTGGGCCCATCGACAATCTTTTCACACACCTTTCAGATCCGTTCAACAAAAATATCATTCATGCTCTCACCTCTCCTTGAAAAATCACTGTCCCCAAATTTCGTTTCTTCCTTCTTTTTTTGCATCTAAAGATGTAACACAACAAATTTACAGTGTTTTCTTACAGGAAGCACCTTTCTTCTGAGGTCCCCTTTTTATCAATCACAAAAATTGAATATCAAACTTCTGAGGGAGAAAAGATAAGAAACTCAATACGCAATTGCCAGTACATGTGGGATGACAAACGGAATTTCTTCAAATGCAAACAAGCTATATTCATAGTTTATTGAAACAAAAATGGTACTTCTGGTTCTTGCAATTGATCCTAGTCTGCAGTATATTTTTGTGCTTTCTTCCGTGAAATATCTCAGTACAAGCATATACTTCAACGGAAGTTACAAAAGGTGCAAATAATAAAGGGGCAAGAAGATTATAATAGCATTGAGCTTATATTTGAAAACAAATGCAGCAGTTCATGTCATTGCATCCATATTAACTAAGTCAGGAAAAGCTTTCCTGTAATATAGATTACAGAAACAAAGTTGAATCTATACCATAAAACTAAGCATATATCGGCTTGTACTGTACATATATGAATTGAATAAAAAATACGCACCACAGCTACCACTCACTCTGATCGACTAGCTTAAGCCCCCAGCTCATATCTTCACAATGTCTTACATGCGGTACAAGATTTCCCGTATCAGCTCCCCTCTTAGCTTTGCACTCATAGAAAGGTGGAGCATGGAAGCAAGGTTCCATGGACAGAACTTGACGGCAAGGTGGATCAGGTGCCGTACGGTTTTCAGGCTTGAACAGAAGCCATGGCTTCAAGCCACTGAGACCCTGGGCAACATACCCAAAAGTTGACCATGCACTAGTGACCATAACATCAGATAAACTTAACAGATAAATCTCTGCCCACGCTTTCATGTTATGAATTTTCTTGTTTGAGTTCTGATGTTCCTCGTGACTTGGCTGGTGGAAGCTAATTATCTCACCATTTGTGGTTGGATGTTCCCAGTACATGTTTCTGAATTTTTCGTAGTATCCTGAGTTTAAAGAAGTAACTAGAACAACTTTCGACCTGGCATTTCTTAGTGAGACAGTTGGCTGTTGAGTCTTAACCTCTGGCAACATGTGTTCCTTCAGCGTGCATGCAAGAACCTGATCCCAGACATGCTCAAATGGACCAGTTTCAGTATCAAAGACTCTGATCTGGATACCCAACTTTTCATCAGCTCTTGCAAGATAGGAATCATAGTACCTTGTAATCATGCCCCACACAACATTGCTAGGGTGAAATAAGTAACGTCCCAAGTGGTGGAAAACAGCATCACTCTGAGGAAAAAGCCTCATGAGTTCCTCTTGATATGCTGGGATCAGGAAAAGTGAAGGTACAAAGTAATTATCTGATTTTAGGATTAGCCACGGGATTGTTTGAAGATATTGCTGATTTTCTTCACAGAAAAAAAGCTTATCATAATCACCATAGTCATGAGACAGATGAAGATAGACAAAAGCCGGCTTTGAACGGATAACTTTATTTTTCAGCATGAATCCATAACTCTCAGGAGAGTCAATACTGAAGTTCTTGAACTGCTTCATAGGGAAATCTGACGGTAAGAACCATGAAGTTTCAGGAAATGGTTCACATAAAAGATCTGCAGTGCCTTTATCTCCATCAACAAGTAAGACTCTGTTTGTAAGGATTGCATAGAGAAATGCTGAGGCAATTGTTAAGATCCTGTTTCCCAGACCACTATAAGCTATCCAGACCAAATAGTTGCATTCCATAACTTTGACATCCCGACCGGACTTAAGCTGCTCAATAGCTTTCTTATAAACTTCAGTATGCGGACCACACTTCTTCTGGAGAGCCTCATGTTCCCTTAATCTTTCCAGAAGGTAGGTGGATGGAATGTGGGACGATATTTTACGATATAATACTGATTGGTATCTACTTTGGCAAGATTGTTCATCAAAGCCCGGAGCTAACAAGCCACCGAGTAGTTTGTCCTTGACAACTTCCGGAGATCCTGAAGCACTATCTTCTCCGAACACAACAACAAAAAATACTGTATCAAAATTTAAATACAGCATATAAGAGTTATACTTCAACGCATAGAAGACAAATGAAAAAAGTGTTCATTCTTTGGTTAAATGCCATTGATGCCAATACAAAACTGATGTAGGCATGAATTATTCAAGTATGTTAGCACAATAGTTACTCAAGTTTGACTTTAATATCAGTCCAATAATCGTGGTATGGGGCAGGTAAGACTTATTCCCCTCCAAACATTGTAATAAAAGGGAGGACGCGAACCCAGGTTGCTTAGCACACCGACCATGTGTGTTAGCCAATTGGCCCCATGAGACTTCTCATTGGTTCAATAATCATGTCTAGCTAGGACTAGAGATGGTCCGGGCTTACAAAGAAACCCTTTGAGTTGACGCTCTAGTAAATGTCAAGAAAAGGATAGCACAACGCATAAACCAGACAAACCACGGAACAATAGTACTCCTAAATTAGACAAAGTTGACACTGTTTACCATGGCAAACCAGAATAAAGTAATTTACCATCAATGCTATGGAGATCAGCTTTATTAAGTGGACATTAAAACACAGTAATTAGTTCAAAGCAATGCACATGTAACGATATCTTAGTGCAGCGCTCAGAACCCCACAGATACTGAACACCATGGTATTCAAATTGCCAGGATCAACCACGGTTAAAACTTACGAATGCTGAGCCTAAAATTTTTACTTTGAGAAGTTACAGCATATCTTCACTGACAATTACCATTCCCCGACGATAAATATCGAACGTATTAGAACCTGGCAACTTGCAACGTTCCAAAGAACAAAAGATAAACTGCTACATAAAATTCTAAAAAAAGTGCTCGGCAAATTTTGCAGAACTTGCACTAACAATGGCAGAGACATAGTATCCGCGAACAAGTCATGGAGCCCAAACATTAAAGGCATCACGTCTGACATCCCAGACGTAACGCGGCCATCCACACAAAGTACTGGAGAGAATCCTGATTTGCTACCAGATGGTGGTCCTGGAGCGGCGGAACTCAAAAATGGGAACTGACGAACGCACACAAATCGTTGTCTTACCATCGCGCGGCCGACCTAGGCGCGATCGTCGCGGCCACCGCCCCCGGAGAGCCCGGAAAGGTCCGCGTCGAGGAATTGGCCCCTCCGCGCCGCAGAGCCCCCGGCGAGCAGCAGGAGGAGGAGGACGCACGCCACGAGCGCCGCGGCCGACAGGGGCCGCAGCAGCGTCGCCGCCCGGCCCTTCCTCCCGATAGGCGACGCCGCCACAAGCGCCTCCTCCTGCGGCGGCGAGCGGCGGATTCGCTCCTTGAGGTCCATGTGGCGGCCGAGTCCCAGGGTTCTTTCAGCCTTCCGCTGGGGTTTAAGCGGAAAAAAGCAGAGAGGTCAAAAGAGCGGGCGTTATGTTTGTGGAACGAAGGGCGGAGTCGGATTTTGATGCGTTTCACCTAGAAAAGGGGGGTGGGGGGGGGGAATGGCTCCGGATAGTAACGACGTGAGTGCGTGACGGCACGGTGGCGACGTCGTTGGTGCGGCGTCGGTGGCGGTGACTGGGGCGCCTCGGCGTGGCAACGGCGGCAGGTGGGCTATTTCGCCTTTCCGGCACAGCGGCCGTGCGGGGGGCTCCGTGCGGGGCACCGGATGCGCGGATTGAGCCGAGCGTGCCGCCCGCGGCTCGGGTTGTGGGTTCGTTCGATTTGAGTGACTTCTTTTTTTTGCGATGGATCGATTTGAGTGACTCTTGACGCATGAAAGCCACGCGGAGGTGTCGGGACTCGGGAGGCTTTCCCCTTGGCACCTCGTACGGTTGATACCGACGGATCCAGTTCACCGGGCACCGTGATTTTGGCTATCGAGTCTGCATCTGATCTCTGTTATCGGAACAACGACTGTCGGCAGCCGTGACTGTTGTGTAGCTTTCATGACTGTTGTGGGGACTGGGGACTCTGCCTCTCCCATCGATCAGTTCGAGTGACAGAAGTGTGCGAGTCCGGACGAGTCAAGTCCTGATCAAACACGAGATGGGCACGAGATTTTTGAACTTCTTACTTGATCTCATTTCCACTTGCTGAGTTTACAAGATGGCACATGAGGGCTGGAGATGGTAGAAACTGTAAAGAGTAAAAACGTAGCAAACACCCGAACTTGTTTGGATTGCAGGAGTCCTTAAAAGACGGTATAGTTCCCCTTTATGTCATGCTGCTTCATATCCTTGTTCAAAATAGTAAAGCAAACATGATTTTCCTATCTAGCCGAGCCCGAATACATGCATGTTCGGATCGCAGAAGGGATCAGACATGCTATTAGGTTTGTACAGAGAGCGCACAAACAAAATCTATCTCAAGTTCGCTTTCACGTTTGAGATCTTCCATTGTACTACTTCGGATCAACAAGCTTCAGCCCCCATTTCACGTCCACGCAGTGCCGGAGATGCGGCACCGTGCTCCCGGTGTCCGCTCCCTGCTTCAGCTTGCAGTCATACATCGGCGGCGAGTGGAAGCACGGTTCCATGGACACGTCCCGGCGGCACGGCGGGTCCACCGGCTTCGTGAGGTTAAACGGCGGCCTGTACATCACCCACGGCGTCACGCCGGCGAGCCCTTGCGCGACGTACCCGAACGTCGACCAGCCAGAGGTCACCAACACGTCGCATAGGCTCAGCAGGTACATCTCCGCCCACGCCTTGGTGTCGTGCGACTTCTCGCCGAAGTGCTGCCACTCCTCGTGGCTCGGCTGGTGCACGCTCACGTCCTCGCCGGTCGCCGTCGCCTGCTCCCAGTACATGCTCTTGATGCGCTCGTAGTACCACGGCCTGAGAGAGGCGATCAGGACGGTTTTAGACCTGGCGCCGGGCGCCGGCACGGCCGGCTCCTCCGCGGCGAGAACCTCCGGGAGCAGCTTCTCCTTCCACACGCACGACGTGATCTGCTGCAGGATATGCGGCGACTTCGCCTGCACGCGTTCGAAGACGCGTACCTGGATGCCGACTAGCTGCTCCGCCCGCGCGAGGTACGCGCGGTAGTACCGCGAGACGAGGCCCCAGACGTGGTTGGTCGGATGGAGCAGGTACCGGCCGAGGTGGTGGAACACGGCGTCGCGCTCCGGGAAGAGCATGCCGAGCTCCTCCACGAAGGACGCGACCTGGAACAGCCCCGGCACGATGTAGGTGTCCGTCCTCATCACCAGCCACTGGATGTTTGACAGCAGCTGCTGATCGCCGTCGCAAAAGAACATCTTGTCGTCGTCGCTGTAGTCGTGCTCGAGATAGATGTACGCGAAAGCCGGGAGCTGCCGCGCCGTCGGCGACTCGCCGCTCACGTCCGTCGCGAGCACCTTGTTCTTCCGCATGTTGCCGTAGCTCTCGGCGGCGTCGATGCTAAAATTGGTATAAGTACTCGCCAATGGGAAGTCCCGCGGGAGTAGCCATGTCGTGCCGGGGAACGGCTCGCAGAAGAGGTCGTCCATCTCGTCGACGAGGAGAACGCGATCGGTGAGCACCGCGTAGAGGAAGGCCGACGCGGTGGCGAGGATACGGTTCCCGAGGCCGCGGTACGAGACGGAGATCACGTACTTGCAGTACTCTCCCGGCGCGTGCGCGTTGCTCTTCCCGGCCCTCAGCTGCTGGATTGCTCGGTCGTACGAGTCGGTGCCGGGGCCGCACCGTCGCTGCAGCTCTTCGTGCCTTCGCAGCTTGGCGACGAGGTACGGAGAAGGTCGCCGTGCCGGGTTTCGTCGGTACGTGGAGGATTCGTACCTGCTGCGGCATGATTTCTCGTCGAATCCGTCGGACAAGAGGCCGCCGAGATGTTTGTCTGGTGCGTTTCTCGCGAACGCGAAGGAGCCGTCACCGGACCCTGCACAGATGACGGAACAAATTGTAAGGTGCATTGCAGAGCAAACCATAAAATGGGCCACTATTAAACGGGCCTGTACAAGCTTGACGGGCCGCTAAGCCCATAATTATTTGGGTCCGTACATCAAAGGAATGTGCTAGTACTCTGTTTAGGCCCACAAATCTGTAAATAGACCTACAGGCTACAGTGGCTTTACCGTAGCTGGTCCAGCTCCAGACAGAGTTCCCCCTCAAAAACAAAAACCTCCAGCCAGGGTCAACTTCATCGGAATGCACTAGAGAGATATTCATTTTAGAACTTTTTTTCTTACCCATCATCAAGCTGGTATGCATTGGAGTGGTGATGTTGGCTGCGCTTCAGATTTATGCCTGGGAGCAGACGGATTTAGGTGCTAGCGTCAATTGGCAGTTTGGCACACTTCTCTCGTGAAAGCTACTAACTGAGACAACTGTGGATTGGAGATGCTCTTATGTGCAAGCATCTCGCGGAAGGCAAGTTATTTCCATGAGAAAAGTTCATAATAGGATGTTAACAAAATCAATGGAGAACGACAAATATATGGCTAAGCTAAGCTTAGTTTAGTAAGTACTGACCCCTGTCAAGACTCGGGACTAAAACAACCGGTACATTGAGGTGCACATCTGCACCATGCTGCTACTACAGCTGCATAGTGATAACCGACCGGTCCACTAACATCTGTAGTCCGCAGACTGCAAAGAAATGAAGTACTAGTACAAGTCTACAGTAAGAGCAAAGAAATGCAACGCACTATTAAGGGCAAAGCAGGAAATCTCCCGGCTGGACCGTGGCATCCTTGAACCAGCTAAAGGAAGAAGGACGGAACTTAATTACCTCGGCGCAACTGGGCCCTGGCAGCGGCGATCCAGACCGCCGGCGCGGCGGCGCTGCCGCCAAGAACAACCACCACCGGCGGCACGGCCATGACAAAGGCGACGAGCACGACGTTGACCAGCGAGCTCCATCGCTTCTCACCGGCGAGCTTCTTCTTCCGCGGCACGGAGTGCTCGGAAGCCTCCTCGGCCTCCAGCAAGTCGCGCGCTACCCCGGCCTGCAGTGCAGCCGCCGCCGGGCTCTCCTGCTCCGCGATTCCTTGCGCCGCCGTGCTCTCCGCGCAAACCTTGGGCTTGCGCTGCTGCATCGCTGGTGCCTTCGCTGACTAGCTAAGCTAGCTGCTAGGATGTGTTATGATGCAAGGCGAACCCACTAGCTAGTAGCTAGTAGGAGTAGAAAACTGCGGCAGGTCTGCATGGGATTTGGCGCTGCGCATTTGCTGCAGGCCGCTTCTAATACATTTGTTTTAGTAGATCAATACGTACTGGGTTTGTTAAATCTTAAGCTGCATTGCACATCCTGCATGCTGCACTGCTGCTACTGTAAACAGGACAGGAGCAATTAATTGCTGCATAATAGTATACTTTTTGTGAGAATCTGCAGAATAATATACTTGATGAATACTCCACAGTCGTAGTCCACCGTCCATTATCAAATGCAGGAGAACTTATTAGAGTTATTTGTTAGGTAGGGTGGCCACTTGATTTTGTCTCTGTAAAACTGAATGGTACTCCTAAACGAACTGAAATCGAAACGTATTTTGTACCATTTTCGGTGCGTTTTATCACCATGCCTCGTAGTCTACGATTGACCAACTATAATGTTTAGTGCCATTTTCCTGGGGGAAAGTAAATTTTACTTGAAAGTGTGAATACTAAGCAAGACCAAACCGACACACTCAGTCTTCAGCCGACTGCCGTGTAGGCCCAGGATAGGAAGAGAAACGGGTCCGAACGAATCAACCTGATAAGTGGGCCGAGCCCAAGTATAGCCGCCTTTCAAGCAGAGCATGATGACCTTGAGGCCTTGGTAGCTGACACAGCGCCCGGTGATCGGCGATCGCCGCAGAGCAAGAACGCCGCAAACAGCAGCAAGGCGACAGCAAGAGGACCCTTCGTCTTCGGCTCCATATTGATGTAGCCTTCTCTGACTCCGGCGCATCTCAATGACATGTTACAGACTCACAAATCAACTGCACAGGACATGTTTTTTAATAATAGAAAAAAAAGTCTTCCCAGTCCCTACACTCGAAGATATACATAGCTTAATTATTACATAATTCTTACAATGTTCACACCAAAGAGCAACAAAGGTAGCGACATATTGAAATCAACTATTACATAACCTGTAATTAAACCGCCACTCAAAGTAGGACATAAATCTTCTGGTAGCCAACTCCAATCTCCTAGTACAAAAAAACCATCCGCTCCTACTTCAAAGATTGTCTTTGTAGTAAGAACCATCATCGCAACCAATTGATACATAAGAAGATAGCATGCAAAGGGTTAGTTAAGTCAAAGATAATGTCATTTCTACAAAGTCAGATCGACTGACATAATGCAGCGGCACCCATTAAAAGTTGTGGGCAAACCTCCGCAACCAAATCACAAAAATACAATGGATACTAGCGGTGAAGATATACCGAAGGTTATAAAGATCATTTGCCATGTACAACGAGCGAAATGACACTCAAAGATGAGATGTTGAATCGTCTCTTGTCCACAGAAGGCGTGGAGTTGCTACCTTTCAAATTCTATTTTATTAAGTTATCCTTCAGAAGGATAACCCATCTACAAGGATATCAAAGAAAGATCTTTATTTTGAGGGAACCTTCAAGCGCCACAAATGTTTGGACTAGAATTGGAATTGAGAATCAACTAAGACATCATACATGAATTGGACTGAAAAGAGTCCATTGGAGTATAGAATCCACCTAAATGTATCGCTCGGAGTTGCAAGGTTGAAAAATGTAACCTTTGTAACAGGCTGTGAGAACCCTAATTCTGGCGTAGTCGAGAGAGGCGTGAGGTGGAAGTCGTGGAGCAACTCGCGCTGCTGAGTTGTTTCGAACCTATCGAGCTGCGCCGAGAGTTAGTCGAGAGGGGGAGGAAAGTGGTTGTGCATTCGCATTCATCGCATACATGGCATTTGGTATTCATATGCATTAGAAATAAATACAATCGGAATCGAAACTTTATTGATTAACAAAATAATACAAGTGTTAATGATACAACATTATTACAAAGGAATAAAGAAGAAGAAAGAAAATTACATGATCAATATTCTACCTATACATCATCTAACCTAACTCGTGAACCTTCGGGTCTTCAAAGTCTTCAAGTCGGAGGAGAGTACCGAGAGCCGAAGGGGGAAGTCCTTCGGGAATGTAGGCGGTTATCCCAGGTCAGCGAGTATGGGTACTCGAGACCGTTGGGAATCGTGCCGTTGCTGTAGAAGGCAAAAAAGTTTCTAAACCTATATTTTTAAATACGTGTGGTCTTATCGGCACAGTTCCGCCGACGTCCGCAGGGTTAGCTGCGGGGGCAAAATAGTGCCGATGACCTAGAGTAGATTTTAGTTTTCGAAAATAGCTTTGTAAAACATTTTTGTTTTCGAAAATGTCCGAGGGCCACGTGGCTAAGACCCTCATCGGACAAACCCTAGTATTTTATATTAGGGATAAAGGAGGTGAGAAGAGTATTAAAAATAATTTTATTAACTTATGCTAAATTGCCTCCATAGTATTGTTTTGGGAAAAGGAAATCATTTTTATAAAACCAAAAAGGGGAGAGAGATAATTAAAATCTCTTTAGCTTTATCCATTAGTTGAGTTCTTTACTCAAAAAGGCAACCAAGCCATCGAGACCACATCCAGCAGCCCACAAAATTGATCCAAGCCAACATCTCTTAGCAAACAAGGCAACCAGTGTGCTAGCAGCCACACATATATAATAAACCAAGGCAACAGTCCATCAAATGCTATATCTAGCAGCCATTTTCCAACAAGTGTGAAAAGGGCAGCAGCCATTCAGTAAGAAGTTAGCAGCTGCATGCAAACTGAACTAAGGCAACCAATGTGAACAAGGCAAGCAGCCATCGAGTGGATCTCAAGCAGCCAACAAAAATTACTCAAATGAATAGCTTAGTTTCCAAGGCAGCCATAGATTTTTACCAAATAAAAATCTTGAATAGATAGACATCAGACCAGCTAAATGGTTTAACCAGCAGCCCACGTAGTTAAATAAGCAAGCATGAGGTGGCCAAACTTGTCAGGGGAATTGCTCAACCGACCTAGGCAGCAGGAGCTGGTTCGAATAGCAGTCCAAAGTAGGCAAGCCCAGTCTAGCAAAACAGTAGCAATTGCTGCAAAGACCACCAGTGGGAGCAAGAGAGAGAGGGGCAAAAACAGGAGCCATTGAGGAGTAAGCTCCAGGAGGCCAAGGACCTCAAGAACAACAAGTGCGCCCAGGAGGAGAAGGCCACCAAGAACCTGAGGAGAAGGAGTATAGGAGAAGAAGGAACGAAGCCAACCTCCAGTAGGGAAAAAGAGGCAAGATCAACAGCTTAGCCGAACCTTAGCTTGTTCCAACCAAAACAAGGTAATGACCATTAATAGTACCCAGCTCTGCACATATTTACACATGCATCCTAGCAAATAATGGACCCTCAGAACCATTTTTGCATCACAGAATTGAAAGAGACGTTTGTAGAACCTGTTCTTATCCTTTGGCACCAAAAGAAATGTCTCAAACAATTCTCAGCTAAAGCTCATCATAAGGTTTTTCTCTTAGGCAACTAGTGTAATGAATCTGTTCTTATCAGATTTTATAACCATTGCTCTAAATCTCTCAGAGAGAACATCATCACAAGTATTAAGGCAACAAAAGGCAACAATAGGATGTAAGCCAGACCAAGTATAGTTCTGTTCTTTCCAGTTCAATGGACTGATATAGGTTCATGCATGAAACCAGTAAGGAAAAGCTAAGGCAGAGTATAGTGCATGTTCTTATCAGCTTCCCAAGCATCCATATATGAACCATACACGCATGAAGCATTTGTTCTTTCAGTTTGAAAAACCGAGGCACCCAAATACATGTGTATATATATAGGGATCAGAGGGAGAAACTAACATCGAGAGGGGCGACATGTTCTGTCAGTTTAAATAATCTGGCATGGGTGAAGAAGTGCATGTAAAGGAATTGCAGATAGTGCTAATGTCACCACAGTCTGGATTAAACCTATGAACACATGCACTCAGGGAGAGCAATAATTAGTTAGAGTTTTGATCAAAAATTGTTCGTGTCCAGTAGATCATATCAAAGCCTTGACGAACATCACCAAGAGCATCAGAGGCAAAATAAGAACATTTACACGAGAGCTAAGAGATCGTCAGAGCAAGCACAGCACTCGGGTCATCTAAATCCAAATACACTTAAGGAAAATCTGAATCATATAGGCAATCATCGAACCTGACCACTCTGATTAGAACTCTAGAAATGGGGAATTTGGCAAGAACCCTAGAATTTAGAAATTGGGGATTAGAGGAGAAGTGGGGAATAGGTTTGAGAGCTCTTACTGATTGAAGAAGGTCAGCGACCGAGCACCGAGGCGCGCCACCAGCGGGAACCGGGCCGACGGAGCCCGGTGGTGGGCTGCGACGCCGGCCACGGCCAACCGGGCGGCGGACCGAAGTGGCCGGGGCAAGGAGCTCGCGCCCAGGGGACTCACGGCGGCGACCAGGGCGGAGCGCCGGGCTCGGGCGAGCCCCAAGGAGGCGAGGCATTGGGGCGGCGCTGGACGAGACGACCGGGCAACCGGCCAAGACGGCACCGAGAAGGCGGCGGCCGGAGAGAGGAGGTAGAGGAGGCCCATCCAAGCGGCGGCGAAGGGAACCGAGCGGGGCGGCGCCGCGTGGACCTGGGAGAGACCGGCGGAGAGAGAAAGGGGCAACCCTAGGCGGCGGCGAGTGACCGGAGGCGGAGTAGAGGAGGCGCCGGCGGCGCCGGGGGAGAGTCCGGAAGGAGCCGGCGGCGCACGGGTGGATGAGAAGAGAGAGTAGTTAGGGATTTGAAAGAGTTGGGAATTTTTGAGAGGAGAAAGGTGAGAGAGAGAGAGAGAGTTTAGGCACCGGTTTAGGCCACAGGGAGGCTGGCCAGAGGAAGGTTAGAAGAGAAATAGAATAAAATAGAAATAAAAGCAGAAAATGAAAGGAGATTTCTAACTAAATCAAATGTATTTTTCTTTGAAAAAGGGGTTGAAAACCTAAGCTAAGTTTTAAATAAAATGAAATAGATAATGAAGTCAATTCAACTTGAATTGAAATCAACATGAATTTAAACACAATTAAAGTCCGATGGCTTAGACGATTCTAAACCCTTAAAAGAATATTTGAATTTATTCCTCGAAATATTTGCAAATGTAGGAGTTCCCTCATGCATGCATTATCATGTCGGTTGTATTCATATTTGGAAATCTTTCGTATTAGTTCCTAAAAACTTTAACCTAATGCCCAAACTAGCCAAATGAGATGTAAAGGACATATTGAATTCTAAGTAAATTCGAATTAGAAGTTAAATGGATTAAGTGTTACTACAAGAAAATTTACATAAGATTTAAATGTAATTAACACTCGAAGCATTCTTTCAGAATATTCCTAATTTTTAAGGGAATTGTTAAAAAGGTTTAAGCCTAAAAGTCGTTAATGATAATTTTAATGCACTCATCATCTCATGCACTCAACGCCATGTCATTTCATATCATCGCATTCATATTTGAAATCTTCTAGGATTTAGTCCTTATCGGACTATATTGCTTTTCTTCAGAAGCCGGAGTTCAGCAGGCAGACCGATCGAACTCCACTACCTATCCGTTACCAGGCAAGTCCAGTTTCTTGTTCATGTCCGTTGAGAATGTTTTTCGATTTCCCTCTTGTCTATAACATGCACTGAAAACCTAATTTCTAAAGATGAATCAACTGTTGTTTCGTTTTGGATCGCCGGTTTTTGGGTGATCGCATGGCGGGTGGTGAAATCCTGGTATGGGTGCAGTTTGGCACATTTGGGAAGGTGGATTTCATCACACGGGAATGTTCATACAAGGTTAATACAACCAATGATCGATTGTGCTTAAGGGCCGTAGTGATCGCGCATACCACATACCCTGTATGGGCGGGGCTGAGCTAAAGTACCATTTACCCTAGGTCTATACTCCCCCGGGAAAGGAAGACCTCAATAGTTGTATCCGGAGTATCAGCTATTGGGAAGGTGGCGCTAGCTGTTGGCTATCCACAACACGTTGTATCCGGAGTATCAACGTGAGACTGGTAGTCCTTGGCCCGTTGTGCAGGACTGCGACGCGGGGTATAACCGAGCGGGCGGTGAAACGGCTCTGTGATTTGCCGGTCTGGTAGTGCATGTGACGACATGAACTCCATGACTATTGATCGTTTGTGGGTACAGTTGTGCACCTCTGCAGAGTGTATTGAATCGTGGCATTGTCACTCCGTGTTCCCGGTTGGAACTGCGAACCCGGCAAGAAAGGGATTCATCGGGAATCCTAGCAGCTTGTGAGACATGAGATCATTAGTCTCTTTAATTAAAAGTTGACTCTCTTACCTTCTCCACCTGCATTGCTTTTGGAGAACGTTGCCGTTCTCAGTAGCTAGTGCATCAAACACCTCTTTGCTATTCCTGGACTTATTGAGTACCTTTTGTACTCATCCCTCTATCTAATTCCTTTGAGTAGATTGTGAGCCGACGACGGATGAGGAGGTGGTCTACGTCGAGATCGACGACGAAGCTCCTGAAGATCAGCCGACGACGAAGGAGGACGAAGGCGTCGACTACTACGTCGAGTTCCGCGACGAAGACAACGCCGAATAGAGTAATAGGTCGTAAGAGTGGCTAGGTGTAGATAAGACTTTTGCTGTAACCAAACAATAACGGTTTTAAATTCCCCGTACTTTTGGGAATGTGTTGTAAAACTTATGTTGTATTTCGAGTTTGTAAATTATGTTTGTATCATATGGACCGCTGCAATACTTCTGTCGTGCCACTCTGTCACACAGGCCACTAACTTTGACCCTACAATAGCTTTTCCGAAGGAAATACTAATAGAAACTAAACTCATCATCTCCGCCACCGTAGTATATTATTTCCTTGTGGTATGATACGATATGGAGAACTGATCCTTCAATACTTGACCATCGAGCTATTTGTCCTATCAAAAGCGAACTGCAACGGACGTTCTGTTCGTGGCAAACTGCCAATCATACACGAAGATGAACAAATAACGCCCCATTAAGCAAGAATGATAAAGAAAAATAGTACAAAATTTTGTGATTCATGGAACTGTTCTTCAGCTATCTACAATTGGATCAAATGCACGAGGGGAAAAAATTAATACATTATACATCTATGAAACGTTTCTTTCTGTAAAAAGAATCCTACCCTATTTTGCGAGCAAGTGTGCCCTGAAAAAAATATACAGCTACCACTGGGTTTGATTTACAATCTTCAGCCCCCAGCTGACGTCCTCGCAGTGCCTCACGTAAGGCACCACCTTGCCCAAGTCAGCGTCCCTCTTGGCCTTGCAGTCGTAGTAGGGAGCCTGATGGAAGCAGGGCTCGATGGACAGGGCACGACCGCAAGGCGGGTCTGGCACGACGTGGTTCTCCGACCTGAACATGATCCACGGCGTCAGGCCAGCGAGGCCCTGCGCGGCGTAGCCGAAAGTGGAGAAGCCACTGGTGATCAGCACATCGGTCATGCTCAGCAGGTAGATCTCGGCCAGAGCCTTCATGTTGTGCTTCTTGTTCCTGGACTTCTGGTACTCCTCGTGGCTCGGCTGATAGACTTTCACGATGGTGCCGTCGACTGTTTGGTGCTCACTGTACTTCTTCTGGAGCTGATCACTGTACCAAGAGCTCAAAGAAGTTGTAAGAACGGCAATTGTTCTGTTATTCCCAGACGCAGCCACTGCTTCCTCAGTCACACCGATTTCTGGCAGCAGCTTCTCATTCTGAGAACATGAAAGGATCTGTTCTAAAATGTGTGGAAACGGACCATTTCTTTGCAAGATGCCCTTCTTTTCATATATTCTGATCTGAATTCCCACTCTTTTATCAGCTTTAGCAAGGTAGGCCCTGTAGTATTTTGTCACTGAATACCAAATGTCATTTGTTGGATGAAAAAGATAGCGTGCCAAGTGATGGAAAACAGTGTCCTTTTCAGGAAATAGTTTGCTCAGTTCATCTTGGTAACCTGGAATAAGAAACAGTGACGGCACGAAGTACATATCAGTTCGCATGATCAGCCACGGCACACCTTGCAGGAAGTGTTGGTCGTCTTCACAGTAGAAAAGCTTGTCATGGAAACCGTAGTTACCATCAAGGTGGAGGTACACATAGGGAGGCCTAGTGCTGGCTAAAGACCGGTCTGTATTGCCACCGATTACCTTATCCCGCAGCATGTTGCCGTAGCTCTCTGGACTACTCTGAGTAAACTCACCATAGCTCAGAGGAAAATCTGAAGGAATTAACCAGGAAGTTCCAGGGAAGGGCTCGCAGAAAATGTCAGCAATCTCCTTATAACGGTCCACAAGCAAAACCCGACCTGTAAGAAGCGCGTAAAGGAATGCTGAAGTGATCTCAAGCATCCGGTTGCCTAACCCAGCATGGATTATGAGGAAGAGATAGTTGCAATCCGTTGTGCTGTTGATGCTCTGACTGGACCTGAGCTGTTTTGCAGCTTTGTTGTACGATTTGGTGCCGGGACCGCACTTCTTCTGCAGTGCTTCTTGTCTCCTTAACCTTTCTATGAGGTATGGAGAAGGTATTCTTGCAGAATTCCTGTGATAGCGCGCGAATTGGTACCTGCTGCGACAAGATCTTTCATCAAATCCCTCGATCATAAGGCCGCCCAGAAGTTTGTCATACTCAATTTGTGCTGATGGAGATAGATCATCAGATACATCATCTTTTATATCTGAAGAAGATAGGATGTTTTAAGTCAGTGCAAGCAAACAATACACAGAAAGGAGTAAAAGAATACTTTTGGTTTGCTGCTACGTCTTGAAGCAATTAAATATATGCATCAGTATTTCGAATTGTTGGCTGGCTAGTTGTTCTTTTCCTCATTAAAATTGCTTGCAAGCTGCAAGAGATCATGCAGCACATTTGGAGTTCATACTTTATTAGGCTGCCCTCTGTGCAATTCAGTGGACTGGAAGATGAGAAGTAGTAGTTCTTTCCTGTCCCCTCATGCAGTGGGGAGGTATTAACTGGAGAGCAGTCTAAAACTAACAGTTGGACATGGACCTGTTCCAGCAAGATATTATCATGACTCATGCGCCTCTTACATGGTCTTATATCAACAAGCATGATGGTTTCTCTGTATATCCCTTGCACTGCATATACATGCATTTCCCCAGCACAAGGGAACAATAGTATCTAGAAACCTAGCAAAATGTCTTTCTTAGCTTTCCTACACGAATGAAGCAGGCAAATAGCTTTTCTTAAGATTAAAGTAGGCTAGTATACTCTATTTTAGCTACACGGCTACAGTTTTTTGGCTCAATATAGACTTCTGATATTCATGTACAGGTCCACAGGTGTATTCGTGAAGTTCCGATGAGATATTTGTTAAGAACTGGAACCGCACCACATCCCCCATGTTACTTTATTCTTCAGCCTCTCCTTGAGAAGGTGGTGTGGCAGGCATAAAAAGATACTCTCTAGTGGTATCTATCATTGATGCAAAACGCAAGTATATGTAGTAATCTTTATAGAGACTACAGCAAGTAGAAGTAAACAATCTTTTGTCGAAAAAAAGAAGGTATATAATCTTGAACATGCCCTAACCTTGAGCAGCTACCAAAATTGCACGAGTGTGAATTTGATGCGGCAAAATAACTAATCACATGATACTAATATATATAGATAATCCATTTTTTAGCGATAATCCAACATGGTTACTTGAACAGCTCGTTATCTTTGAGACGGGCTTGTTCTCAAAACTTTGACATGGGCAGACCAACCGACGAGCTGTCTGTGTCGCTAAATGCATATAAGTCACTGACAGGTGGGCGGCTATCCCCGCGGTAGAAGCTGAAGTACCGGACTACGGGTACTGGTACAGTTCAGGGGCTTTAAAATGCATTTTCTCCCATAATCGCATACCTCGGCCGTACTCCGCCGGGGGATCGACTCCGAAGAGCCACTCCGGCGCGGGGCCGGCCTGCCACCGCTGCAGGAGCAGCACGGCCGGGATCACCAAGAAGCACACCGCCAGCGCGGCGCGCCCCGTGGCGCGCCAGAACCTACCGCGCGGCGGCTTCGCCTCCACCGTCCAAGAAGCCGCCCTCCCCGTCCCCAGCTTCAGCCCCTGCCGCAGAGGCAGCCGCTCCTCGTCGCCCACTGCGACGCTCTTCTCCATGAGCTAGCCAATCTGTCCAACTACCCACATGAGCAGCCGCTCGGCCTCGCTGTGCTCATAGCTCCTCTTTAATTTTCTATGGGATTTTGCGAGTCAGTAGCTGGCTAGCTGTTGTGTTGGGGGCAGGGAGGTCAAAAAAGTCCGGCCGTCATACGCCTGGGATCAGGCAAGGCAAGTTGCACGAGTAGCTGCCCTAGGCGGCGCGTGGTGGCTACTGGGTAGTGGAGCTAGCACTGGAGCGTAGGCCATCGAGTGTCTGCCCCCTTGCCTCAACTTAGCGAGCCGACCCATGCGTCCAGATATCCGTGGGTTTCTGTTTCGTCAAGAACGGGTATATATTCTTTTTTTGTTTATGGGTAAAATTTATGGATAATTTAATTAGTCGTGAGTCGGCTATAAGCACGAACTTTATGTCTGTAGATTGCTCATGGGTTATCCAATTATTATGACACTTGGGTCTTATACCAGTCAACTATAGCCCAATAGCCTACATGAAGAACCAAATTACCTGAACTCTAGATCCAATCCACCCGCACTTCTGCAGTTGCAGCCCCCAAGTCCCCAACCCTAGCAGCCGTCGCTGTGTTGTCACCCTCCTCCCGTCCTCCGTGGCTCGGTCCCATCCGTCGGTGACGGCAACATGGACAGGGGGCGCGGTGGCAACGTGGACCAGGGGCAAGGCAGAGCAGGGCACGGCGGCGAGGTGACGAGCCGACGTGATGGCGAGTTGGAGTAGGAGAGATGGCCGGTGAGGCAGAGCAAGGATGTTGACCCTATGGATACCCATTGGGCATGGGTACCCACCGGATTCAGACATGGGTATGATTCCGTGGTCGGGTCACGGGGTGAGTTTAGGTATGAGTTTAACAAGGATTAACCCGGAGAGACCTGATCCAATTGCCACCTTTACCCTTGCCCAGTTGCCTGCGCCGCCCATGCTATTTTATTTTTGTGTAGCCTACAGATCGGGGGTAGGGACACCATGCCACGGCTGTCTGCGAGATCCACTGAGCGAAGAGGGAAGTACGTATTTGCCCCCACATGTGCAGCAAAGGCGGTCTGACTTATGGCATATCCAGTGGAATGATGTGGCAAAGAAATAACTTCTCGGATGGATAGTTTGATTCTTCCCTTTGTTATTAAAACTATTACTTGTACATGCTGCTCGTTGATTGAACTTTTAACTTCGTATAGAAAAAAACTAGACCTCTAACTTCCATACGGATTTTGTTCTCTTACTCTGTGGTATTAGCAATATGTTCATTTCCTTTGCAAAAAGTGATTTAATGGCATATACAATAGAAAAAATATTAGTATTCCCTAATAGATACCATATAGTATGATTCTTGCTGCTGAGTTGAAAGAAATAAAATAAAGAGAAAAAAGATTGTATTTCCTTGGTGAAGAGATCTATCTGCATATCTAAGGAAAGACGAATCCCTTTATAGAGATGTCATTTTTTGTCACTTTTTAAATTTGATTTTGATCACCATATATTTTTAAATGTATAGAAACGTTATTTACTAGATGTGAGTCTAAGTCTAACAGATAACTCATTCATAATATATTTTTATTATCAACTCTCCATATCTATGGAGAGGATAAGAAAGATCATCTTTTCCACCACTGTACATGATATTACTCTCTATCCTTCTATTCATTCCGTCATATCATCAAAATATTAATAAAATAACCTTAAAGAAATGGCTGAAATGCATTATTTGAGATAGCTCGGCAAAACCAAACAAAAGGAAGCGATAACATAAATGCAAATATGTCCAACGAAAATAAAATAAGTAAACGGATTTCCACCGCAACGAAAGAACTCCGGCTTTGTCTAATTTTGGTTTCTGAGGTCAGGACTCTGTTGTCTTTTACCCACAAAAGGAAATGAAAACGTCATTGTTTGTTTGATCTGGCATCCACCTAAAAACTTCATTCTATATCCAATGCTGGGCCCGCCGGTTAGTACTCAGGAAATGCAGCATGGCCGCCATGTTCGGATCATCTAAACTAATCAATAAGACACTAATTTACTACTGGCTTATGACTGATGCGATGCGACCAACTTCCGATTGGGATTAGACAGAGCTACTCCAAATAAAATAAGCAGCAGGAGGCAAATGGAATCTGCTTTACAGATTTGTTCTGATCTCCTTGTACACCCCCTCCTACGATTCTCCCAAGTTTCATATATATTGAATCCCATATTTCCTGCTTTAGCTCGTGCTTATCTCAATCTTTCTCTTTGGAATCACAAAAGCCATCGCAATTAAGTGCAAATTCTACGTGCCGATCGTCCATCGTGGACGAAATCAATCAGCTCGATCTGATCGCAATAATCAGCACATTTAATTTGGACTATGCAAACCGTGGGGTACAAGCAAGAGAACGTATGTGCATATAGTAATAATAGATGAATAGAGGAGTACTTCTGTACGTGAGTAGCAGTACCTTGGTCGTCATCTTCCTTTGGGAGCTCGACTTCGAAGAGCCGCTCCGGCGAGGAGGCGGCCCGCCACCGCTGCAGGAGCAGGACGCCGGCCGGGAGCGTCAGCAGGCAGAGCACCAGCGCGGCGCGCACGCAGTTGCGCCGGAGCCTGCTGCCCCGCCTGCTCGCGTCCTGCTCCGCAGCGTGCGCGTGCGCGTGAGTCGCCGGCCTCTCCGTCTCCAGCCCGCCGCGCGGTCGCAGGGGCTGCTGCTCCTCGTGGCCATCGCCCTCGTCCACGCCGCCGTTGCTCCTGAGCCGGTTGCTCGGCTTCTCCGCCATAAGCTAGCTCTAGCTACGCATCGATCGATCTCATCTCATGCTCTCGTGGACACAGCTCGCTCGTTTGCTTTTTCTACTAACTCTTTCGGACGGAGTGGTCGAAGCGGCGACAGCCGCGTGGTTGCGACTTGCGAAAAAAAGAGAAGAGGCTTTATCATTGCAGGCTTGTAGTGGGTCGAAGACCTGGACGCCTTTACTGGGTTTGGCATTCCTAATTTATTTGGCGGTGAACGGTCAGTCACGAGTGGATTTGTATTCGTGACGTGAGAATGCGTTCCGATGGAATATTATACTAGGAGGTGTTTGGTTTATATAATAATAATGTAAAAGTATTGAAATAGGATTACAGTGGAAATATGGTGTAATAGGATTAGTTCCTAATTCGTTTGGTTCAAGTCACTAATGAAATCAAATTACTTTATAGTGTTTAGTTATGTGTCGGGATCCAAAATCTATAACAGAGAGTTTTAGGTGGAATCACCCGTTAAGTCGAAACGTCAACCCCGACCTCAACCCTTGGGTATCAATTCCAAGAGGGGTGGAGTGATATGGTTTCGAATAGCCCGAAACGTCAACCCCGAACTTGCTCTGGCAAATGAATCCACATGTTAAGTAGGGTGATATGGTCTTCTCACTCTTTTCTTACTGAGCCGGAACATCAATCTCAAACTCGCCCCGGCAAATTAATGCTCGGCTAGAGTAGGATGATATGGTTCCCAAGCTCTCAGTAAAAGAGTCACTTCATAGGGGTGATCAAACCTAACAACTCTATGATATAGACTCTGAAACCCTACCCGCATCATGTGCTTCAATAATATACACGCAAGGCACATGAGGCAGGCAAAAACAAACAAATATCACAACAGTAACTCTACGACAGAAATTGTAATATTATAAGTTCTTGAAACTTAATAACATATTCACATATAGGATCCGAAGATCTAAATCCAACTACACAGCGGAAGAGTAATTAAGGTTACGAAGCCAAAAGGTCGGGCCAAAAATGGCAGCAGAATAAAATGAGCTGCCAAACCCCGGGGGCAGGACCACTGCCTGGGATCTCCAGCGACTAGTCGTCATTGACGTCGATCTCTACGTAGAAACCACCCTCGGAGGGGATGGCTTCCTCTGTAGGAAAAATGTCAATGATTGCAGAGTGAGTACAAAAATTATACTCAGCAAGACTTACAAGGGGAAATTAATAATAGATGCAACAGGTGTCAATAACAGGGTTAACTGTGGACCATTTTGCGGAAAGCCAATTTAACTTTATCAATATTCTTTAAGTAGATGAAAGCCGACTACTAGAGTACCTTTGAAAGGAGAGGAGTTGAACTCTTCACGATAAGATTCTATTACAGACCATCGAACACTTAAACCCTCGATTCTTCCTCAACCACCAGGGGAGGAAGCAATCGCTACACCTCAACCTTAGAGTGGACAAGTTTTACATTTATTGTTGTAGTTGTCTAATTCGATGCAGGTAATCACCAAGGTGTCCATAACCGCGGACACGGCTATTCAAACAGTTCAAACCCTGCAGGGGTGTACATCTTTACCTACACGTATCGATCGTCTCTTAGCGCTAGACCAAGGACACACTTTCACGAGGTGTGCTAGCAGAGGGTGATCGAACACGACCGTTACAATGCTTTCGATCTAGGTATGAGCCACCCTTACGGACCATTCCATGTACATCAGTCCGACCGTAACCGCGACACGGTCCCATAAGTTGTGAATCGAGGTACATCCTCGGTCTCCCAGACCGTTTGTTCACCCCACCCTTATATTAAGATATCACACCACATTCCCTTTTTCACACACCCGGCAAATGGAAACGGCAAACTAATGCAGCTCATACACTAAGTCTAGGCAAGAAGTACGTAATTCTTGGGTCAATATACATCGGGAACCGGTGCTTGTGGAAAAACAAGACAATCCACCATGCTCCCAGCCATGGCCTCTCGTTTAACCCGATAATTATTAGTCAAGTTCATTAGACAGTTCCCGGTGAACCCCCAACTACCACCTAACCCATCTAGAGTATTGTGTTATGTCTGCTATCCAATGAATTACGACTTTTACATGTCTAAGCATGTCTAAGCATCAATAACCATATAACCAGCGTAGAAGCAACAACTAAACTACTCTAAATAGGTTGGGAGGGGTGGTGGTGTTGATTGAACAACAAAATAAGTTTTATGCACAGGAATATGGTTTCTGCTTAGCGGAAAGTAAGATTTGAACGCATGCGATAACGAATTTGAAAACAACTAATACTTTGCAAATAATAGGTGTTTGCAAGATGTTCAAAAGGGCTACTTGCCTTGTTGTTCAACAACTAGACTTTGCTCGGAATCGAGGTTGTCCTCTTCGGGACCTTCCGGTTCTATCGAAGAAGAACGAAAACACCGGAAAAAGGGCATAATCATAAATATCAAAATGCTGAACATCGGCATGAGATGAAATGCATGACATGGCATAGAGAATGCAAAATGAAGACTAATGCAAGTGGAATCAATTTCATCGGAGTCCGGACGCTCGAGATATTGCGATCCGACGACTTCCGGCTAATCGGGAAACCCTAATTTGAGTTTTTAGCCATTTTTTTCCTAGCATGCAAACATGTATGAAAATGATGGATTTGAGTAGCTCTCATTTTTTGGAACATTTTTATATATTATTTGCATTTTTCTGATTAAAAATGAATTTTCTATGAATTTTCTAATCATTTTTGTATTTTTCTCAGTAAATAAAAATAATTATTAAATATAATTACTTTTATTACTTAACTCATAATTAGCCACAGAGGCTGACAGGTGGGCCCCATGGTCAACTTTGACCAAGGTTGACTTGGGTCAATGACAAGTGGGGCCCACTAGTCATATATATACCATTTTCTTTCATCTTTTTATTAAATTCTATCGGGTGGGACCCACATGTCATTCGGACACATTAATTACACTTATTAATTGCACTGTTAGCCATTAATTAAGGTCATTAATTGGTCGGATTAGGGTTAATGGCTGATGATTAGCATTAATTACTTATGATTAACATTAAATTTGTTAGAACAGTAATCATGCACATTAATTATCGTATTAATCACGGGTTAAGCATTAATGGCCATCATTAGCACTAAATGTGTCATTAGGACACATTTAGAGGGGCAATTAAGGCCCTTAACCCACAACCGCCGGTCGGGACTCGACCGTTGGGCTCGGTCCGACCGGGGTGAGGCCAGTGCGGCACGGCCGCCGGGACAGTGGGGTGAGGCGGCGGCGGGCTGCGGCGGGGAAAGGCGGGGAGTGAGGCGGCGAGCGACGGGTCTTACCGGCGTGGTGGGGCGGAGTGAGGCAGTTGGCGGCGAGGAAAGCGGGGCGGCGGAGGCTCGGGCGGTAGCCGAGACGGCGAGCTTCGGCTCGGTGAGCTCCGGTGGCGAGGGATGGCCGGGCGGCGAGAGGAGGAGCTCGGGACGGAGGCGAGCGGCCGGGCGGCGAGGAGCTCGGCGGGTGGAGGAAGCACGAGAGAGAGGCGCGGGGAGAAAAAGGGGACGACGCTGGTCGAGGGGAGGTGGCGGTGGCGACGCCGGCCCCGAAGAAGAGGCCGGTTGGCGTCCGGGGGAGGCAAGGCGTTCGCGTCCAGTGGAGGTGAGCCAGCGGCGGCGGAGTCCGGCTGTGGCTCACGGGTCGCGGTGGCAGGGCGTCGTGGCATGGCTCACGATCACGGCGGTGGCAGAGTCCAGCGGATGCTCCCGGGTCGCAGCTGCAGGGCGTCTGGCCGTGACTCATGGTCGTGGTGGCGGCAGCCTAATCCTAGACTCGGTGGAGCAGCGGGTGGGATGGGGCCTGGTGCAGGACTGCGGTGCGGGTGGGGGTGGGTTGCGGCCATGCGGGTAAGCAGCCTGAGGTCCCGTGCGGGAAGGCTCAGCTCGTGAGCCACACCGAGCTGGCTCGAGCCCATGGCGAGCCCGAGCCGAGCTACCCTCCAAGCTCGTGGCTGCTGGCGGGCTTGGCTCGTGCTTTTGCGAGCCAAGACAAGCCGAGCTATGAGCCGACTCAGCTCGGCTTGTTTCTAGCCTTTATCAACACCAACATCGCTTTGCTGCATCTCATCATCGTTATTAATTTGTTTGGTAAATCTCATTTGAAATGTGATGCTCTACCTTGCTATCATGTTATGACTTACGTCACACTCTCGAAGGTAATGAGTTCATCGGCATTGTCGACGATCAATAGACCGCCGATCTTACGGTAGTCGTGGAACTGTGATACTTGGGGGGTAGGGACCTCTAGGGCACAAGGCCAAGAAATCTGACAGTAAGGAAACACCCTTTTTATACAGGTTCGGGTCTCCCTCAGGATAACAACCCTACGTCCTGTTCGTATATATTGATCAGAGAATTGTCTTACAAGGGATGTGTGTGTTGGTGGCTATCCTAGGCCTAATCGTAGACTAATTCGACTAGTCCCGTTGTGCTCGACTCCTTCGAGCTGGCGGATCTTCTCGTTGGAATAGCTAGGGCTTCTGGGTCTAGAAAAAGCTTCCCCTCCGCTAAGGGATTGCTGACCCTTTTATAAGGGGTTCATCTAGTCGTACCGGTCATGGACTTTGACTTGGGTAAGACTCTGGCTTCCTTAAACATCGGGATTGCCTCCTTAGTTTAAAGAGTATCTTCCCTTCTTACGAGGGGTTAACTTATCGTCCTGGGATCCTTACCTGGTACGTGGTACACTCCGGTAATCCAGGGAATCGTATACGGATATTTCCTAATATACGGGATACTGTACTATCCATCGTCAAGCCCCCATTAGTACGTGAAGTGAGGTCATGACCGTTCAGTAAGAAATCTGCCCTTGTCGGGGTATAACTCCGAGTAGGTGAAAATGAGTACTTCTTCGACAACTTCCCCGAGTAGGCACTATCTCTACCGGGTAGTCGGGATTTTCTGGTCAGAGTAAACTTCCAAGTAATCCAAGGTATTTTCTGGGTTCGCTTACCCGAGAACCATTTTCTGGTTTAATCTGATCCACTGATCGTAGACATGCGTTCGCCTGGCAGATTTCTAGGAAACCGAACCATCATGGCGGAATTTTCGCGTGGTGATGAAGAATCATTCCTTTTTCTGCGTTACTGACCGGCTGACGTTAGCCTAGGCATTACGCGCTCAGCGGGGTCGTGAGTTGTTAGACCCATGTTTTCCCGCGCACATCGTCTCGCATGCGGGAAAAGTAACTGTTCCGCATTTAATGCGACGGAACAGATCGTGCCGTTAACCACGCTTTGGTCAAGCGCAAAAAAAATTTTAAGAGACCGAGGATTGGAGTTTTGCCTGCATTGCTCTCTGCCTCTTAGCATTCTTGTCTTCTTCCTCGCGCTCCTGCGTTCAAACTCCCATCTCGTCGTTTCCGATCATCGTCAACGATCATGGGGAAGAAGAGTGTCGCAAGGAAGTCTCCTGAGCCCCAGAAGCCGGTGGAGGATCCTGCGGGAGGGCCGATTTCCGTCATTCCCGAGTTTGAGGCCTCGGTAATGGATTTCGCCGCCCTCAAGAAGCTGGTGTCGGAGGAGATCATCCTCCCAGAGGTGTTCGTGCCTCACCGAGAGGCCGTGAAGGAGACGGTCCCGAGTCCAGACACAACCTGGACCGTCGTCTTCGCGGACTTCTTTCGGTGCGGCTTCCAATTACCGCCCTCTCATTTCTTCCTCCTCGTCCTCCAGTTCTACGAGCTCGAGTTGATTCACCTCAACCCGAACTCGGTCTTGATGCTAGCGGTCTTCGCACACCTGTGCGAGGCCTGATGCCGAGCTTGGAGCTGTGGAGGTACTACTACAACCTCCGCCAGATGAAAGTCAGCGGCGGAGGAGTCGTCGGCGGCGCCGGATTCCGACTCCGGGAAGGGAGGAAGGACGCCTACATCTCCTCTTCCTGGAAATCTTCGTGGTCGGGCTGGCACTCGAGGTGGTTCTATTGCCAGCCCCCACTCTCTTTAGGGATCCACTACCGCGGGCTGGCGCCTCTCCCGACAAAGTGCTGGTTGGAGGCCCCGAAGGAAACCAAGTGGCTAAAAGCCCTCGTTGGAGACATCGCCAATCTCGCCAATAGAGGCTTGTCGGCGTGGGATGTCGCTGAGGACTTCCTTCGGCGCTGGATCAGCCCCCTTCGGTCGAGGGTCGACCCTGCTTAGGTGGTTTCAGAAGGCAAGGACTAGAATAGGGACTTCGACTCCGGTGAGTATCTGAACTCCTTAGTGTCGTTCTTAGTCGGAAACCTGTTCTTACCCGTCAAAAAATTTAATTGGTTGTCTAGATCTTTCCCCTGAGGAGCTTCGAAACAGGCTAAACAACCTATTCGAGCAATCTCCTCAAGGTGGGTGGACCGACGTGCCCTTGTCGATCCCCAACCTTAGCCCTGAAGAACAAAGGGAGATCTTTTCGGTGAGTCCGTGGTTTCTGTTTTGTCTGGTCGTGACTTGTTTGTGTGGCGCTTCTAACGCCACGCGGATTCTTTTGCAGCGAGTAGGCCGCGGTGCTCCCGACTCGGAGGTTGAGCGGGCTGGCGCCCTTGTTCAGGAGGAAGAGGTCGAGGTCCTCGGTGCGACCTCTCCGATCCCGAGTGTCGGAGGTTCGTCTGAGGCTAAGGTGACGGTGGAAGCCACCCGAGCGAAGCCTCCTACTTGGGCTCCTTCACCCCCGCCAAGCCCCCAACCCTAGGTACTGTCACACCTTGATTTTCAAAAAAAAACCTGCATGCCAGCGTAACCCCACATATAGCTAGTGCATTCTCACCTAAACATGGACTCATTATACCTGACCCCACCACAAACGCACCGCCCTGAACTAAACAATAACGCGAGGACACACCCTAACTCAACACCGCACCAGATACGCCAATGCACTCATGGCACCCTACAACCGAGTAGTCCCAAGCCGAGTCAGGAGAGTCCCCGAGAGTTCCCATACTTCCTTTCCACCTTGCTACACCCAGAAAACCCTAGTTCCGTCCCCGATTCCTTTTCTTCCTATTTTAGTCCAATTCCTTCCAAAACCCTACTCGCGAGACCTAACACTCCTCGGCCTTTCTAAAATCCCGGAAAATTCATGGAACAACCTAATACTATTATCAACTCAAATATATCATAAAATAGGAATGCTCAGCTCAAAAATATTTACAAATAGAAATAATTAACTTTAGGGCAATAATAGGCAGTGAACTACAACCCCTACAAATAGACCTCAGAAAATTCCAACAAAATTCTACACTGATCCTCACCCCTCCAGGAGCACGAATATACAAAAACATGGACACCTCATGCTCAAAAATCCTCAGCCACCGCCATTGAACACCAGCACCACAAATGCTTCATCACATGAAATCATGACCAAACCTCAGTGAAGAGAGCCCAAAAGTTTAGTGGGGTTTCTCCACTGCTGCCCTAATGTACCTACTGCCATAACTCCCTCTGGCAGCCCCACATT
This sequence comes from Stipa capillata, assembly GCA_019208055.1. Taxonomy (NCBI): domain Eukaryota; kingdom Viridiplantae; phylum Streptophyta; class Magnoliopsida; order Poales; family Poaceae; genus Stipa; species Stipa capillata. The sequence goes on from JAGXJF010000389.1 coordinate 32,893, forward strand.
TTGTACTACCCATTAAACCCCAACTCTTGGCACGTCATGTCCTACAAGGACCGCATGCTCTCAGTACTAGTTGTCGGTGCCAACCTTCCCTGTTCTCTCGAACACATCTTCACGGGTCTATGTGACATAGTGGTGCGTGACAGGATGCATCAGGGTGCCCGGTGCCACCTCATGCCACTCGGGGCGCGCTCCGGACCGGCATCGGCATTGCCATCATGTGCATCCCTCGGGCATTCCGCGCCGCCTGTCGCCTAGAACCCCGGCCGCTGCGCCACCTTGTGCCACGGCCTTTCCTCTCGCTCCTGTCCAGTTCACCACCCCCTGTTGCCCTCGGGAATGTCCATCACCGTGAGCTCCGGCGATCGTACCGCGTCGGCCGTCGTTTGAGTTAAGCCTGCCGCCTTGCCATGCACTGAGATACCCCAGATTCTCTCCGACTTGCTTCCCTTGTGCGCCATCAACCCGACTCCCCTATACCCACAGCAACGCCCCGGTAGCTTGAGCTGTCCCATCGTCGAGCTAGGAGGGACAAGGCGGCCGCCGCTACCCCATCTCACTGCCTTCCCTATTTAAGGAGCTGCTGAGCCCCAGTCTTCACCCAAGACACCTTCTAGTCCTGCCATAGTCCTACATCTTCCCAATCATTGCCTTGAGCTCACCTCCCTCTCACCCGAGCTCAACTCCCGCCATCTCGACCTTGAACGTCCCGAGCTTCACAAAGACCCATCAGCCGAATAGTCTACACCAGAGCCTACCCCGCCTACCCTTGAGCCAGTGACCGTCCCCAAGCTTCCGAGCAGAGCTCCGCCGCTAAGACTTCCCGAGGAGCCGCTAGGGTTGCCGCAGCCGGCGTCGACCTCCTGTCCGAAGCGCGAGGACTAAAACAGCAGGTAAAGTCACTCAGGAGCCAAATTGGTGAGCCGCCCAAGCCACCGACACGTGGGCCACCTGCTCAAGTGAGGCCCACGGGCAGGCAAGTGGCTGGCGCCCGACCGAGTGCTGCCTCTCCCGCATTAATGCGCATTTAATATGTCCAAACCGAGGTCCCGCATCCGACCAATTAAATGCGTATTATCTCAGCTCCGCCTCCAGTGCATTGAAAGCGTATTAATGCTGTCTAGAGGCGCATTTAACCCAGTTTTTACTATTTTAATTATTTCCAACCGGGCTATTACCGGTTCGACTGGTTCACTGCGATCCCGACCGGTTTTTCGCCCTCTGATTCCGCTTCTGGAATCCTTGGATTATTTCCAAGCTTTTGGTTCAAAAATATTTCAATTTTCAAAAACATCTCAAGCATGAACCGAGGAGACTAAGTTTAGGTCATTTCTTTACTCCGTTAAACCAACACTATATATGCCATATCTAGTGTAGCCAAAATAAAAATTTTCACACCATCTAGCATGTCCAGGCGGCCACGGCTAAGTGGCAGCGCCTGCTGCCTCTCCACCCCTGCTATTCAGGAAGCGTATTCCCAACCTAGAGAAAGTGCACCTTGTCATGTGGCCAGTTTTCCAGAACCGGTTTGTCTCTGGTTCGGCTGGTTCATGGGGATCCAGACCGGCTCTTGTGTCCCCATTTCCGGTTCCCAGAAGGGAAAAACAATTCCTAGTTTTCTGTTCAAGCAAAATTATTAATTTCCAAGACTGTCGACGTACAAACGCCGGTATCGGTGGTCCGGATGGACCCCTTTGGGATTCGACCGGGGAGGTGCAGATCTACGGAACTACGCCGGAGCTAGAGCTTGGCAGGATGGGAAACTAGAGATTGCACGATGATTTACCCAGGTTCGGGCCACCTTCTAGGTGTAAAAACCCTACGTCCTGCTTTTTGTGTATTTGAGAATATGTGGAGAGATTACAATGAACTAGCAGCACAGGTGCTCCAGTTCTTCTTCCTCTAGGGTTCGGATGTTTAGGGTTGTGTTGTCTAATAATCCATCCCCCTCATGGCCGTGGTTCTCCCTTTATATATCCGGGGGTCACCACAATGGCAGAAAGGTAAATACATTGCAATAATGCTTGTTGCTGACGCATAGGGCGTGAGCATGCCACGCCTGTGGTTGATATTTGCTGTAGCGGAACAGCACCTATCACGCCGCGGTTGGAAATCGGTTCATCATGATGTGGTGGTGTCAGGAGATGAAGACTTCCTAGGACGTCTCCTAACACGGGCTATGCTGCAACTACCCGGGTCCCACGGACCAGGTGCAGAGGGCATGCGTATGGGCGCGCGGCGGCGCGCCCTCAAAGTCAAAAAGGTGTCAGACCTCTCCATCCCCTCCAAGACTGATAGCTGACAGGGCTTATCACTTAGGGGATGGGAACCGGTCAGGACTCCGCCTCTGATCCGCAAGGACTTGGAGTAGGAATGCCTGATAGACAGGCATTTAATGCACCCGACACATGCATTAAATGCGTCTGTCGGGCCATGTGGACTGAGGAGGGGCCCACGAGGGGTGCTCGGGGCTCCCGGGATTGGAGGCCCCCGAGCACGCCCCCTAGGCCACTCCACCATCCAGACGAGGCACTCGGTGCCCCGAGCGGGGGCCAAGTCACCTCGAGTGCTCGGGGTGAGCCCCCGAGCACTTCTTCTCGGGTGCTCGGGGCGAGCCCCTGAGCACTTCTTCTTAACCCCTAGGTCCTTGGCGACGTGGTGTCAAGTTGGGCCTTTGCCAGTGGTTTAGGGGACCCTGGTCCCCGTATCGCCGACAGTAGCCCCCGGCCCAGCCACCAGACGATGGCCCAGGAAAGGACGAGGCTGGGGGCGGGGCCTTCACTCTATGGGCCAATGAGGATGCCGGCCCAACCAGAGCACTGAATGGGGGAACCGCTTCAATTTTCATGCGACGTGGGGTGACGCGCACCTCTGCCGAACGAGGAAAAAACGCCTTGATTCCCACGCGCCAGGGGGGTGCGCCCTGTCAGAGAAACAGAACTGACACCGTCGCCCACGTCACGCAACGGTTCGAATTCTTGATTGCTTCTTCTAAAAGCTTTGCCATTCTCGCGCCTCCTCATCTCCTTCCTTTTTTCTCTTTTCATTTTTTTTGATACGTCGAGCTCTTGCCCGAGCAGTCCGACCCTTGGGGGGCGGCCCCGAGGACTGCAGCCCCTGAGAGCTGGATGCTTTGAACTTCTTCTTTAGCAGGCCGCACCTCGGGACCCCGAGGACCCCATGTCCCCGAGAAGCAGACGCCGAGCGCGGATCGCCGTGCTGAAGCAATCTCTGGTGCTCAGGGCTGCGCGGCTCCGAGCCTTGACACTCCTCGGGGCCCCGAGGACCCCGGGTCCCCAAGAGGTGGATGATGAGCGTAGACCGCCGCACTTAGAGCGATCTCCAGTGCTTAGGGCTGCGCACCATCAGGCCTTGACGCTCCTGCAAGTTCGTCCGAGCACTCGGGCTCGGGACGGTTTAACAAGTACCTTAGACATCAGCGGGCGTTTTATCGTGCCGATTTTTTCCACTTAGTTTCAGCAGGTTTCTCTCTTGTGCGGCGAGGTTCTCACGTAGCGTGGATCCCTTGCACCGCTAGCCCATCTATTGGGGAGCCCCAGAGCACATGTGCGAGCGCGTAGGATACTCGGGCGGTTTTTTGGCCAGGCTGGTGCCCAGGGTTCGGAAACCAAGCGAGGCGACCAGGGCTTTGGGCGATGACCTGGAACACTCTCCGTGACTCACATTGTTACTCCAGTACATCTCCGCTTTATGAGCGAGCGGTGCATGGGATCGTTGGCGCGAGAAACTATTCGCGGAGATGGTCAAAGAAGCTTTAAAGCCGAGAAAACGTGGCGAAAAAACTTAGCTCATAAGTAGTGTTGAATCCATGGATGCTTTTCGTCCTGGGTTTTTGACTTGACATCGTCAATGTCACCCAGGAATTTCACCATGGTGAGCTTGTAAACTCGTAGGCGATTATAGCAAGCTGCTGGCAAAAGATGCCACTGCTCTGAGTTTTTCTGAAACTTTCCGCTGTCAGGACCCGAAGACTTTCGAGTCAGCCGACTGGTCACGGGTACGAGAGGTAGAGTTATCCAAGTACTCTATTCCTTGTTTTCGTGGACCTAAGCTTCAAACCCTAGAGCCCACTATTAGCTGGAGTACATATACATACTCCCCATCCTTTGTCCAGAGCCGCTCATAAGTTAACAACCCTTTTAAATGGGACGATGATTTGTCGTTCAAAACCCTAACCCTAACCGACCAAAACCTTTAGCACCTCACCTTAATAACATTATCCCTTCTGAGCATGCATTAAGTCTCGATTTATTGGAGTTGCTTTGATTGCTTCTTATTCGACATTTCCCGACGTGTAGTTGACGGAGTGAGGTACGTGCGCCAGGAAGACCCGGAGTCACCCCAACATCAAGAACAAGAGCAAGAACTGCCAGGCAAGCATACCCACTTTGATCATGTTGAATCCCATATGTGTGAAATTAATTATTTTGTTTGCGAAACTTGCATGCTATGTGGATATCAACGGTATTTTATGTAGACTTAGTTATACCCTATAGGTGCATATGACTTAGGTTTGAAAATCCGACACTTGTAAACCTAGACATATTAGTCGGTTGGTATTCGACCGACAATAGTAATAAGGATATAGGCAGTAGCCATTCTTAGATCTGCTATAGATAAAAACTAAATTTTTCTTTGGTTTGGACGAACTCCTTTGGGACATGGGAATAAAACTCTCGGATAGCATGTGCTTTCCGAGGTGACTGTTTCAAAAGAAATGTTTGCCAAAACCCCAAATAAAATGAAGGAGGATTTTGATTCAGGCGAGAATGGTAAGGGCAGCCCGGGGCTGTAGAGTACCAGGAGGTAGCGTGGTCGTCGAGGACGAATATGGAGTCTTGCTCGAATCAATTAAGGACCGAGCCTAAGTGCCGCTAAACCAGTTCCTCACCGTACGTCCACATGGCCTTGATGGGAAGGACTTGGCTTATTAACCCGGCAAGTACTAGAGTATGAACCCGTGGGAAGTAGGAAGCATGTGCTAGATGGTTAAAGTCCTAGAGATCCACTACCGCTAGGCGTTTGGGTGTTGACTCGACACAAAGGTGGGGAGTCCCATTTTTGGTCCGGGACGTAAAAGTTGGGTTACCCACCTAGCGGGTCCGGCTCTAGTATGGAAGCGGACGAAGGGCCTCGTTGTAATAACCCTGCCGATACACCTTGTGAAGTGTACCCGTTAGCGCTCGGCAATAAGGGGGAACTTACATCTTGTGGATAAAGCCGTACAACCTCTGCAGAGTGTTAAAAACAATTCGAATAGCCGCGTCCTCGGTTATGGACATGAATTGGCAAGGCCGCACATCGGTTAGATTGAGTTTTGTTTGTGAAAACCTGAGAAAGGGATTAAGGACGTGGGCATGATGTGTCCACAGGGTGCAATTTACGCTACACGGCTGGTAGCAAGGAATTGCAGGAGAAGGAGGCTAGCCGTACTGCCCGGGGTAGTACGGCCTGAGCATTGAGTTAAGCAGTGATAGATGAAGCTATCACTTGGATGAGAAAAGGAGGTAGCTGGAACTACCTCGAGAGAAGCTTTGTTGCTTTGAATTGCTCTGATTTACAAAACTGCTTTGGAATCTACTATTCTCATATTTAAATTGAAAACTTACATTTCTGCACAACTTGCAACCTAGGATAGAGCTACTCTTTTGAACTATTCCTAGCATGAAATATCGCCGTATAAATTCACCTGTGGGGATTGCTTGCGAGTACATTCAAAGTACTCACCTAGCTTGTTGATATGGCCAGGCGAAGAAGAAGAGTTTTGCTTTGATGACGATGACAGCGACTACGAGGGCTAGGACGTTTCCCCAGTCAGTTGCCTATTGGGTTGGGCATATTGATGGGTTCTATCCTCGTATTTCTATCTTTCCGTTGTAGACTTGAATCAGCCAATTTGCTGTATTGTGTTGTAAAGACCATAATGGCTTGTTGTGTAATATATTCGGTAATGTATGACGAGGTTATCAAGTTCTTGTGTGTACTGGCTACTGATCATGGGACCAGTACAGGAAACACAGGGGAGTATCCGGCTTAAAAACTGGGTACGCCACAGGACTCGGAGGCTGAGTGGGCTGGCGCTCCTGTTCGGGAGGAAGAGGTCGAGGTCCTCGGTGCGACCTCTCCGATCCCGAGTGTCGAAGGTTCGTCTGAGGCTGAGGCGACGGTGGAAACCACCCAACGAAGCCTCCTACTCGGGCTCCTTCACCCCCGCCAAGCCCCCAAACCCAGGTACGAACCGGTGCTCGACTAAAATTTTCCCTTTAATTTTTCATGAATGGCGGGAATAAGTAGTCGGGATACAGGGTTCGAGTGATCCCTGCCCAGAGGAGTCGGCGCCTTCCGCCACACCTACTCGCATGAAGAAGGTCGTGCCAGTCGTAGGCCCTCCTGTGGACCAGGGAAAGTTGCCGCTGGTGCCCACCGAGAAGCGGAGCTTGGAGGTGCCAGCAAAGGGAACATCACCGCTGGCGAAACGCCACTGGTGAGTCTTCTTCTCGGTCTTTCTTGAAATCTCTCTCTCTTCTTACTTTTACTTCTTGGAGGCTGATGAAACTGCTTCTTCCGACTAGGGTGACCATCCGCCCTACCGGAGCTGCGGCTAAGGCTGCAGAAGAGGAGCAGCCCACGGTGAAGATGCCGACGCCGTCCTTGGTCGTACAGAGTGAGCTCCCCATGCCGGTGGTGTCGGCACTTGGAGGCGTCGATATTTACTCCACGCTACAGGTAATTCGAGGAGTTAGTAGTAAAATATTTATATATCCGGTACTAACCTTGGGTTTCGACAACGCATCCTCCCCTTGATTCCTCCACTCCAGAGGGTGCAAACTGAGCTGAAGGCGCACCAGGCGGAGAAGGAGGAGCTGAAGAAGCGACTCGAAGAATTCGGGAGATAGCGGGTGGAGAAGGAGGAACTGGAGAAGCGTCTCGCGGACTCTGAGCGGCGACGGGCGGAGGGCGCGGTCGAGCTCCGAGAAGCGAAGGCCCGCCTCTTCGAGGCAAAGTCTTCTCTAAGCCGAAGTTGAGCATACGCCGGGAAGCTGGAGGAGGACCTCGACCAGGCTCTTCGCATGCTCGAAAGAGCGCTCATGGAGGTTGGGGTCACCGTCTTTCTCAGCCCTCCAAGGGCTATTCATTTGGTGGAGCTGGTGGCGTCCATCTCACGTCTGAAGCCCGTTGTCGAGAAGCTCCTCGACAAGGAGCTCAAGCAAGGGATGCGAGATGCCCTGGCCTTCGCCTTGGCCCTCCTCAAACGCCGGTACCCAGAGTTATCTCTGGAGGCCCTTGATGCCGATCTACCGGAGGATGAGGAAGAGAAGCTTCTGGGCATCGTGCAGAGTGCCGCCAATGCTTTTGCGGACCGGGTTCAGCCACCCGGTCTTCCTGAATAACTATTGTATTCAAAAACTGTGATTTGTAACTTGTGCTCTTAATCTGTGTGTTTTTTGTTTTTTGAAAACTTGTTGCTCTCTTGCTCTGTGAATGTTGGACGTGAAAGTTTTCGTAGACTTACTCGAACCTGTCGTCCCCTTCCCCCGACTTAGGATTTGCGAGTTGTGCTGTTTACCACTGGCTGCGATCGACTAGGCCTTAGGTTTAGTCGGATGAAGGGCTCTGTGGCTCCTCGTCATCAGTAAACGTGATAAGGGGTCCTCGTATAGCTTTTCGTGGTCGTAGCGACGACTCACATTCCCTTGTTGCTGGGTGCTGGACATAAGTTAGTAAGTTCTACATTTTCCCTCTTGACAACCACATTGCACTCTATCCATGATACCTTCTGTTCAAAGTAGTCGAGCATGTGGATAAGCAGTCAGGTTCAGTTGGCTTAGTCATATTCGCACATTCTCTTCTTCCTTTACTCATGGTCGGGGGACATTGCCACGAAACCGGGGAGCTTAGTCGACCGGCCTTAGGTCTGGTCAAGTGGGGGGCTCAGTGGCTTCCCCTGTCACCTGCAGACGTGTTAAGGAGTCTTTCTCGCGTCCCTGACAGTTGCAGCACGGAACCCTTTGCTTTTGTTCTGGTCGAGTTGTTGGTTACGTTTATGCATAAGCCAGTTTTTGGTGCCACATACTTATCCAGCCCCCGACTGTCTTATTCGAGGAGTTTCTCGGATAGCAGTCTGAAAGAAATTTTACCTAAAAAGATTTGATATTTATAAAATTTGTGAATTGACTAAGGTATCCTTTACAAGCTATTGTAAGAAATAAATGCTAGAAAAAACTTAAAAAGAAACATCATCCCCTCCTTCAGAGTTGTCGTCGGTTGCTCCAGGGATTCATGTGCTCTTTGTCGTGACCTGCTGTAGAAGCTTTGTCGAGTGCGCGTGCTGGGCGACGGCGCCCGGAGCGTCTTATCATCAGCTTGTTCGTAGCTTGACGACTTTGAGGATGGAGCTGGCGTGACTTGAGACAAACTGACGGTCGGAGGGGTGATGACTATACGATCTTACCGAAGGTGCTTGGACTAGAAAATCTTTAAGGGGACTCGACTATCTTTTTACCGCTAACTTGAGCGACCTGGATCAGGCGACTTCTCCCGTGGAGCTGTTGTCCTGCTGAGGAGAAGGCCCTTTTGCCCTGGTCCCGAACTAGTCGTGGGACCTGTTCTCCAACTTGGAGGAGGTGTTATCCGATGTTGTCGCCCGTAGTCACGGTGGAGGTCTTGTTGACGCGGGGATGCACGTAACGGCGTCGGGATCTGCTTCCCTATTTGAGATTTGATGCTTTTCTGCGAGGTCGAGACTGCGCTTGTCGCAGAGTAGTGCTTTCTGGGGGGAGCTCTTTATTGTGAGGACGCCCTTTGGGCCAGGCATCTTCATGCGTTGGTAAGCGTAGTGTGTTACTGCCATGAATTTGGCCAGAGTTGGGCGCCCCAAGATGGCATTGTACGCTGTTTTGAAGTCAACTACATCGAACATGATTTTTTCTGTTCGCAAGTTCTCCGGTGTACCAAAGGTAACCGGGAGTTTGACCTGCCCGATCGGCGTGGCCAATGAGCCTGAGACGATACTGTGGAATGCCTGTGTCACTATTTGGACCGACGATCATGGCACTTGCATGGCATCGAGAGCGTTGGCGAATAGGATATTGAGGGAGCTTCCTCCGTCTATTAGCACGCGGCCTACTCGGCAGTTGTTGATCGTTGGTTCAACAATGATCGGGTATCGTCCTGGTCGAGCACAATTCTCGGGGCAATCTGCTTGGTCGAATGTGATAGTGACCTCCGACCACTTAATCGCCCGAGGGACTCGCAGTACACTCGCGAGAACTTCTCGGGCAATCGCCTTGTATTGCCTCTTTGACTCATAGGAAGCCGAGCCCCCGAATATATGCTCAATCGCTCTAACATGCCCCTGTAATTGCTTAGGGGCGGAGTCATCGTCGTCGGAGGTCGTGTCCTGACTGTTATTTGCGACCTGCAAGTTTTCCTCACGGAACTTCTCTCTTTCCTCCTTGAGGTACTTCTTGAAGATGCGGCACTGACGGAGATCATGCGAATCTGACAATGGTATGGCACCCGGGTATCATCAAGGAGGACAAAGCTGGCCCTCTGGACACAGGGTGGGCCGGGCCGACTGCTCGGGGTGCCTCATCAACTTGGAGTGCAAGATAGAAATAAACACTTACCCGGTAATCCTGGATTCTGTTGTAACCAATTAGGAAGTTAATCTGTAGGCCGATCAGGACTCTTGTAGCCCAACCCCGGTCGTCTATATAATGCTAGGTAGGGATCCCCTGATCGGTAAGCTCTCATAAGTTTTCACACACATAGCCTTTAGCAACCTTGAGACTACCCTTGAGAACTTACGGCACTCAGGATTCAAGCAATACTAGCCACCAAACACAGGACGTAGGGTATTACCTCTTTCCGAGGGCCAGAACCTGTCTAAACACTGTGTCTCGTGTGCACCCATCTAGATCTTCTGTGCTCACACCTCCCTGTATTGATTATTGCCGGATATAAACCCCGACAGTTGGCGCGCCAGGTAGGGGCTGTGCGTATAGATCCATCAGGATAGATCCAGGTGGGTTTCTTCAACAACAACGGTGGCTTCGTTCCAGGCAGCATCATGCAACTTGCTTCCCTGAACGTTGTCCCTGGTCCAGGCTAGCTTTTTCGATTCGGAAAGCTGGACTTCATTGCCGATCAGATCGACAAGCTTCACCATTGCGACTCGGCTTTCCGCCGATCATCGGAGGCTTCACCGACATCTTCACTTGGACTCGCCCTTGAGTCCATGCCTTCGGTGCCCCTCACCAACAACGAGGTTACGCCGAAGTCGGATCCGCTACTCGAAAACGGGTTCCCACCCATTGGGCAGGGATCCCGACTGGTTGGTGCAATCGACTCTCTCCTACCTGTCCTCGAGTATAACTAGGACGACTTCGAGAGCTCGGGAAGCCACCATCCTTCTCGGGAAGTCTTCATGGCCAGTCCGGACGTACCGGTCAACAACGACGACCGGCTCGTCCCCATCGAAGAACAGACCCCCGAGCAGCTAGCGGCCACTCGGCTCTGCCTTATGGCCAAGGAGGAGGAACTGGCCCAACAGCTAACCGCGTTGGCTCACCAGCGTGGAGAAAGAGAACGCAATGAAGACATGTGGGATCGTGGACGCCAGATCCATAACGCCCTCCGCATGCATGAAAGGGACGGCGTCCCGATATTTCCGCTTCCCAGTCACAACATCGTCGCTATTTCGGTGGCGGCACGTGCCATTAATATTCCTGAAGGCACGCCAGGCCACGATGAACTTCGGTGGCTCCAGATCCTAGTAGAGGAAGCAGCCCTCCAGCAGGCCGACATTTCTGAGAACCGTGCAGGTTCCTCGGCGAGTGCTAGGAGCCGGTGTGTTTCCCCTCCGGGAAACCCACAAGCCGCGGAACGTCATCACCCCAACCCCGAACGTCATCACCCTGCCAGGTCGGTTGGCAACCGACTCGGACCAAATCGTGACGCACGGGGGACTATTGTCGCGAGAAACTGCGCTCGACAAGGTGCGAACAAAAACGCTCGCCCTGCCGGATCGGCACGTAATCAACTCGGGCTGGACCATGACGCGCGGGACATCCTAGATGCCAGACGCGACGCTCGCCGAGATGCAGGGAGGGACAACCGCAGCAGTCGCTACGGTGACAGTAGCGACCGCAGCGCTACAAGCCAGCGCAGCGCAGCTCTCCAGCTCCCTCCGGCATGGCCTATGTAGGCTGGCCTATGTAGGCCCAAAGGCATTCGGATCCCGCATCCGCGATGCCGTCTTCCCGTCACGATTCCGAGTTACCGGGATTGACAAGTATACGGGTGAGACTCGGCCAGACATCTGACTGGCCGACTACCACACAGCATGCAGGACCAGTGGCGGCAACGACTATGTTGCAATTCACTACCTGCCCTTATTTCTAGCCGACTTAGCTCGAGCTTGGCTCACCAGCTTGCCTCAAAGTTGCATACAATCATGGACCGACCTTGAGACCCTCTTCGTAAACAACTTCCAGGGCACCTACAACAGGCCCAGAAATGCGTGGGATCTCCACGGTTGTACCCAAGAGGAGGGCGAAACTCTTAGAGAGTACATCTAACGCTTCTCGAAGAAGAAGAACTCTCTGCCTGAGGTCCGAGAAGGCGACGTCATCACTGCTTTCTCCAAAGGTGTTCGTAGCACCGACCTCATCCACAAAATCGCACGTAAGAACCCTCAAACTACGCGTGAACTCTTCAACATCGCCAACAACTTCGCCACTGGCGAAGAAGCCGTCCGTAGCGCGAACAAGGACGATAAGGGAAAAGGCAAAGCTGTCGAGTCCCCCAGGGGAAAAGACCGTCCCGAGTCGTCCAAGAAGAAACACAGGAAGCGCAAGGGCGAAGACTTCGTTGCCGCAGCCGAGCGTGCCTCGCAGCGACGCCCTCAGCGTGGCAACGCAACTATTGAGGAGATGATGAGTTGGGCGTGTCACTTTCATGGACCAAAATCCAATCACGTCATGCGCGACTGCAATCTCTTGAAAAATCTGAACAAGCCTTTCATCTCCAACCGGAACAAAAAAGATCCTCCTCCTCAGGAGGATGACGAGTTCCCAAAGGAGTCCGCGTCCCTCATATCTTCGGCGGTCCCAACGGATACGAGTCCAAACGATGCCAGAAGATCACGGACCGCGAAGTCAACGCAGCCGAGTCGGCTATACCTCAGTACCTCCAGTGGTCCGAGTCCATATTCTCCATTGGCCGCTCGGACCACCCCGACTACATACCTCACCCGGGCAGGTTCCTCTTGGTGGTAGACCCAATCGTCAGTGGCGTTCGCCTCAGCAAGGTCCTCATGGATGGAGGCAGTGGTCTGAACATCCTCTACGTTAATACCTTGGACGACATGAAGATCTCCCGGTCGGAAAACAAGCCTATCGGTGCTCCCTTCCACGGAGTCATCCCGGGCAAGATGGCAAGTCCACTCGGGCAAATCAGCTTGCCCGTCACTTTCGGCACTCCAGACAACTTCCGGACCGAGTCCCTCACCTTCGAGGTCGTCGACTTCTCAGGCTCATGTCATGCCATCCTGGGACGTCCCTGCTACGCCAAATTTATGGTTGTTCCTAGCTATGTCTACTTGAAGCTTAAAATGCCGGGTCCCCACGGGATAATAACGGTACAAAGCAGCTTCCAGCACGCTTACGCGTGTGACCTGGAAAACTGTAACCTTACCGCGGCCCAAATCGCTGCTGCCGAGCTTGACAACCTCAAGTCGGCCGTGGTCGAGGAAGCACCCCCGACTGAAAAGGCTTCAGCAGCGACATCTTTCCAGTTGGCGAAGGACATCAAGGCAATCCAGCTCGATCCGGATGACCCCTCCAAGACGACGCAGATCGGGACTGCGCTCGGCTACAAATAGGAAAACGCGCTCGTCAGCTTCCTTTGCGATAACCGAGACATCTTTGCATGGACGTCTTCGGACATGTCGGGAGTACCGAGGGAGGCTACCGAGCACTCTTTGAACGTCCGGCCAGATGCTAAGCCGGTCAAACAGCGCCTGCGCCGCTTTGCTGAGGATAGGCGTAGGGCAATAGGAGAAGAGATAGCCAAGCTGCTGTCACCTAGTTTTATAAAAGAAGTGTACCATCCCGACTGGTTAGTGAACCCAGTCCTTGTTCGCAAAAAGAATGAAAAATGGAGAATATGCATTGATTACACGAGTCTCAACAAAGCATGTCCCAAAGATCTTTTCACATTACCTCGCATCGACCAAGTGATCGACTCCACGGCCGGTTGCGAGATTTTATGTTTTCTCGACGCATACTCGGGCTACCATCAGATCAAGATGAAGGAAGATGAAAAAATCAAAACTTCATTCATTACCCCATTCGGGGCCTTCTGCTACGTCTCCATGCCTTTCGGCCTCAAGAACGCCGGCACTACATACCAACGGTGCATGCAGCGCTGCCTTCAAGAATAGATCAGCATGAACGTGCAAGCCTACATCGATGATGTGGTAGTCAAGTCCGAGAAAAAAAGAAGATCTCCTAACCGACTTAGGGGAAACCTTCTCCAACCTTAGGCGCTTCAGCATGAAACTCAACCCGGAAAAGTGCGTGTTCGGAGTACCTTCGGGAAAGTTACTCGGTTTCATCGTTTCCGAACGAGGAATCGAGGTTAACCCAAAGAAGATCGACGCCATCATCAGAATGGGTCCAACAAAAAGCCTCAAGGATGTCCAACAGCTCACCGGGTGCATGGTGGCTCTCAGCCGATTCATCTTCCGACTCGGCTAAAAAGCCCTGCCCCTCTACAAGCTAAGGAAGAAGTCGGAAACCTTCACTTGGACACCTGAAGCTCAAGACACTCCCGACGGATTGAAAAAATTCTTGACCACACCCCCAGTGCTGGTCTCCCCAATGCCCGATGAACCGCTGTTCCTCTATATTGTAGCAACTACCCAGGTGGCCAGTACCGTCTTGGTCGTCGAACGCTCCGAGCCCGACCATATCCAAAAGGTTCAGCGCCTGGTATACTTCATCAGCGAAGTGTTGTCCGAGTCCAAGGCAAGGTACCCACAAATACAGAAGATCATTTACGCGGTGTTCGTAACATCTCGGAAGCTAGTCCACTACTTCCAGGGGCACCCGATTACGGTGGTCAGTTCCTTCCCGATCGCGGACGTCATCAACAACCGTGATGCCACAGGAAGGATCGCTAAATGGGCAATGGAACTAATGGCATTCGGCATAGTTTACGCCCTCCGCACGGCCATCAAGTCTCAGGCTCTTGCCGACTTCATGGCCGAGTGGACAGAAGTCCAGTCTCCGCCCTCTATCGTCGACCTCGAACATTGGACTCTCTACTTCGATGGCTCGCTAATGTTTCAGGGCACGGGGGCTGGCAGAGTGCTCATCTCCCCGGAAGGAGAACGTTTCAAATACGTGCTGCAAATCCACTTCCCGGCGTCCAACAATGTTGCCGAATATGAAGCTTTGCTACATGGCCTACGCATTGCGAACTCACTCAAGATCCGCTGGCTTCTCGCCCGCGGAGACTCCGAACTGGTAGTCAGGCAAGTTATGAAAGACTGGTCATGCAGAGACCTGACCATGGAAGCCTACTGCCAAGAGGTGCGCACGCTTGAGGCCAAGTTCGACGGCCTTGAAATCACGCATGTCCTCCACCGAGACAACGAAGCTGCAGATGCACTCGCCCAGCTAGGGTCCAGTCGGGATGTCGTCCCGGCTAGAGTTTTCCTCCAGGAGTTGCATGTTCCTTCCATCAAAGCGGGCACGGTGCCCGAGACCATCGAATCTCACCCTAACGAACCTGATAGCACTCAGCAACCACCTCACGAAGTGCTAATCATCGATCCCGACTGGACAGCGCCCTTCCTCGACTACCTCCTTCGGGACACGCTCCCGTCGGATCAAACCGAGACGCGGCGCCTTGCAAGGCATACTAAGGCCTACGTCGTGATCAACGGCGAACTGTACAAGAAGAGCATCTCCGGAATTCTTCAGTGATGCATACCTCAAGAACAGGGGAAGCAACTATTGCAGGATATTCATTCGGGAATCTGTGGGCATCATGCGGCGCCGAAGTCGTTAGTCGGTAAAACCTTCCGACAAGGTTTTTACTGGCTGACTGCCATCTCTGATGCTGAGCGCATCGTGCGCACTTGCGAGGGATGCTAGTATTTCACCCGGCAGACACACTTGCCAGCCCAAGCTCTTCAAACCATCCTGATAACGTGGCCTTTCACCGTTTGGGGCCTGGACATGGTTGGTCCCCTCAAAAAGGCTCCCGGGGGCTACACACACCTCTTCGTCACTGTCGACAAGTTCACCAAGTGGATTGAAGCCAAGCCAGCAGCCACGATTACTGCCGGAGAGCCGTCGAGTTCTTCTTGGACATCGTCTACCATTTTGGTGTCTCCAATAGCATCATCACTGACAATGGTACTCAGTTCACCGACGGCACCTTCCTCCGATTCTATGACGATTACAACATTAGCCTCAACTTCGCGGCCGTGGCACACACACGCACGAATGGGCAGGTTGAGCGTTCCAATTGCCTTATTATGCAAGGCATCAAACCTCGGATCTTCCAACGCCTAAAGAAGTTCGCGGGTAAGTGGGCAGCCGAGTTACCTTCGGTGCTTTGGAGCCTCCGGACTAACCCCAACCGGTCAACCGGATACACCCCGTTCTTCATGGTCTATGGAGCCGAGGCCGTATTGCCGACTGACTTGGACTATGGGTCCCCGCGCACTTGCACCTATGATGAAGACCAGTCGTAGGAAGCAAGACAGAATGACATTGACAGCTTGAGGAAGCAAGAGAAGTCGCTTTCCTTCGGTCGGCCAAGTACCAACAGGGCTTATGGCGCTATCACAGCCGACACGTCGGCGGGCACGCATTGAACATTGGCGACTTGGTTCTGTGCCGAGTCCAGTCCAGTAAAGACATGGATAAACTCTCCCCACCATGGGAAGGCCCGTACGTGATCGCCGAAGTGCTACGCCTGGGGCTTACCGACTGAGGGACAGCAACGGCATCGTCATCACCAACGCATGGAACATTGAACAGCTATGTCGGTTCTATGCTTAAAACTTTGTACTTTGATATTTCGGACAAACAGGAATAAATATTCCCTCATTCCACGTGAAACAATTCTCAGAGTTCCCGACTGACTCGCTATGCAAGCTCCTGGCCTCGCATAGCAGCCACTCGGCTTTTCCACCCTCTGGGTGCGCCCAGTTGCACTCGGTCTTTTCAGTCGAACAAACTATTTCAATACTGTGTACATAATCTAATGTTAACTCTTTGCTCTCGATCGCCGGTTTACGCCACAACCCTATGCTACACGGGACACAGCCCACGGCTAATACCTACGCAAAAGGGGTTATAACGGGTCGGCAAGAGCACACACAACGGATCAACATACACAGGAATGAATCTTTTGCGATGGCAATCGATAAACTTAAAAACAAGTTCATTACAAAATATGCATAACAAAATATTCACTCAACTTTCCCGAGCAGCTAACCTACTTGTTTCTGACTACTTGTCCCTATAGCCCAGCACGGTTGACAAGGGACTTCGCCATGGCTTCTACCTCGTCCATTAGCCCGAGCACGGCTTCGTCGGGAATATCCGCAGCATACCCTTCCCCAATTGCCCCCATGTCAAGCAACGGGTAGTGGGACTTAGCCACGGCGAGAGACAGCACGGCTCCGGTCTCCGTGGCCTCCTTCTCCAGCACCTTCGCTTGGTCGGGAGCTCGTCGCAGTCGCTCCGCGATCGCATCCGCGCGCTCCGGGACCGGCTCGTCCTCCCACAAGGCGTTGCAGGCTATTCGACCAGCCGCCCTCAACGATTCAGCTGAGTCGCTGACCTCCTGGAGCTGGATCTGGAAAGCTGCCAGTATAAGACAAAGGAGTTAGTAGAACACTCAGTGGACTCCGACTAACCAAAACCCAAGGCAAGGACTCACCGACGGAGGAGTCAGCAGCCCTCTTGTTTGCCGCCTCAATGGCCTCCAGAGCCCACCTCAGACTACCGTCCATAATGGTAGCCCTACACTCCAACTACCCAACTCGAGCCCTCTCCGCCTTGAGCTCCTCCCAAAGCTTGGAGGCCCTCTCTTCAGTGGAGGCAAGCCGCTCGGCCCGAGCCTTCTCTACCTCGAGTTCCTCCCGAAGCTTGGAGGCCCTCTCTTCGGCAGAGGCGAGTTGCCCGGCGCAGGCCTTCATCGCCTCAAGCTCCTCCTTGAGCTTGGAGTTTTTGTCCTCCGCAGCTGCAGGAAAACAAGTCAGCACCAAGAGATAGAAATGATCAAGAGAAATTTGGTTTCCTTACCTCGAGCCCAGGTGATCTCCTGGCGAACGTCCCGCTTCAGGGATTCAATCTCGCCCTCCTGGGCGAGCACTTAATTCTGCGTCGCCTGGAGGGTACCCTTCAAATTGTCCCACTCGGCCTTACGTTGTCCGAGTCGCTCGAAGGCCGGGAGCTGCTCTTGAAGGAACTCAGTCCTATCCCGGGAACGCTTGGCCAAGTTCTGCAAGGAAAGAGCGGAGAAAGATAAGACACTAGGATTAGCAAAGAAGACATCAAGGACCCTCCGCCCGACTGTTCCAGTCAGCCGAAGGCTCGGGGGCTACACCCTCTGGGTGCACTGTTCGTGCCGCCAGAGTGAAAACTACGAAAAAGAGAAGAACCCTCCGCCCGACTATCCTAGTCAACCGAAGGCTCGGGGGCTACACCCTCTGGGTGCACTGTTCGTCCCCCCAGAGTGAAAAATAAAGAAAAAGAGAAGAACCCTCCGCCCGACTGTTCCAGTCAGCCGAAGGCTCAGGGGCTAAACTCTCTGGGTGCACTAATCGTGCCTCCAGAGTGAAAACTACAGAACACAAGAAAAAGAAGAAACATGTACCTGCATCAGCGGCAGGAGCTTCCCATTGACCAAGTTGGCACTCTCTCGGATCGCCTTCATCAACGTCAACAGCTCCTCCCCAAGATGGTTAGCGGCGCCAAACGCCTCCTCCCACTCGCCCGCTTCCTGGACGTATCTATCTCCCGGAAGACTGCGCTGGGCCTCAAGGGGTCCGACTGCCGGATCCGCAGAGGCTGGAGGGCCAGGTGGAGGCTTCCCGAGGAAGGGGGGCACGTGCCCGATGTCCTCTTCTACCATCGGAAACACCAAGTTCCCCCGGCGGTCAGGTGGGGTAGTCTGCGTCTGGCACGGCTCCGCCTGCTCCGTCGCAGCAGGGGCCCGCGTCCCGGCGGCGACCTCTTTCGGCTGAGGAGCAGGGGGCGGAGTCGGCGGCGCGCCACTCCGCTGAGGAGAAGGCTGCGTCTGAGGAGAAGGCGGCGGCGGAGAAGAAGGCCGTGGAGGAGACGAAGGCCGCACGTTCGGCCCCGGCTGGCTCCCGCCCTGGCTGGAGCCCGGGGCACTCGCCGGAGCCTTCGGAACTTCCCCCAATCGCTGCGTCCTACAGCAAAACACCCTGGCTCGTTAGCTCCAAAGATAGGATGAGCAAGGAAATATTCACCAAGTGGCTTACTTGTCGGATCGAGGAACAAGGACGCGCTTCCTGGACCCCAAGCCCGTTGCTTTGGCGCGGTGGCCGCCGGAGTCGACGACACCACGGGACCACTCTGCCCCCCGAAGGCGGCATCAGCAGTCCTCTTCTTCCCCCGGGTAGGGGGAACCACGTCATCAGCCACCCGAGGGGCCTCTTCGGTGGCGGCGGCTGGAGCTGTTGGAGCCGGCGGGGCGGAAGAATCGTCTTGCCCTCCCGAAGCGACGGGCGGGGTGGAGGAGTCATCCTGTCCCCCCGCGGCGATGCCAGCCGCAGTCCGCCTCCTTCGATTAACTCGAAGGGGGATGTCGTCTTCGTCCGCCTGAGTCTCTTCCTCAGGAGCTGTCGTTGCAACCGGCGGAGGAGCGCTGGCTCCTCCGCCACTGGGGTACTTCCCCTCGATGACCCGGCGCCGGCGGATGATGGTCGGGTGCCACTTTGTGGCGGCTGTCCGCCGCTGGGGACGTCGGCGTATTGGGATTGGTTCCATATCTCCTTCTCCGGAAGGGGAGCAGAGGAACTAAACCCGAACAGGTCCTGCAAGGTCGGGATGCACAAACACAATCCAAATAAAGACTCAGCCAAAACTTAAATCGTGGATAAACGGAGTCGGAAGAACGATCACTCACCTGGTTCGGCGGGTTGGCGCGACTGAAGGGTGGCGGCCACCAGGAGATGTCCAGGTCTGTCCCTTGGGCCATTAGCTTTCTGACTTGGCGCCGCACCTCAGTTTCCGGGAGCTCGTCGGCCGACTCCCGAGTCGCGTCTTGATTGTCGGAATATATGAACATTGGGTGCGCCCTTTGTTTCGCTGGCTGGACTCGGCGACGGATGAAAGTGGAAACGATGACAACTCTGGAGACGCCGGCTTTGAGTGCCTCGGAGAGAGCCCCCATGAGCACCATGACTGCGGGCTGCTCCTAATCCTAAGGCAAGTCGGCCCAGCTCGGCCGTACCTCGAGCGGCTGGCCCCCGAATCACGGAAGAGATGGCGCCGGATTGGAGATGTAGAACCAATCCGAGTGCCATCTCTTATTGGAGGTCTGGAAGAGGAGATCCAGATAAAGCTTGACGGCTCCGGGCTGGAGCTCGAATCCAGTGCCCCCCACCACGGCCGGGCTAATCTTGCTCGGCTGTGGCTTCACTATGAACAGTTGCTTCCACAGTGCGAAGTGCGGCTCGATGCCGAGGAAGCATTCACACAGAGTAATGAAAGTGGTGACATGGAGCAGACAATTAGGGTTGAGATTGTGGAGCTCCAGACCGTAGTAGTAGAGCAGTCCCTGGAGGAACGGGTGGACCGGCACTGAGAGCCCCCGGTGGAAGAAGGAGGCATGGACTATGATCTCGCCGGTGTTCGGGGTCGGAAATTCCTCCCCGCCGGCGGCGCGCCATTCTACCAGCTTTTTCACCGGCAGCACGCCTGCGACCACCAGGGCATTCAGCCGGGTTTCGGTCGCCGTGGACTTCACCCAAGGAGCCATCGGGTTGATTGAAGAGTTGGCTTCTCCGAGAATCGCCCACACCAGCGCGTCCTCCTCTTCTTCAATTGGATCAACTGCCCACACGGGAGAGTGCATCCAGTGCCGCCAGATCCAATCTAGGGTTGCTGCCGGGCGCTCGATTAGGGTTTGGTCGACTGGATGGAGAGGCGGATGCAAGGGATGGCGATGAGATGAAATCTATGCCGCGGCAAGACGAATGCGGAATCGGCGGCAATCCGAATTTGCGGCGCGACGGCGTTCTCAGTAAAGTGGGAAGACGAAGGGTTTGAGCACGGAAGAAACAAAGCGTGAAAGGGGAACAAATGTGAACGGATGGGGTTATAAAGGAAAGACAGCTGCACAGGAGCGAGATTTCCGCCCCGCGGGATGACCCTTCTGCTTCCACAGCATGACTCACCCGCATTCACCGCGCGGCTCTTCCGCTTCAACAGCGTCAAACGTCCTTTTCCGGATTAGGCGCAATCGGGGTTTCAACGGTTAGCCCTTCGGGGATAACGCCCGTTTGAATACACCTCCCATGAAGAGCAACGGTAACGTGCCCTCAACGGGGTTACTAGTCGGTTACCGAATAACTCCGGATCGAACATTACGGTTTGATGGGCTTCAGTGGTTGGCCTCCAGGGGAACGCAATCACTTGAATACACTTGAGTGAAAGGCAGTTGTGGCGCGCCTTCAGCGGGCCGCTAGTCGGATACCGAGCAACTCGGAGCTGCCGGTTTCTCCACCCGGGTATTACGGGAATTTTACCCTGGAGTCTCTGGGATCCGGACCTTCTGGATTCTGTGGAATGTCTGAGCCTAGGCTTCGCCACTCAGGACCGAAGCGCCACAGCATGTGTTCTGGTTCTGACGAGAATTTCGAGGGCATTCCCCTAGAGGGATATTAGCCGGACCCGAACCACTCGGGATGCCAGATGCCACTCGAGAAGTCAGTCGGGATTCATGGTATGTCCCCCGCTGGGCTATCAGCCGGTCTCCATCCGTTGGAAATGACTAGATACCACCAGAACTTACCCGTTATTAACTCAACCGCCATGATATTCCTGCCCGACGGGTGAATATTACTCGGCTTACTATCTCTACTCTACAGGACTTCTATAAGTTCTTCACAATCTTCCAGCAGACCACAGCATGGCGCGCTCAGGCGATTGCCACTCAGGAAGAAGGCAAAGGCACCCGACTTGGACGTTACAACGGCAAGCTGCAGTCAGATCGTGAAGGGCTCAGGGGCTACTGACGATGGCATGGCACCCGGGTATCATCAAGAGGACAAAGCCAGCTCTCTGGACACAGGGTGGGCCGGGCCGACTGCTCGGAGTCTGACTTCTACACGGGGGTGCCTCATCGACTTGGAGTGCAAAATAGAGATAAACACTTACCCAGTAATCCTGGATTCTGTTGTAACCAATTAGGAAGTTAATCTGTAGGCCGATCAGGACTCTTGTAACCCTACCCCGGTCATCTATATAAGGCCAGGTAGGGATCCCCTGATCGATAAGCTCTCATAAGTTTTCATACACACATAGCCTTTAGCGACCTTGAGATCTACCCTCGAGAACTTGCGGCACTTGGGATTCAAGCAATACCAGCCATCAAACATAGGACGTAGGGTATTACCTCTTTTCGAGGGTTTGAACCTGTCTAAACACTGTGTCCCGTGTGCACACATCTAGATTTTCTGTGCTCACATCTCCCCGTATTGATTATTGCTGGATATAAACCCCGACAGAATCGGTCTGGTGGAAGTCGCACTAGAGCTTGGACGGCTTGTCGGAGGAATTGGTCTACTTGTCCTTTGGGCGTGGTCGCCAGGTACGTTTCTCAGGGAGGTCAGCCATTATCTCCTCGATTTTAGCTCTCTTTTCCCTGCTCCCTCCGGAGGACTTCTTCTTGCGTTTTGTCTTCCTTGGATTGTCTCTGGTCCAGAGGGGAGAATTGGTCGTCCTGCCTCATTGTTGCTTGATGTAGCGTAGGGTTTCCTCCGCACAGGCAGCCTTTTCTGCCAAGTCCATGAGTTGTGTCATGGTTTTTGGTGGATGCATGATCAAGTCGTGCGTGCACATCTCGTTTCTGCTGCCCCGAGTGAAGGCGCGGATGACGTCCGAGTCAGTTATCTCAGGTATAATGTTGCGAACAGCGCTAAACCTTTTAGTGAATTCTCAGAGAGTCTTGTCTGGTTGTTGGATGACTAGGAACAAGTCATCGACTCGGCCAGGGCGTGTGAAGGTACCTTGGAAGTTTTCGAGAAGCATGTCGCAGAGTTGTCCCTAGGAGCGGATCATTCCTGCGAGTAGGTTCATCAACCAAGTCCTGGCGGCTCCTCTAAGAGTGGTCGTGTAATACCCACTTTACGATAAATAGGTATTTGCCTTGCATTCATGCATACATGTCATCATCCCCGCACCATCTTGTTTAAACCTGAATATGATATAGTTATACTTTATAGAATATGTACATATCTCATCCTCGGTGGAAATTATACAAACACCAATCAACTTATTTGAATTTTCAAATAACAATATTGCCAATAAAAGTGGAGGTGATCAGGGAAAGCTTCGATGAACCCTTAGCCCTAACTCCAAACCCTAAAAAGAGCTAGGATGAGGATTAAGAGAATAGGGGAATTTCTAGTAGATGAAAAGATCCCAAACTCCCTAAATAGCTTCAAAGATAGAAACCCTCGCTCCTCGCCGAATCTCAAAATTTTTGGAGATGTTTAAAGCCTAACTATAGTCCAAATTCAAAATCAAGCCCTAATTGAAATTTGAATTCAAACCTAGGCCAAACAGTGTCCAAATAACTTCAAACTTCTACAGTAGATCCTTAATAATACTTTTAATACCCTGTAAAAATTTCAAGAATTTTGGAGCTGTTTTGAAACATAAAATAACGCAAGAAGTAGCACTGGTATTAAAGAAAAGAAAAAGGTAAAAGTAAAGTAAAGGGGAAGCAGGCCGAGGCTACTGGGCCGCCTCCGGCCGGCCCGCTAAGCCCCCGACGGCGCGCCCCTTCTCCCCCTGCGTGCGGGCCCCGCCTGTCAGGCCCTCCCCGCCACGTCGCCGTCGCCCGCTGGCGGAGGAGGGCAGTGCCCCGCTCCCGACCGCCCCGGTCCGAGCCCGCTGCCGCCCTTTAAAGGGGGCGTTCCAACAGCCCGTTCACCCCGCTGCCCGAAAACCCTAGCCGCTCCCGAGCTCCGTCTGCCCTAGCCCCTCGCCGCGGTTCTCTTCCCCGACGTCAGCCACTTCTCCGGCGAGTTCGCACGGCTACCCCGGTCCCCTCCCGAGCCCCTTTCCTTGCTCAAGAACTCCCTCTCCCTCGCTAACCTCCTCTGCCTCTTCTTCTCTGATAGATTTGGACCGGAGCGACCTCGCCGACGACACCGAAGACTTCCACTGCCGCCCGCCGCCGACCCCATCTTCTGCTCCAACTCCGGCCTCCTCCATCCCTCCGAGCGACTGAGCTAGCACCGGGGTGAGCTCCCCGACATTTTTGCCACTTTCCCCGAGCCTAGCCGAGCCCTGGAGCCAACTCCGGTGAAGCGCCGCCGCCTAGAACCGCCGTCGACCTCGGTACAGAGAAGAGAGAGGGAAAATGAGAGAGAGGGAGAAGAGAGGGCGCGTGGTGAGCTGCGATTGGGTGATGGGTTCCTCTCTAGCTGACGAGCGGGACCCGCTGGTCAGCTCGGTGCGGTTATGAGTTAGGTTTATGGGGTAGTTTATCGGGTGGGTTTAGCGAGTAGTTCCGAAGTGCAGAGAGAGAGAGAGGGATGAGTTCGGGTACACCTAGCAATTGGGGTTTCGACTGTTTAGGGTTAGATTTGTATAAAATTTCAAACTTGCATATCTTTTAAACCGTAACTCCAAAATTGCTAAATTTTATATATTTGGAAAGCTCTCGAGATTCTCTACAACCTGGATGAATCAAATTTCAATTTGAGCACATGCACAGTAGGTTAATTAGGGTTTTGTCATTTCTCCACTGTCGCGAATCGGCAAACCCTAACTCGACGATCGTAACTCTAAATTACACCATTCCAATGGCATTGAACTCGTATTTCATATTGTCAACCTGATATTAACATGTTTAACATATTTGCCATGCCCCGCCGCTAACGGCGTTAACCCTAACTCACCGATGCACCCTAACATATTATGCATGCATGTATCATCGCATATAGTCTCGACAAGTCAAACTCAAGCTATGCATGTAGACTTAGTTCCTCGGCATCACCCCATCATCGTAGGAACATGTAGCTAGCATCAATCATTCATGCATACATGCTGGATCTCATTGTCATTATTTTCTCGTTTTGTTTCCGGTATCGTTCGTTGCTCGCATCAGAGCCCGAAGAAGGAGACCACCAGGCTCACGATTCAACGCAAGATCAGGAACCCTGTGACCAAGGCAAGCAGAGGTTGTTGCATCTTGTTATTATCATTTCATGTGTTTACCTAGTTGTGCTTGTGGTGGAATCGTTTGTTTAGATGTGATGGTCGGAATACTTGAAACTAGCATGTTAGGTGAGATTGTGTGTCTTGTTCAGCTGTGGCTGAAACTTAATCTTGTTGCCCTATTAACTTGAAATGGCTAAAAGTGAGATGTGAGAGCCGAGGGTGTGCATGAGGAATACGGTTGGTGGTAACCGAAGTGATTGAGGCGACCCCCGGAGTAAGTAGAGTTTTGTCGCCTCACCAACCGGAGGTTACTTCCTCGTGTACTCCCTTATCACCGCGTGGACATCACCGGAATCACTACTATGGGTTATCTGATGGCAAGTCTCGGTCAGTTGGAGCCTTGCAACCTCCAAGAGAAGAGCACTCGATACTTCCCATGGTGGTTGTATCACCGGTGACGGACCGAGAGATTGATTGGAAGGAATATGTGATAGGTTGAGAACCCTCATGGTCGTTGCCGGACTCACCGCTATGGGTTATCTGATGGCAAGTCTCGCCCACTGGAGCTTTGCAACCTCCGAGTGAGGAGCACTCGATACTTCCCATAGTAGTTGCATTCGCCGGGACGGTCCAAGTGGGATTGATTAAAGTAGATGGGCGTGGGCTGCCCCAAACAAAATTTGGAATAATATGATTGACGTTCTCATGGTTGTGTTTTAAATTATACGAGATCTAAGCTGTAAGTAGGAGTTGATGTTTTACTTCCGTAATGCTATTCATGCCATGTTTCCCGCTTGTACCCTGTTAGATCAAAGTGCATCATGTTTAATTGCTGCTCTACTAGTATGTGTAGAACATCTAATCAAGCACGAATAAGTCTTGCGAGTACCTTTGTACTCACCTAGGATATTCCTATACCTTTGCAGGTGAGCCAGTGGTCGAGGATTACTTCGATGATGCTTAGCTACTTGGTTTTCTTGGTTGGCTATCGACTCATAGGATAGGTTGTGACTTTTGGTCAGCGGCCGATACGCCGCTGTGGGACTCACTAAAACTTCTTCCGTTGTGTTTAATCGTTTCTTAGTTGGATATGTTTTCGGTTATCACCGACTGATGTAAAATTTAATGGGTCCCCACGTGGACAGCTAATAGTATTATCGTATTGTAGTGCTTTGTTGTGATATACAAGTTGTTATTCAGGCTGCTCATACACCGTGCGTGAATGATATGAAGTGTATGGGTATGCCGTGAAGAGTTACAGCCGTTCCTCTTTTTACTAAGTCGAGCAGGAATCGGTTGAGTGACCCGCTAGCTGAGATGCTGTGCCAGCCAGGCAGGGTGTGGGCGTGTTCTACCGGGCTTTCGAGCGACCCACTAGCTTCCGAGCTAGGTTAGGGTGTGGGTAGAATCGCCGGGCTCCTCCAATCTTGCTTTGCGTGGTAGAATTCGGGAACGACTCTAAATCTTCACCGGGTCAGGGAATGGTATGTGGTTCTGGGAAGTTTAGTCGCTTCCGGCCGGCTTGCGTTGGTCAGGTGTCGGATCACTCTGCCTCGGTGAGTACGGCGCAGGCACCGTGCCACCAGGTCGACTGGTCCTTCGGCCCTTGGCGACCATTCGTTCCCTTAGTCATATGTAATTCCCGGGTCCGTGACAGGTCGGGAGATAGTTGGCCATAACCTTCTCGTTCCCGCCTGTGGCCTCGATCATCATAGTGTAGATCTGCAGGAATTCTACAGAATTCGTGGTGCCATCATACGACTCTAAGGCCCCAGGCTTGAAATGAGATGGCCAGCGCACATTTCAAAGCTCTTGGGATAGCGCTTGGCTCCCGTTGATAGTTCTCCGACAAGGCGCATTCTCGCCGCTGTTCGGGGTCGGAGACCGTCCCCGAACGTTGGCATGGTGTCTGTGGTCTCTCCGAGGGGGTGATTGTCTGTGGTCTCTCCGAGGGGGTGATTGTTCTCGCTGGCACCTTTGGAAACGGTGCTCGTTGATCTGGTCGCGGAGGTTGACGCATGTTTCCCCTTGGGGAGATCTGTTCCTGGGATGTCGTCCTTCTCTGTCATATTCCTCTGGTCGAGAAGAGGTTTTCTCTCGAGTGGAGCTGCGTGTCACTGATTGGGCCCGAGAAGATTCGGCTTGGTTCTGGGCTTGTTGTAGGTCAGCCCCCAGCCGTTGTAGCCACTGTCTTCCCTCGGGTGTCGACAAGTCTGCCGTCGATGGTCGTGACAGCAGATTGCACACCTCGGTGAGCCTCCGAGCGGTTCGGGACACGTACTCCCTCGTCCCTGGAGGGGTTCTGTCTGCTGCCATATGCAAGTTCCCGTTCCTGGGGGAGTAGCCGTCAGGCTGCGACATCACGAGCCCCCATGCTGATCTTGATCCTCGAGCTCTTCGTGACCATCATCGATCACGAGAACTACTCGAAAATCTGGATTAGATGGGGTGTAGTCCCACTCCATCATGTTATCCTCATGGGATACGATATGAGTGGGATCATGATCGTCTGGACGATCAGAGGATGCAGGCGACAGCCCAGACATTGGGCTGGTCGTTCCTGCGCGGAGGTTGTCGGTTAATACCAACTTCCCCTTGAAGGCCCTGGCGCACTCGGTCTTGAAGCGATCTGCTTCGCAATCTGAGTCCTCACCAGGGGAGTATTCTCCAAAATCCACGCGGTCCGTTACCGAATACGGATGTACAGGGCCGAAGTTGTCGTAGAGACCCTGATCCGAGTACCCAGTACGGTGCACGGGGGCGATCGGATTCCCCGCCGGAACTGCTTCTTCCTTCTCGGGTTGGACCGGTAAGGGCTGTGCAGTCGGCGTAATGGGCTGATCGTGACTAGTTGCGCGTCTTGCCGACTCTGATTCTTCCTGGACGGCTTGAGCCGAAGAGGTCCCCACGGTCGACGCCATCTGTCGACGATTGGTAGACCGCCGATCTTATGGTAGTCGTGGAACTGTGATACTTGGGAGGTAGGGACCTCTAGGGCACAAGGCCAAGAAATCTGACAGTAAGGAAACGCCCTTTTTATACAGGTTCGAGCCTCCCTTAGGATAACAACCCTACGTCCTGTTCGTATATATTGATCAGAGAATTGTCTTACAAGGGATGTGTGTGTTGGTGGCTATCCTAGGCCTAATCGTAGAATAATTTGACTAGTCCCGCTGAGCTCGACTCCTTCGAGCTGGTGGATCTTCTCGTTGGAATAGTTAGGGCTTCTGGGTCTAGAAAAAGCTTCCCCTCTCCTAAGGGATTGCTGACCCTTTTATAGGGGGTTCATATAGTCGTACCGGTCATGGACTTTGACTTGGGTAAGACTCTGGCTTCCTTAAACATCGGGATTGCCTCCTTCGTTTAAAGTGTATCTTCCCTTCTTACGAGGGGCTTATCGTCCTGGGATCTTTAGCTGGTACGTGGTACACTCCGGTAATCCAGGGAATCGTATACGGATATTTCCTAATATACGAGATACTGTACTATCCATCGTCAGGCATATATTCATTGAAATTTACTAAAATATTCTCCCGTACTCACTCTTGTCAAACTTATTTTTTCTGATTGTGCCCCACATTGTTTTGCATAGACTTATTATTTTAGCACAAGTGAAATGACTGTTGCTTAAAACGTTTCTTACTGCTGCGACACCACCGTTTTGTTTCTTTCATGCGATGCACTCGCTCGCATATGTAGCACACTGGCATGTTCGGTGTTGGTCTCTATAGATGCATATAATCTTCGATTCTTTCAATTTGCCTCTTCTACGTTGTTTTTCGCTATCGTGAACTTTGCCGAAGGTTGCCATGCTTTTCTTATCTAGCTTCTTCTGCCCGTCTCCATTCTAGCCGTGTCGACCTCATTTCCTATATTGTCAAACTTGTGCATGTTGATATACCTAATGCATGCTTCCTTTTTGCTCATCAGCAGAAGTAGCCCAAACATATTTATACATATGATACATAAACATTAACATTGGTCTGGACCAATACTATACATCGCGTGTTATCGATCAAAAATCAAATTGCTAATTTTATTTTAATTTTAAACCTGCAATTCAACTTTATGTTGAATTTCATGTATAAATTTAACTACTAGTTTTCATTTTAAAATTAATTTTGAAACTTAACTGTTTAGGAAAATAGAGTGGTATTCTTTATGCACCTAATATATAAATTCAACTGCTAATTTTCATCTAAAAGAAATTTTGAAATGTACTTTAGGAATGTAGATTTGTATTCTTTACATATAAATCTAACCGTTAATTTTTATTTAAAATTATTGAGTTGTGATTCGACGTGAGCGCGGCTCGGTCGCTCAAAATTATAAAACATCGATGTTTTAACGTGAGTGGTGCAACAGTCCGAAAATAAATTACTAAGTATAAAATAAAATGTAATCGATATAAAGAGTATACTTACGTTCTTACATAATGTAGATAATAAATGCCACGTCAAGATATTCGTGCACCTACTACTTTATGGACCCATTGGACATCGTTAAAGAAAAAACAAAAGGTAAAATAATAGGTGTAAACCGGAAAATACTATGCACACTGGACGTCATTTCCCAATCGGTGATATATGTGATGGAATTGAGAGATATAGCCCCTAATTTTAATACCAATTTTAACAGATATTCCTGTGCCGAAGGTATGATTTTTGTCAATAATTTTGAGAGACTTCAATCTAAAGTTCATACTCAAATTCTCTCTTCCAAATATGACAGGAAGAGAAGAATTTTGCTTTACTCAAAGACTAGATGAGAGTTACATATTACAGCTGGGAAATATTATGTACCAACAGGCTATTCGCTTATGTGCAGAAGTTTGATAGCGATCTATGTATATGTATATATATCAGAATTGTTTTACAAAGAACGAATCTGAATACAGTACAAAGCGAACACCACGAAGCCCCGAAACACCTAATTAATCAAGAGAAAAAAAGCGTACTTTGCGCAATTCGGAACGCGAAATTGAACTGAACACGATATTGCAAGTTTAGCTATCGAACAGCTTGAGACCGAAGCCAACATCCTCGCAGTGCCGGACGTACGGCTTGACGGCGGCCACGTCGACGTCGCTCTTCGCCCTGCACCCGAGTATCGGCGGCGAGTGCAGGCACGGCTCGACGGACGTCGACCGGATGCACGCGACCTGGGACACCTCCTTGTCCCAGTCCGGCCGGAGCAGGATCCACGGCTTCACGCCGGCGAAGCCGTAGGCGACGTACCCGAACGTGGACCAGGCGCTCATGGCGATCTTGTCGCAGTAGCTGAGCAGGTAGATCTCCGCGAGCGCCTTCTGGTTGTGCTCGTTGGACGTGTACTGCTGCTGCTCCTCGTGGCTCGGCTGGTACACCGCCACGATCTCGCCTGTCTTGGTTGGGTTCTCGTAGTACAGGCCCCGGATCTTCTCGTAGTAGGCCGAGTACAGAGAGGTGATCAGGACGGCCTTCACCTTCCCTGCATCACCGGTCGTGTTCGTCGGCTCCGCCACGCCGAGCTCCGGTAACAGCCGCTGCTCCCTGATGCACCTCGTGAGCTGATCATACATGTTTTCGAATTTCACCGGCTTCTCCGGGAAAATCCGAATCTGAAACCCGATCTTCTCGTCCACCCTTGCAAGATACGCCTCGTAGTATCTTCTGATGATTCCCCAGACTCGGTCTGTCGGATGGAAGAGGTACCGGCCCAGGTGATGGAACACTGCCTCTTTCTGGGGGAACATCCTTGCAAGCTCCTTCTCGTACATTGGAGTTAGGAACAATGCCGGCGCGAAGTAGCTGTCAGACTTCAGTATCATCCAGTTGAACTTGCTGAGCATCAACTGATCGTCGTCGCAGAAGATATTGTCAGATAACTTCAGGCGAGACTGCTCAACGTGAAGGTAGACATACGGTGGCAACGACGAGGCCGGCGCATTCGGGTTGTCGTTGCGGATGACGTTGTTCTTGAGCATGTTGACATAGCTCTCCGGGGCACCAAAGTGGAGTTTCTGAGGATTGCCGTGGGGAAAGTCTTCAGGAAGCACCCATGAGCTGCCCGGGAACGGCTCGCAGAAGAGTCCCTCTTGCTCGTGCGGCACGTTCATGAGCAGGACCCGGTCGGTGAGGAGAGCGTAGAGGAAAGTGGAAGCAATTGTGAGCATGCGGTTTCCGAGACCATTGCAGGGGAACCAAACCACATACTTGCAGTCTGAATTATCGACGTTGCGCCCTGCCTTGAGCTGCTGGATGGCCTTTCGGTAGCGCTTGGAGCCTGGGCCACACTTCTTGTGGTGCTCTTCGTACTTCCTCAGCTTCTGCACGAGGTAAGGGGAGAGAGGGAAGGGAGATGGCTTCCGGTAAAGAGATGATTTGTATCGGCTCTGGCAGGAGGATTCTCCGAATGCCGCAGAAAGTAATCCTCCAAGAAGTTTGTCCTGTGACAGAGATTTGGTTGGGACAGACACATTTTTAGGAGTTGCGGTTTCTGCAGAGAAGTTAACTGAATGGTTATAATTTGTCAGTAAACAACTATGCATATGTTGAATTTCTGAACTTAACATCATACAGGCGTATGAAGACGAAGATGCACTGCAGAGAATTCAGCATTTGCAGCAGCAAAGTATCATGAAGCAATTACTGTCATACATGCTATTAACATTTCAGTTCAACTAAATAATCAAAACCATGCACGACCAGACAGAGAAATGATCTATTGCCAAACCAAAGGACTCAGCATCTGTTCCAGCACTCTCAAATTAGGAAGGAAAAAAAAAGGCTGATTTCAGGACCAGATAGAGTGTAGAAGTTTTATTTTGAGTTCTTACTAACATTATATTATACTACTAGCTAGGAAGGAAATTATCCATCTTAGACCACCTCACTTTGGAGCCTCGGTTGTTTACGAATTTACATTTATGGAGCCTCACCCAGATACTTTAAGAATAACAGTACAGTTTGTCTCCTAAAGTCAGGGACCACTCAGTTAAAGTCTGGACATCTTTAGGCAGGGGCAAGCCACCAACATCATAGCACAAGCTATCCCTCTAGAAGAAACAGTGATGAGGTAAGACAAGAGCCTCAAAAGGATGCACCAGTATCACAATGTGATGGCATTACCCCTAGACAGCACTGCCTCGCCACATCTCCAAACCAGAGCTGACTGTTCAAGCGCACTGCAAATGGGATCCGATATCTGATCCGCAAGATTGATCTACAGTGGATGAGTGACCCGAGCAAAAAGTTCCTCACAAAATTCAGTGATCTAATTAATATATGCGGTGTGCTTGGCCATGGCTATAACTCATAATGCCAGTGTATGAAGTACTACTAACGATGACATCCTCGTAATTCCTGACAGAACGCCAATTTCCGCACTACTTTGCAGAATGGTAGAGAGTCAAAGTTGCTTACGACAACAGATACTTGTTCATAGGCCAATCCCACCCAAGAAATCAGAGCGCGGTGCACAAGAATTCCCTTGCACCCTAGCGGTCAACGGTCGAGCTTTTTTTGCCTTACATGGGGCTTGATCTTCACAATTCAGAGGTCAAAACTGCGTGCGGAGAAAAGAAGCTTACTTTGGGGCCTTACGCTGCCGCCGCCGGCGCCGGCGACGACGTGGCGACCGCCGACGTTGGGGCGGGAGGGCGAGGGGGAGGAAGAAGAGGCCAGGGAGCCCCAGCGGCCGCCGAAGGTGAACGCGAGGAGTGGCAGGGTGATGAGAAAGCCGACCAGCACCATCTCCGGCCGGACGGCGCCGCGCCACCCGGCCCTCCTCTTGTCCTCGTCGCCGTCGGCCGGAGCCCGAGGGCTCCGCGCCCGCTTCACGTCCATCTCCCTCCCTCCCTCTCTGTGCCTTCTCCACCACTTGCTCTCCTCCGAGCGCTGTTGATCCGTGGAGTTTATGGTGGTTTTGCTTGTGCCGGCTACTCTACTGCTTGGAGCAGGTCAAAGTGTTGGAAGCTACGGGGGGCTTGAAATGGAACGAGGGAGCGATGCCGACGTGTGCCCGATGAATAGACTTTGCCAGTCCTTGGTTTCTGCAGCGGGCACTATTCTATGTACACCCTCATTTGCGAGCACGTTTTATCTAATCCTCTGTGTTGTCGCGCGGGGGTTGTTAGTTGGTTGGTAATAGCCAGAGGAATGACGAGCACGTACACTTTTTCTTTCTTTTCTCAACGCATTTTACAACCCCCTTCTCCTCCGGTATAACCAACTGACTCATTTTCCACCAAGAAATATTTTTGCTTGCATTCACTAAATACCAAGTTTTCTTTTTGAAAACGAAAAAAAATACACTTTCCTCTCGTAAACCATTAACTTGGCTCACTTTTCTCATAAAACTATTTTGGGCTCACTTAGCACCTAAACTATTTGAATTGGGAGCACTTTACCCTCTAGCTAGTTTTTTAAAAGAATAAAATGACGCCTAGAATTTTATTTAAAATATGAAAAAATATCCATAATTATAGATTGTAGGGTGAAGTATGTATATGTAAATATTGATTAAAAATATAGCAATTTGCGATTGGTACAAAAAAATTATATAGTCAAATTTTCATAGATCGTAAATGGTCATATTTTCTTAATCAAAATTTACATATGTGTTATTCACCCAAAACTTACATGCATTGATTTTATTAGAACTTTTTTAAACTTTTACATGCAATTTTGTCCTTCTAGAAATTGGTGAGAGGGTAAAGTGATCTCAATTCAAATAGATTAGGGGTTAAGTAATTTTAAAAATAGTCTATACTGGAAAGTAAGCCAAACTAATAGTTTATAAAGTAAAGCGATTTTTTCCTTTTAAAATTACTAAAAGTCGCTTGGTTCATTGCCAAAAATGGTTGACATGGCTAAAAAGTTGAACTCTAATTGATGTGCATGATAACTTGCCAATTTTTCGAATTGTCACAGTGTGTGCTTGTGGGTTGGCATTAAACCAACCAATATGTGAGGAATGTGGGTATATCAACATATTGGCTCACCGAATTTTGGTAATGAATCTGATGATGGATAGTGCTACCATGGGCTCGTGGTCAGGCCCACGAGTTCATCACTGGGCCTCTGTGGAGAGACGTGGACCGCAAGTTAGTGCATCCTTATCAAGATAAAGAAGCAACGCTCAACGCGTCACCCAGATGGAGTCCGGCTCGTGTACTACAAGGACTCGGGTTATGGTAACAGGGAGTCCGACTCGTGTACTACGAGAACTCATGACGAGGTTACCGCTTTATTCCGCCTATATAAGAAGTACCAGCCCCTCCAGGAGGGGACAAGCTGAATTGGATCGAAAAAGCCTTAGTTGTCTAGCAGCCTTTTGAGATCCTAAGCCCTAGCCTCAACCTCGCCGAGTTCCCTACTCGTCGAGTTTCCCTTGTAAACCCTACTCGCCGAGTTCCTAACTCGCCGGGTTCTCCACTGTAACCGCCTGTACGCCAGATCTCATATCAATTCCATCAAAGCAGGACGTAGGGCTATTACCCGTCTTGGGGGCCCGAACCTGGGTAAATCCGTGTCTGGAGGTCCAGCTGACCTAAGTTTTTGCCCCGCTATCGTATAAATACGCTGTGCGAGTACCCCCCGTATACCATACATCGACAGCTGGCGCCGACCGTGGGGACTCTTACGTCAGTTTGGATCTACTCCGACGACATTCACCAAAGAGATGGCGTATACTGGCTTCAACGACGAGGGTTTCTATGATGTCTAATCCGGGACTCACAACAGCTACACCGACAATCCTCGTCACGCAGTGTCTCGCCGACTTCAGCAACGCCTCGCATCTCCAACTCACCTGACAGCTCTGCGAGTCGTGTCTACTCCTCACGGCCGCTCGAGCTTCAACCCGTACACTTCCGATCCACGCGACCTACGAAGCAAGATCACCTTCAGGCGCGCCCAGCGCAGCCACGCGTCTCGACTAGCAGATAACAGGCCGGATTGTCATCAAGTCGAGTTGCATCCAGTTGACCTCCGCACCAGTTGAACAGAAAGCGTCTCCATTCCCCTGTGAGACGTTACTACCAACAAAACTCTCCACGCAGCAGTCAAGGGTCAAATAGTCCCGACCACATCTTCCTTGATGACGACTTGATCATTCGATCAGTCCCAACTCCTGAAAGGTTCGACTACGACTTCCCGCATGTTTTCATGGCAGGACCAGACACCTCACCTCGGACACGTCCCGTGGCTGATGCCAATGCTTCATCATCGGCCACACCGACTTCTGAAGCTGGAAAGTAAGCAGCTCGCTCAAGGGCCCTCGCAGCTCAGATCAAGCAGGCGATGTCCGATCGGTTCGACGAAACCACCCGACAACTTTATGAAGAACACGAGCAAGCACTCGCTGACATCCAGCATGTGGCCGAAGCCGAGCACAACGAAGCCCAGGTTCTAATCAACTCCGGGCTCGATGCCAACAATAAAGATCAACGAGAACGCTCCGAAGATGGCTACATGCGCAACCGCGGCCAGCCCACCGACTCCAGGTATCGATCGTACAGGGAGTCGTCACGAAGGATACACTCCCCACAGCGTTCCCCGACGAACCGAAGAACTCGGTCGCGATCCCCCAGTAGACACACTCGCAAAGATTGAGACCATCACGACAATCGACGTCACCACGGCAAGGCCCGCCAGGTCGACCCCGAGTGGGAGGATCAACATCGTGACGGTCAATGCCGCTCTCACGATCATGCAGACCATCACCGCCACCACAGCCGTCATGCCGACTACTCTTCCAAAGATGAAGACTTCATCCCTGGTATCATCGCTGGCTGTCCCGCGCTCTCACCCAGATTACGAGGAGCACGGATACCCAAGCATGTACGTTCTAGCAAGAACCTAGAGTACAACGGAAAAGGGGACCCAAAAGAGTTCCTGATCAGATTTACTCAAGACATCCTAACAACTGGGGGAGATACAACGTCAATGGCCAACCTTCTTCCTGTATGCCTTATCGAAGACACCGCCGCATGGATTCAGAACATACCCGAGGGTTCTATTCACAGTTGTTCACAGTTCCAAGACATGTTCATTATGAGTTTCTCTACAACTCGAGATGCCTCAACCCTGAGGTCCGAGTTCAAGCGTATACGACAAGGACGGGATAAAGGCCTCCGTGACTTCATCACCAGATTCAAGAGTAAGGTCAACATCGTCCTAGGACTCTCTTTTACCGAAGTACTCGAAACTTTCCAAGCCGCCGTCCGCAACGAGCGATGCCTGGACCACGTCTATACTGCCCAACTGTGCAATACTGCGGAACTCATGGAGATTCTTCGAGTACGAGCAAATTACGAAGACCGACGCCTCCACAACATTGAAATCAACCAAGGCCTCCATAGCTCAGATGACTGCGATAAACGGAAACGTTCCCCAGAGAACAACTCGAGACGCTCTCCTCAGGAAAGTCGAAGAGCAAGAAACGGGAAGAGGTCCCCCGATGTAGTACTCGCCAGTTTCCGCGATATGGAAACATCAGATCGCCGAGACGATCGACAAAGCAAGTGGAAGACGAAGCCCAAGAGAAACTCAGCCGGTGAACTCTTGGATAAGAATTGGATACCAGAAGAAGAACTCGACACAACTATTGCAAGTACCATCGAAGCGGGTCCCATGGCCAATCACAGTGCCGCGAACTTCTCAAGCTACTCCAGGAAGAAGGCGGTGCCGAGGCGGCCAACAAACCTAAACCCCGGGTACAGGAGAACCCGGACAAGGAAGCCTACCCCGAAGACGAAGATATCCATGTCAACAATATCCACCAATGCAACGACGCTCACTGGCTCACTGGCACTCCCGACTTATGGCAAGTCGAGAGAATAGGGCAAATCGATGCTTGCATCAACCTTCAGATGAACCACATGTGGGGAGGTTCCGCTACCTACGACTCCAAAAGACAAGCCAAGCAGATATCACGTGATGTTCTGGCGATCCATCTGCGTCCAGTAACTTCCAAGTTGAAATGGGCAAAAACTCCAATTGTGTTCAATGCAACCGACTGCCCCGACAATTGCCCGTACCCAGGGTGATATCCTCTGATAGTGTCACCTCGGGTCCGCAACATTATGCTCCAGAAGGTTTTGGTAGATGGAGGTAGCTCCTTCAGCCTTATTCCGATCTCCACACTTGACAAGATGCAGGTCCCTCATTCCGCAATCAAGCCCGTCATCAAGCGCTTCTATGGGATTATACCAGGCCTAAAGCATGACCCGATCGGATAAATCACGCTCCCTCTCACCTTCGGAACTCGGGACAACTTCCGCACAGAAGAGTGTGTTTTAGAGGTCATTGACTTCGACATGGTCTACAATGCTATTCTCGGATGACACCAGCTAGTCCAGTTCATGGCAATTCCACATTATGCGTACCCTATAATGAAGATTCCTGCTACACACGGAGTTATTACAGTCAAAGGCTCACTCCCCTCCACAGTCGAATGCGACATGCAGAATTACGGTCTCAACGCTCGACAAGACGATGAGGCGCCCAGTACTTCCCAGCCCACACCAGACAACTCGGGACCTATCAAGTTGAAGCCTAAGCTATCAGTGCAGCCGCACAGCGAAATCAAGCGAATTCCACTCCGTGAGGATGAACCCGAGAAGACAGTCAAGATCAGGTCCACCCTTGACCCGAAATAGGAACTCGCGCTCACCACCTTCCTCCGGGCAAACCCAGATGTCTTTGCCTGGAAGGCATCTGACATGCCTGGGATCCCTAGGGAGGCGGCTGAGCACAAATTGGACATCAACCCGGCAATCAAACAGAAACTTTGAAGATTTAGTCCCGAGCAGCGCAAAGTCATCGAGATAGAACTCAAGAAGCTCACGGACGCCGACTTCATCGAACCAATCAAGTACCCGACATGGCTGGCCAACCCGGTACTAGCCAGAAAAGAAAATGGTCAAATGCGCATGTGCATCGACTATACGGATCTCAACAAATCTTGCCCAAAGGATAATTTCCCATTACCTCGGATTGATCAAATTGTGGACTCAACTTCCGGATGCACCTACCTTTGTCTACTCGACGCGTATTCGGGTTACCATCAAATCCGCATGAGGGAATCTGATGTTCCCCACACGGGCTTTATTACCCCTTATGGCACTTTCTGTTACAAGACAATGCCATTTGGACTGAAGAATGCTGGATGTACTTACCAGCGGACTATGCAGACAGCTTTCGCAGCACAAATCGGGAGAAACATGGAAGTCTACATCGACGACTTGGTCATCAAGTCAAAAGAAGAAAACGACCTCATCTCCGACTTATCAGAGACTTTCGACAACCTGCGGACCAACAAAATTATGCTCAACCCAGAGAAATGTGTCTTCGGCGTCGAAGCAGGCAAAATCCTAGGCTTCATGGTCTCCCACCAGGGCATCGAAGCCAACCCGAAGAAGATTGAAGCCATCCTCAGTATGAAGTCACCCGTCAATATGAATCAAGTTCAGAAGCTCGCCGGATCAATGGTCGCTTTAAGCAGATTCATCTCTCGTCTAGGTGACAAAGGACTCCCATTCTTCAAGCTCTTACGCCAGCATCAAGGCTTCGCATGGACAGAAGAAGCAGAAAAGGCTTTCCAAGCACTCAAAACATACCTGACCAATCCTCCAGTACTGGTCCCTCCAAAACCCGACGAAACGCTACTACTCTATATAGCCTGCGGTCCTCAAGCAGTCAGTGCGGTCCTGGTAGTCGAACGGGAAGAAGTCGACAAGATTGAGAAAGTACAGAGGCCTGTTTATTACATCAACAAAATATTACACGGACCAAAGGAACTGTACTCGGACGTCCAGAAGCTCCTCTACACTGTACTCCTCGCCTCCCGCAAACTAAAACATTACTTCCAAGCCCACAAGATAATTGTTCCGTCCGTCTACCCACTCGGCCCCATCACCAGAAACAGGGAGATTACTGGCCACATTGCTCAATGGGTATCCGAGTTGGGAGCATTTGACATCGAGTTCACACCTCGAACCACTATCAAATCTCAGGCTCTCGCGGATTTCGTCGTCGAATGGACTGACCTAGAAACCGAACCTACAGATAACGACTATGCAAGTAAAGTCTGGACTTTATATTTTGATGGATCTCTTACCCTCACAGGCTCGGGGGCAGGCGTCATCATCACCGCACCAACAGGGGAAACCCTCCAGTACGTCTTCCGGCTACACTTCCGGGCCACCAACAACGAAGCAAAATACAAAGGCCTCCTTGCTGGACTCTGACTCGCCCCTGCTCTAGGTATTCGTTATCTAACGGTGAAAGGTGACTCACAACTCGTCGTACGACAAGCCAGCAAAGACTACCAAGCCATCAACCCAACAATGGCCGCCTACTTAGCAGAAGTACGGAATTGGGAGAAAAATTCACCGGATTGGAGTTCCACTACATACCCAGACAGGACAACTGCATTGCCGACACCTTGGCCTGAGTCGCCTCGAGTCGGTCATCCCCCCTACCCGGTGTCTTCGTCGAACAACTCTCCAGGCCATCCGTTACAATCATGATAGACGAAGAGAGTACCCCCACCCCCTGCGACACCTATGAACAGAACGGGCCGTCTCAACTCGACGCCCCCAGAGAGATCGCGGGCGAAGTCGTCGCCCAACTAGACGCGTGCACGGATTGGATGGAGCCCATACGTCAGTACCTACTTGATGGTGACATGGCACCCGGGTATCGTCAAGGAGGACGAATCCGGCCTCCCGGCCACGGGATGGGCCGGGCCGACTACTCGGAGTCCGACTACAACACGGGGGCGCCTCACCGACGTGGAGTACAAGACAAGGACTAATACCTGTCCGGCTTACCCGGAATTAGTTGTAACCGAATAGGAAACATATCTGCTAACCCGATCCGGACTCTGTAACCCTACCCCGGCTGACTATATAAGGCCCGGTAGGGGACCTCCAATGGGCAGACCACCTCATCTGACTTAATCTCCATTGTTTCATAGCTCAAGCCCCTTCGAGACCGATTCTCTAGGGCTTGCGGCACTCGGGATACAGCAATACCAGCCACCAAACACAGGACGTAGGGTATTACCTCTCCAAGAGGGCCTGAACATGTCTAAATCTTGTCTCCCGTGTGCACCCATCCAGATTTGCTGTGCTCACGCCGCCCCATAAGTAGTATTGCCGGAATAATACTCTGACAGTTGGCGTGCCAGGTAGGGGCGTGCGCATAGATCCATCTGCACGAATCCGGATGGGCATCGTCAACGTCAACAACGTCTTTGTCCCGGGAAACATCATGAGATTCGCTCTCACGGATGCTGTCCCGGATCCCGGCCAGCTTTTCCGATTTGGAAGGCTGAACTTCATTGCCGACAAGGTCGGCCAGCTTCACCTCTGCTACTCGGCGACACCCCGACCAGCAGAGGTCCCTTCAGCTCTTCAGCACGGGCTCTCCCTCGAGCCCACGCACTCGGCTCCTCTCCTCAGGGAAGAGGCTTCGCCGAAACCGGATCCATTTGTCGCGCGTGAGTTCGCACTCGGATCCCGACTGGTGGGAGCAATTGACTCTCTCCTCCCTGTCCTCGAGTACTACTCGGACGAGGATGAGAGTTCTGGCAGCCACCACCCGTCCCGGGAAGTCTTCATGGCCAACGTCGACTCGGCAGATGGCGACGACGGCCAAGAGGTCCCCATTGTGGAACAAACACCGGCTGAGCTCGAAGCCACCCGACTCCGACTCCTTGCTAAGGAAGAAGAGTTGATCGAGCAACAGACTCGGTTCGCCCGCCAGCGTGACGACCAACGACGCAATGACGACATGAGGGCTCGGGGACGTCAGGTCCATAACGAGCTCCGCATGCGTGAAAGGGAAGGAGTCCCGATATTTCCTCTCCCGAGTCATAACATCGTCGCGGCCACGATGGCGGCGCGCGCCATCGATATCCCCGAGGGCAACCCGGGGCATGATGAACTCCGCCGACTTCGGGTACTGCTAGAGGAAACTGCCCTCCAGCATGCCGAAGCTTCAGAAGGTCATCCCGGCTCCTCGGCAGGTGCGAGGAGTCGGCGCTCTTCACCGCTGAAAAGCCCGTCTAACGCGGGTGGGCGACGAGCGACCCCCGACCGATGTCAACCGGCCGGAGATGTTCGCGAGCGACTCGGTCCCGACCGAGATGCCCGCGGCACCATAGCCGCCAGAACCCGCGCCCGACAGGACGCAGACAAAAACGCCCGTCAAGCTGCACCGGTCCGTGAGCGACTCGGACCGAGGGACCCTGCAGGCGCTGAAGGAAGCACCCGTCCTGGGTCCAGGAGAGACGATCGTGGCGGCCACCGCAACGACAGCGGCGCCACCAGCCGGGGACGGTCTCCGACCTCCTCCGGCATGGGATACTCGGGTCCAAAGGCTTTCGGCCCCCGAATCCGCAGTGTCATTTTCCCGCCACGGTTCCGAGTCACCGGCATCGACAAGTACACCGGAGAGACTCGGCCGGACATCTGGCTGGCCGACTACCACACGGCGTGCAGGACCAATGGTGGGAATGACTACGTCGTGATCCACTACTTGCCGCTGTTCCTGGCTGACTCGGCCCGAGCCTGGCTCACCAGCCTGCCTCCGGGTTGCATCCATACGTGGAGCGACCTCGAGACTCTTTTTGTGAACAACTTCCAGGGCACGTACAATCGGCCCGGGAACGCGTGGGACCTCCACAGTTGTACACAAAAATCGGATGAAACTCTCCGCGAGTACATCCAACGCTTCTCCAAGAAGAAGAACTCCCTGCCCGAGGTCCGAGAGGGTGACGTCATCACTGCCTTCTCCAAGGGAGTTCGAAGCACCGACCTCATTCACAAGATTGCGCGCAAAAATCCTCAGACCACGCGCGAGCTTTTTGATATAGCCAATAACTTCGCCACCGGTGAAGAGGCTGTCCGCAGTGCTACTCGGGACGACAAGAGGAGGAACAAGGGCAAAGGGTCCGACTCACCCAGTCGGGACGCTCAACCCGAGTCATCCAGGAAGAAGCACCGGAAGCGTAAAGGCGGAGATCTCGTTGCTGCGGCTGAGCGCGCCCCGCCGTGCCGACCTCAGCGCACCAACGCGACCTTCGAGGAGATGATGAGTCAGCCGTGTCACTTTCATGGGCCTAAGTCCAATCATCTGACGCGCGACTGCAATCTCTTGAAGAATTTAAACAAGCCTTACAACAACAATAAGGGAAAGAAGGAGCCCCCTCAGGACGAGGGAGACGAATTTCCCAAAGAGACCGCTTGCTTGATGATCTTCGGCGGCCCGAGCGGCTACGACTCCAAGCGCCGCCAGAAGATTATTGATCGAGAGGTCAACGCAGCGGAACCGGCCGTGCCCAAGTACCTGCGATGGTCCGAGTCCATAATTTCATTCGGACGCGCGGACCACCCCGACTACATCCCCCAGCCGGGACGATTCTCCTTGGTGGTAGACCCGATCGTTTGCGGCGTCCGCCTCACCAAGGTCCTCATGGACGGCAGGAGTGGTCTCAACATCCTCTACGTCAAGACCCTTGACGACATGAAGATTCCTCGTTCCGAGATCAAGCCGACTGGTGCCCCTTCCACAGGGTGGTACCCGGCAAGATGGCGAGTCCACTCGGGCAGGTCAGCCTGCCTGTCACCTTTGGCACTCCCAACAACTTTCGGACCGAGACTCTCACCTTCGAGGTTGTCGACTTCCCGGGATCATACCATGCCATCTTGGGACGCCCCTGCTACGCCAAGTTCATGGCTGTCCCCAGCTATGTCTACTTGAAACTCAAGATGCCGGGCCCCCATGGGGTGATCACGGTGCAAAGTAGCTTCCAGCACGCTTACACGTGTGACCTGGAAAACTGCAACCTCGCCGTGGCCCAGATTGCCGAGGCCACGCTTGCTGACCTCAAGTCGGCCGTGGTTGAGGAAGCACCTCCGGCTAAGAAGGCTTCGACATCGACATCTTTCCAGCCGGCGCGGGACACCAAGGCCATTCAGCTCGACCCCGAAGACCCCTCGAAGACGACGCAGATCGGGACTGCGCTCAGCGACAAATAGGAAAGCGCGCTCGTCAGCTTCCTCCGGGACAACCGGGACATCTTTGCATGGACATCCTCCGACATGCCCGGAGTTCCAAGGGAGGCCGCCGAGCACTCTCTAAACGTTCGGCCGGATGCCAAGCCGGTCAAACAGCGCTTACGCCGATTCGCTGAAGATAGACGTCAGGCTATAGGAGAAGAAATAGCCAAGCTTTTAGCAGCCGGCTTCATTAAAGAAGTGTATCATCCCGACTGGTTAGCGAACCCAGTTCTTGTTCGCAAAAAGAATGGAAAATGGAGGATGTGTGTTGATTATACCAGCCTTAATAAGGCGTGTCCCAAAGATCCTTTCACCCTGCCTCGCATCGACCAAGTGGTCGATTCCACGGCCGGGTGCGAGGTTTTATGCTTCCTCGACGCCTACTCGGGCTATCACCAGATCAAGATGAAGGAGGATGACGAGATCAAGACATCTTTCATCACTCCGTTTGGCGCCTTCTGCTACGTCTCCATGCCTTTCGGCCTCAAGAATGCCGGTGCTACGTACCAACGGTGCATACAGCGCTGCCTTCAGTCGCAGATCGGTCGGAACGTACAAGCCTACGTCGACGATGTGGTGATCAAGTCTCAAAAGAGAGAAGACCTCCTGAGTGACTTGGGAGAGACCTTCTCCAACCTTCGAAGATTCAGCATGAAGCTCAACCCCGAGAAGTGCGTCTTCAGGGGTCCCTTCGGGCAAGCTACTCGGTTTCATCGTTTCCGAACGTGGAATCGAAGTCAACCCGGAGAAGATCGATGCCATCATCAAGATGGGTCCACCGAAGAACCTCAAAGACGTCCAGCGCTAACCGGGTGCATGGCAGCTCTCAGCCGGTTCATCTCCCGACTCGGCGAGAAAGCCATGCCCCTCTACAAGCTCATGAAGAAGTCGGAGACCTTCACCTGGACCTCCGAGGCCCAGGACGCCCTTAATGGCTTGAAAAAGTTCTTGACTACCCCCCCCCTCGGTGCTCGCGTCTCCCATGCCCAATGAACCGCTGCTTCTCTACGTCGCAGCGACTACTCAGGTAGTCAGCACGGTCTTGGTGGTGGAACGCTCCGAACCCAGCCACATTCAAAAAGTCTAGCGCCCGGTCTACTTCATCAGTGAAGTCCTCTCCGAGTCCAAGGCACGGTACCCTCAGATACAGAAGATCATCTATGCGGTGTTCATAACGTCACGGAAGTTAGTCCACTACTTCCAGGGACACCCCATCACGGTGGTCAGCTCCTTCCCGATCGCAGATGTCATCAACAATCGCGACGCCACGGGTCGGATCGCCAAGTGGGCAATGGAACTAATGGATTTCAGCATAGT
Source organism: Stipa capillata (assembly GCA_019208055.1). Classification (NCBI taxonomy): domain Eukaryota; kingdom Viridiplantae; phylum Streptophyta; class Magnoliopsida; order Poales; family Poaceae; genus Stipa; species Stipa capillata. Next base: position 76,735 of record JAGXJF010000389.1, read on the forward strand.
CTACGCCCCCCGCACAGCCATCAAGCCCCAGGCTCTCGCCGACTTCATGGCCGAGTAGACAGAAGTCCAGTCCCCGCCCTCCGTCGTCGACCTCGAGCACTGGACACTCTACTTCGACGGCACTTTGATGCTCCAGGGCGCGGGGGCTGGCGTGGTGCTCATCTCTCCCAAGGGTGAGCGCTTCAAGTACGTGTTGCAGCTCCACTTCCCGGCATCCAACAACGTTGCCGAGTACGAAGCTCTGCTCCACGGTCTTCGTCTTGCGGCCTCGCTCGGGATCCGCCGCCTCCTCGCACGCGGCGACTCGGAGCTGGTCGTCCGGCAGGTCATGAAGGACTGGTCGTGCCGAGACCCCTCCATGGAAGCCTACTGCCACGAGGTCCGCAAGCTCGAAGCCAAGTTCGACGGTCTCGAGATCATCCACGTCTTGTGCCGAGACAACGAAGTCGCGGATGCACTCGCCAAACTGGGGTCCAGTCGGGACGTAGTTCCGACTGGAGTTTTCCTCCGGGAGTTGCATGCCCCTTCTATCAAGGCGGACACCGCACCCGAGCCCGAAGAACAGCAAGTCCCGGTGAGTGACGCCGCTCAGCAGCATTCAACAGAAGTCCTCACCGTCACTCCCGACTGGACCATGCCCTTCCTCGACTACCTCCTGCGGGACGCCCTCCCGTCGGACCGCACCGAGGCACGCCGCATCGCGCGACGTGCCAAGGCCTTCGTCGTCATTGAAGGCGAGCTCTACAAGAGGAGCACCTCCGGGGTCCTCCAACGATGCATACCCCAAGAACAGGGAAAGCAGCTCCTACATGATGTTCACTCGGGAGTATGTGGACACCACGCGGCGCCCGGATCACTAGTCGGGAAAGCCTTTCGACAGGGTTTCTACTGGCCGACTGCTGTGTCCGACGCGGAGCACATTGTCCGCACTTGTGAGGGATGCCAACACTTCGTCCGGCAGACACACTTGCCGGCTCAGGCCCTCCAGACCATACCGATCACCTGGCCCTTCGCAGTCTGGGGTCTTGACATGGCCGGCCCTCTCAAGAAAGCTCCTGGGGGCTACACGCACCTCTTCGTCGCGGTCGACAAGTTCACCAAGTGGATCAAAGCCAAGCCGGTTGCCACGATAACTGCCGAAAAGGCCGTCGAATTCGTCCGGGACATCGTCTTCCGTTTCGGCGTACCCAACAGCATTATCACAGACAACGGCACCCAGTTCACCGGCCGAGCCTTCCTCGAATTCTACGACGATTACAATATCAGCCTCGACTTCGCCGCCGTGACACATCCACGCACCAACGGGCAAGTCGAGCGGTCCAACGGCTTGATACTGCAAGGCCTCAAGCCCCGAATCTTCCAGCGACTGAATAAGTTCGCAGGCAAGTGGGCAGCCGAGTTGCCATCAGTACTCTGGAGCCTTCGGACCACGCCCAACCGGTCAACCGGTTACACACCCTTCTTCATGGTCTTCGGTGCCGAGGCAATCCTCCCGACTGACCTGGAGTATGGGTCCCCCCGCGTCCGCGCCTTCAGCGAGGCCGAGTCGGAGGAGGCCAGACAGGACGCTCTCGACCAGCTCGAGGAAGTCCGCGAGGTGGCGCTCCTTCGTTCCGCCAAATACCAGCAGAGCCTACGGCGATACCACAGCAGACATGTACGCGGCCGCTCCTTCAACGTCGGCGATCTGGTTCTACGCCGAGTCCAATCAAGCAAGGATCAGCACAAGCTCTCGCCGCCGTGGGAGGGTCCGTACATAGTCGCCGAGGTGCTACGCCCGGGGGCTTACCGACTAAAGGACGGCGACGGCAACATCCTCACTAACGCATGGAACATCGAACAGCTACGTCGCTTCTATGCTTAAGTGTTTTATGAACCTGAATACATGAATAAAGAATCTTCTTTTTTCATCCAAAAGCAAGTCTTTCTTTCTCCCGACTAGCCTGCCACGCCCGTCCGTAGCAGGCACTCGGCTCACATACAGCTCTGCCCTCGCGGAATGCTTAAGTACTGTGTATAAAGTCCAACGTTAACTCTTCGACTCCAGTCGCCGGTTTACGCCACACCCTTGCGCTACACGGGACACACGCCACCGGCTAATCCCTACGCCAAGGAGGCTACAACGGATTGGCGGAGAGCACAAACGAACACACTAACATACACAGGAATGCAAGTTTTTTCTGAGCAGAACATAAAATACTTGTTAAAAACAGCAAGTACATAATTTACTCGGCAACCCCGAGTTCTTTACAAAATACACTCGGCATTCCCGAGTCCGCTACAAAGTTTTTACTCGGCTAGCCCGAGCAGTTTACAGCTACTCCTACTTGTTTACAGGCCAGATCGCTTCAGGAGGGTGTCGGCGGTAGACTCGACGGACTGCACCAGCCCCGAAATGTCTTCATCCGGCAGATCCGCGGCATACCCCTCCCCGATTGCCTCCATGTCCAGCGACGGGTAGTGGGACCGCGCCACTGCCAAGACTAGGCTGGCCCCCGTCTGCGCGCCCTCCGCCTCGATGGACGCGACTCGGTCAGGCACTTGGCCCAGCCGCTCGGCGACCGCTGCGACGGAGTCCGGGGCCGCCTCGTCCGGCCAGACGGCGCCACACGCCACCTGCCCGGCCTTCATCAGCGACTCGATCATCCCCCGGGACTTCTCGAGACTCACCTTCGACTCTGCAGCAAAAGGCAACGCTTGAGCAACGACGACTAAAAGGACAGAAAAAGCCAAAGTCCGCAGGGGCACTTACCGAACTCCGCCGCTGCGGCTGCCTTCTTTGCGGCTTCGGCGGCCGCCTCTGCTTCAGTGGCCCTCTGGGCCGCCGACTCGGCATCGCGCCCGAGCTGCGCCTCCATCCTCTCCGCCAAGTCCGCTCGGGCCTTCTCCGCCGTGAGCGTCTCCTCGAGCTTGCGGATCCGCTCCTCGGCGTCATCAAGGTCTCGGGCACGGGCTTGCGCCAACTCGGCCTCACGCCCGAGCTGCTCCGCCCGGGCCTTTTCCACTGCGAGCGCATCTTCGAGCTCCCGGGCTTGCTCCTTGGCGGCGTCGAGGTCCCGGGCGCGGGCCGTCCCCGTGTCAAGCTCTACCCTTAGCCGGGCAACCTCCTCTTCGGCGGCTGCACGTGCCAGCATGTCAGCGACGACAAACACATAAAAGCGGCAGGAGCGACGCAACGGGTGAATTAGCTTACTCACCCCGGGACTTGGCCATCTCCTGCGACAGCGCGGCTTGCAGGCCGTTGATTTCCACCCCGCGCTTGCGGGCCGCGTCCTCTGCCGACTGCCAGTCTGCGGTGAGCTTGTCCCACTCGGACTTCCGCAGCTCCAGCCGCTCGATCACCGGCAGCCGGTCTTGGAGAAAGGCGGTCTTGTCTTGCGACCGCTTATTCAGATCCTGCAAAAGGGAACGCGCATACATTAAAGTCACCCGGGAAGATTGTGATAACCCTCCACTCGATCCCAAGGACCCAGCGGAGGCTCGGGGGCTACACCCTCTGGGTGCACTGTTCGTGCACCCAGAGTCAGACTGAAAGCACAAAGAAGAACTACACCCTCCGCCCGACTATTCCTAGTCGACCGCAGGCTCGGGGGCTACACCCTCTGGGTGCACTGTTCGTGCACCCAGAGTGAAGACTACACAGAAAAAGCAAAGGGCCCTCCGCCCGACTAACCTAGTCGGGCAGAGGCCCGGGGGCTACTCCCTACGGAGATACTCCTACAAAGGGAGACAATCGGCTTACCTCCATCAAAGGACGCAGCCTGCCGTTTAGCAGGTTGGCGCCCTCCTTCGCCGCCTTCAGCAGGGCCAGGAGGATCTCTCCGATCTGGGCCACGGCGTCCGCGGCCGCCTGCCACACCTTCTCTTCCTCGACGTCGTCGACCTTGATAGTCGGCGACTCCGAGCTCCCCTCCCGGATTCGGAGCGGCCGGCGCACCAGCTCTGAGCACGGCTTCGTGGGCAGAGCCGCGCTGAACTCCAGCATCGGCGAGGGCACGCCGGGCTCGTCCTCCGCCATCTCCGCGTCCCGGCTGACGCCCGCAGACCCAACCGGCACCAAAGCTCCCGAGGAGGCTTCCTCCTGGGGGGCGACTGGCGAGGTGGGCTGCGCGCCGGGCTGCCCGGAGGAGGGCGGGGGAGTGCTTGCAGGCGGAGGCGACGGCGACTGGCGGATCGGAGAAGTCGCAGCTGCCGGAGGAGACGGGGCCCGGGCGTCCGACGCCGGGAGATCCGCGCTCTGGCTCGACCCTGGGCCACTCGGGGGCGCTTTGGGGATGTCCCCCACCTTCCGAATCCTGCAGAAGCGCATTCAACCATGTCAGCATGCACAGAATTAAAAGACCAGAAGACTACCGCCAAGGCTACTTACTTGGAAGATCGGGGAACTTGGAGCCGCCTCTTGGCCCCCGCGCCTTGCCCCCCGGGTGCAGCGGCGGCCGGGGTCACTGAGGCCTCCGGCCCACCTTGCGGCCCAAAAGCGGTGTCGGCATCTCTCTTCTCCCCCCGACTGGGGGGAGCGTCGTCTTCGGCCGCCCGAGAAACTTCACTCGGGGCGGCAACCGGCGTTGTCGGATCAGCACCGGTGGCGGAGCCCTCCTGCTCCGTCACCGCAGCTCCCGTGGCGGCCGGCGCCACGGGACCCTCACCAGCGGCGGAGCCCTCCTGCCCCGCCGAAGCAGACTCCGTGGCAGCTGGAGCCATGGGATCGGCGCCAAGGGCGGCGTCCTCCTCCCCCGCCGGCGCGGCTCCCGCGGTGGCCGGCGCCACCGGGCTAGCGCCCGCGGCGAAGCCCTCCTGTGCCGCCGCAGGGGGCTCGGCGACAATCGGCGCCACCGGGTCGGCGTCAGCGGCGACGTCCTCCTGCTCCACCGGCGTACTCCCCGACGGAGCCATCGGGCTGGCAGGGGAAGCAGAGCCGTCCTGCTCGGGCGAGGCGGCGCCCCTCACGATGACAGTTGGCCCCCCTCCTGGGCGGTACTCGCCGGCCGCCTTCGCCTCCTCACCAGGAAGGCGCTGATGTCGTCCGAGTCTTCCTCGTCTTCCTCCTGGGTGGGCGTGCTCGGCGGAGGAGGACGGGGCGGAGCGACCGGCGGGACCCTCGAGGACCCGGCGCCCTTGGACGACCCGGCACCCTTCGAGGACCCGGCGCCCTTGGAAGAGCCGGCGGCCTTCGAGGACCCGGCGCCTTTGGAGGGTCCGGTGCCTTTGGAAGACCCGGCGCCCCTTGAAGAACGGGCACCGGAGGTGGAAGACCTGGTGCCCGCCGGAAGGCGAGCGCCGGAAGCAGAAGACCCGGCGCCTCCCGAGTGCCCGACGCCGGAAGGAGGAGCCCCGACTGCTCCTGACGGTGGCGCCCCGCCGCTTGGGACGTCGGTGTATCGCGGCTGGTTCCAAATCTCGTCCTCCGGGAGGGGAGCCTTGGAGTTGAAGCCGAACAGCACCTGCCGAAAAACAAAGGCAAACACGGAATAAGATTCAGCGACAAAATAAGGGAAGAATCAAAAGGATACGACTCGGATACTTACATCACTCGGGGGGTTCGCCCGGCAGAAGGGGGCCGGCCGCCCGGAGAAATCCAGGCTCGTTCCTTGAGCCAGGATCTTCTCGAGCCAGCTCTGGACCTCGCCTTCCGTGAGCTCCTCCGCAGCCTCCCGGGTCGGGTCACCTGAGCCGGTGTACTCGGTCATCGGGTGCGCCCGCAGCTTGGCCGGCTGCACGCGCCACCGAACGAAGGTTGCGGCGACGACTGCCCCGGTGACCCCGGACTTCATCGCCTCTGCGAGCTGCGCCGTCACACGGCGACGCTATCCTGCTCCCTCTCGAGTGGCAGTTCCGTCCAGCTCGGTCTGACCACCGGCGGCTACCCCGAGAAAGCTGGCAGCGATGGCTCCGGGTTGGCGCAGTAGAACCAAAAGGCATGCCAGCCCTTGTTCGACGTCGGCATCGGCGGGGCCAGATAGTTCGCCGCTGTCCCCGACCTCAGCTGGAACCCGGCGCCACCTACCACGGCCGGGTGGTCTCTGCTGGGCTGAGGCTTCACCATGAAGAAATGCTTCCACAGCGCGAAGTGCGGCTGGATCCCCAGGAAGCATTCGCAGAGTGTGATGAAGCAGGACACATGGAGGATGCTATTCGGGTTGAGATTGTGAAGCTCCAACCCGTAGTAGTGCAGCAATCCCCGCAAGAACGGGTGCGCTGGCACGGAAAACCCCCGCTCGAAGAAGGGGCCATGGACCACCAGCTCGCCGGTGTTCGGGGTCGGGATGGTCTCCCCCTCGGCGGAGCGCCACTCGACCAACTCCTTTGGCGGCAGCACCCCGACTCGCACGTAGAGCGACAGCCTGATGTCCGTCGCCGACGACTTCACCCACGGACCCATTGGCTCGGCGGACGGTTCCTCTCCGCTCAACAGCTTCCAGACCAGGGCGTCCTCTTCGGCTTCCGTCGGATCGGCTTCCCAAGGCGGGGATTGCATCCGAGGTGGCTGGCGAGGGAATTAGGGTTTTTGGAAGGAGCGGTGCGCACGGGCGGATCCGAGAAGACGAGGGGTTTTGAGCGCTGGAGAATGAAGAAGGCGAATGGAGCGTGGGCCAGACCCGCGGCCTCTTTTGGAATATAAAGAGGCGGGCGGACGGTTCGGCTTCCCCACGTCGGCACGTGTCCGGATCTGCCGCGCCCCACTCCGCGCCTCTACGGATTCCCGCGCACATCCCACGGGCCACGTCGCGCTGATTCCGTGCCCACGACCCAGCGGCGTCGCGATTCGTGCGGCCTATTAAAGGAGATCCGACGGTTGGACTTTCAGGCTGAGAACCCGGCGGAATACGTCTCCGCTACACTGCAGTCAAAGCGTATCTCCCATAAATCGCTAGCCGGCTGCCGAAAGAAGTCGGCGCCGGGCGCTTTGGCTGCAAAGGGTATCCGAGGCTGGCCTCAAGCAGGAACGCAGTCGTCTGAGTACACCCGAGCGAGGGACAGTGATGGCGTGCCCTCCGTGGGCCACAAGTCGGACGCTGAGCAACTCGGAGCTACTGGATTCTTCACCCAGACCTGACGAGCACTTAAGTCTCGAAGGCCCTGGTAACCGGGATCCCCGGTTTCAGTGGAATGACCCGGTATAAGACTTCGGAACTCGGGAACCTATACGCCATGGCTGGTTTTTCTGGTTCGGACAAGGATTTCAGAGGCATTCCTTCAGGGGACCCTAGCCGGCCTCAGCCCACTCGGGAAGGCCGGGTGCTACTCGGGAATTCAGTCGGGATTTGTGGCAGGCCCCACGCCAGGTTATCAGTCGGTCCCTGCCCCCAGGGGTGGACCGGATGCCACCAGAAACTACCCGTTAGAAGCTCAATCGCCTTAACACTCCTGCCTTACGGGTGAGTGTTATCTGGCTTTAATTGTCTTGTTTGCAGGAATTCCTTTAGCCCTTCACAATCTCCCAGTCGGCCGAAGTCAGTCGGGAAGATCACCCAGAGGCAAGGATCGGCCGCGGTGAGATCGAGAAGGACTCGGGGGCTACTGATGGTGACATGGCACCCGGGTATCGTCAAGGAGGACGAATCCGGCCTCCCGGCCACGGGATGGGCCAGGCCGACTACTCGGAGTCCGACTACAACACGGGGGCGCCTCACCGACGTGGAGTACAAGACAAGGACTAATACCTGTCCGGCTTACCCGGAATTAGTTGTAACCGAATAGGAAACATATCTGCTAACCCGATCCGGACTCTGTAACCCTACCCCGGCTGACTATATAAGGCCCGGTAGGGGACCTCCGATGGGCAGACCACCTCATCTGACTTAATCTCCATTGTTTCATAGCTCAAGCCCTTTCGAGATCGATTCTCTAGGGCTTGCGGCACTCGGGATATAGCAATACCAGCCACCAAACACAGGACGTAGGGTATTACCTCTCCGAGAGGGCCTGAACCTGTCTAAATCTTGTCTCCCGTGTGCACCCATCCAAATTTGCTGTGCTCACGCCGCCCCATAAGTAGTATTGCCGGAATAATACTCCGACACTACTCAACCAACTCAAACCTGAAGAAACAAAACAAGCCGAGAAAATCTCCCGCAAAGCCATGCAGTTCACAATGATCGACGACACCTTATACCACAAGGGAGCCCTTGGCATACTCATGAAGTGCATACCTATCAATGAAGGCAAGCAGCTACTCGAGGAAATACACAACGGGCTTTGCGGTGCCCACTCCGCTGACCGCACACTAGTCGGCAAAGCATTCCGACAAGGATTTTACTGGCCGACTGCACTACAGGACGCGGCCAACTTGGTCCAGAAATGCGAAGCCTGTCAGTTCCACAAATGGAAGACACATCAGCCGGCCCAAGCTCTTCAAACAATACCATTATCATAACCCTTCTCGACTTGGGGGTTGGATCTCCTTGGACCCTTCCCCGCTGGACGAGGCGGTCACAAGTTCCTAATAGTCGCCATCGACACGTTTACCAAATGGATCGAGGTAGAATCACTCTCCAGCACCACTACAGCAACAGCACAGCGATTCATGCAGCGGAACATCTTCACCCGCTTTGGAGTACCTAACCGTATAATTACCGACAACGGACCTCAATTTGCAACTGCCGACTTCATCGCCTACTGTGAGTCCTACGGCGCCACCGTCCGCTACGCCTCCGTAGCTCATCCACAGAGCAACGGCCAAGTCGAGCACGCCAACGGCCTCATACTCGATGGGATCAAGAAGCGAGTATACGACACGCTACAACGCCACGCCAAGTCTTGGGTAACCGAGTTACCCAACGTTCTCTAGGCGCATCGCACTACAGCCAGCCGAGCCACAGGAGCAACTCCATTCTCCCTCGTTTACGGGGCCGAGGCAGTACTTCCATGCGAGATCCGCTTAAAATTCCCCCGCACCGAACTACACTCCGAAGACGAAGCGGCCGCACATCGAATCAACGATCTCAATTTCCTTGAAGAAATTCGTGACTGCACATACCTGTGGGCGGCCAAATATCAACAGGACTTATGCCGGTATCACGAGCGCAATGTCAAGCATCGTCACCTGGAAGTCGGCGATCTCATCCTACGATTGGTCCAGTCCACCCAGCACAGAAACAAATTATCTCCCAAATGGGAAGGACCCTACACCATCGTCGCTAATCCGTGACCAAGCGCTTTCAAACTCGCCGACAACGGCTCTATTCTACGCAATACATGGAACATCGATCAACTCTCCAAGTACTATGTTTAAAGCTTTTCGGGAGCTATAACCCAAATGACTCCACTATTTTTATCCCGTAACTCTACGGAAGAAGTATTTATACTTATAGCCTCTCGGCCTTCATCATATTGCTACTCAACACGAGTACTCAAACACCTCTAACACGCTTCTCCGATAGCGCGGGGGCAGGCACCCACACGAGTACACACCTCGTCCCTCCCCCCCAGCAGACAAGCGTAACAACTCAGGGCACGGCACGAACACGAGTTCGCGACTCGTTCCGCCTCCTAGAGTTTGGTCGCCGTATAACCGCCTTGCACTCGGGGGCTGGTACGCACACGGGTTCGCGCCCCGTTTCGCCACCCCGGGTCCGGTCAGCTGTCCATCAAGGGACTAGCTCCCACATGGGTTCCTCAACTTCCAGTTGTTCCCCCCGATTCTAACACACAGGCATCACACCCGATATTCGCTCGGGGGCTAGGTAGAGCACGAGTTCCTACAACTCAACTCTCCACCCCGGGTACGGGGGCATTAGCGCCTTGCGTGGAGGGCGAGTAAACCGACGTTTCCTAACTCGGGTCGCCCCTCTAATGCAACGGCGGACAGCTACCTTGCATCTACGCGGGGCTAGGCATGGCACGAGTTTCTCAATTTGTTTCGCCTCCCTGACTACGGCAACCTACCCCGAGGTCTGAGTATACAACAACTGCTACTATAGCGAAGTTTTTTCAGACTGTTCATCCAAGTTCCTGTTAACTCGCACAAACAGTCGAGGGCTACTACAGTGAAGTTTTTTCTGACTATTCACCCGAGTTCCTGCTAACTCGCACAAACAGTCGAGGGCTACTACAGCATTTTTTCAGACTGTTCATCCGAGTTCCTGCTGACTCGCACAAACAGTCGAGGGCTACTACAGTGTTTTTTCAGACTGTTCACCCGAAGTTCTTGCTAACTCGCACAAACAGTCGGGGGGCTACTACAGTGAAGTTTTTTCAGACTGTTCATCCGAGTTCCTGCTGACTCGCACAAACAGTCGAGGGCTACTACAGCAAAGTTTTTTCAGACCATTCATCCGAGTTCCTGCTAACTCGCACAAACAGTCGAGGGCTACTACAACGAAGTTTTTTCAGACCGTTCATCCGAGTTCCTGCTAACTCGCACAAACAGTCGGAAGCTCGGAGACATATAGCACATTATGAGTCACAAATCAACAAAAGGACCTTATGGCATCAAATTGTAAGGCAACAGAGCAAACACGAATGCTAGATTGCACAATTAAAGAGTTCAGTACATCACAAAAAGCACAAGACCAATAAAGAAGGAACAACCCTAGTCCTCCTGCCCAGAGACATCGACACCGGCACTATCCCCAGACGCAGTGGGAGCATCTTCAACTGCCTCGAACCTGGACTCGTCAAGGAACTTTGGTACTGGATCGCGCCAGTACTCGATTCGCTCGTCATCCACCCCGGGTTCGCCAAGATCAAACTCTAGTAGATTTGAAGGAAGCTCTGGCGACAAGTCTTTAGCCAAAGCTAAAGCATACGATATGGCAGCATTTGCGATAATCTTTGCCCGCATGGAGGCATCTTCCCAGACAGAAGCGACAAAGTCACCCTGGCAAGCCCGGAACTCAGCGACAACCTTCAGCAAATCTTCAGGAGCAGAACTCACCGAAACGGGACGACGATTGAACTTTAGACTGGCCATCACTTGGTCAAGAACGGAGCATGCTTCTGTGGCGGCTTGGGTCCGCGTTTGTAGTTGCCTGCGTAGGACTTTGGCATCTTTCTTCACCCCTTCGAGCTCTCAACTGACGAGCTATTGAAGATCGGTCGCCGACTTAGCCGCAGCGGCAGCCGTCTCAGCACGGGCCGACACCGCGGAGAGTTGCTCCTTCAACTCGATGTTGGTTGCCTTAATCCTCTCGAGCTCCTCGACTTGCCCGACCCGAGCTTCAGCCTCCTCCGCACGGCGAGGTGCAGCTGCTAGCTGAACACTCATCTGGGAGTTGGCTGCGCGAAGTTGCGAAATCTTCATCTCACCTTCACGGACCCAACTCAGAAGAACTTCTTCTTTGGCATAAGCGGTAGCAGTCGCGCGCTGGCACGAGGATGAAGACAGCACATTCAAAGAAAAGCAGTAGCGAAGAAAACAACGAAATCAAGAAAGGACTCTGCCTACCTTCAACCAAGTCAGAGCATAGTCTATGTACGTTCGGAACTCGGTACGAGGCAAAGTATGCCTCGACTCGCCGTCATCAGTTTCCAGGATAGCCTCTGGACCGACTAGTCCGGGTTCCCGCACCCCGGCCGCAGAAGCTACCAAGTCCCGCGGCACCCCCGCAAAAGGGCTCCCGTTGGAACATCCGGCACCTCCTCCCGAGGGCCCCTGGGCGCCGACTGACTCCTCCTCCAGGATAGTCGCCAGCTCCCGGCTCTCGGAAGAGGGGGCGGTGGTGACGCAACAGCAGCGGGCGTAGGACTGAGCAAATCATGAAGTCAGGATCCGCACGAAAAATGGAAAGCTTCAGGGAATAAGAAGGGGGAAGCCTCACCTTGGAGTGGGCAAGGCCACCCTCTTCACCGGCCTCTGAGAAGTCGATGAGCTGGCCGACCATTTGAAGGTGTACCACTACCGAGTACAAAAAGCGGAAACAAGGTCAAAGAACTCGAAGAAAATCAACTCGACCCTCACTCCCCCGAGTAGCAAAGAGAAAGAGCGTACCGGCGCGGCTTGGCTTGTCCCACTGGACGTCCCAGCCGACTTCTTCCCCTTAGACGGCGGGGGCCTCCGGGGGCCGGACTGTCCCAATACATGATGACTCCTCTACAAAAAACCTTGGAACCTTCCCATGGACCAAGTCCCATGAAAGGGCTCTGCGTGCGGGCCAGGAAAAGCTAAACACCATTACCATCATCCGCCCGAAGACTCAAACTACACGATTAAAGGAGAACGAAGAGAGAACACTCACCGAGATGAGCACGGCCCTCGCCGTTTCTTCTCGGCATGCAAGGGAGATGATTTTCGGATGGGCCCGGGACTCCCAAGGAGAAACCTGAGCACCATCCTCACCCCATTCGGCCTTAAAGAGGTCATCTACTCGACTCTGGACTTCAGCTGAAACAAAGAAGTATAAAAAGTTGCCGAGTAAGAACTCTTCGACAAACAACTCGAATCAAAAAGATGAAGGAATGTACCATCATTGGCCAGCATGACGCCGACTTCATCCGACCACCCGGGTATCCCTCGAGCTCCGAAATACGGCGGGTGATGAAGTCGCCCACCACGTGCACCGCCGACAAGCCATCCCGACGAAGCTCATAAATACGATCCCTCATAGCTCGGGATCTCCGAGTTAGTCGAGGACGATCCTTCCACAAGTCCCGTGGGATCGGGACGTCGCAGCGCGTCATCGGGTCGTGCGTCGACTGATTGCAGAAGGCCCAGCTTGAAGCCCACTTCCCCATGAATCCTTGGGGAGAATGGGATGTACCTCGCCTTGACGTCATCTCGAAGAGAAAACCGACAAGAGCTGTAGGCTTGGGTCGCCGACGACACTTTGAGGGTATAAAAATACCGGAACGACTCGACATCCAGCATCGTTCCGACAAAGGCTTCGCATATGTGAGCAAAAACATCGAGGAAGAATATCAAGTTGGGAGGGAGATTTACCAACTCGATCTCGAAGAAAGAGAGCGCGTCTCACAGGAACTCGGACATCGGGAGCCCGAGCCCGCATTTGAAGAAGTTGAGGAAGACCACCAGGTCCTCCTCCTGGGAGAACGGCCGGGACCGGTCCGCCGGAGCGCGGAATGCCACCGAATCAGGCAGTTCCCCCTCTCACACCATACGCGAAAGATCCTCCGAGGAAACTCGCGAAACAGGTAACCTGGCGATCCCCGGGCTGGGACTCGCGCCGCCGCCCGCGACGGCTGATGGCGCTGACGGCGCGGCCGCCTCTGGGACCTCCGGAGCCTTGCCACGGGACGGATCCCTGATCGCTTCCGCCACGACCGACGAAGAAGCCTCACCCGCTGTGGCTGCGGCGGGACTCTCCGTTAGTTCTACCACCTCCGGCTCGGTTTCCGCCACTCACACGTCACTGGATGGGGCCGCCATTGGAGCAAACGATGATTTCTTGGTGGAAGAAAAAATAGGAAGCTTGAGCAGCAATGGGGTTTCTACCGCGCTCGATGAACAGGAGCAGAAGTACTGACGGAGGCAAGAAGCTGATGAAGGGAGAGGAGAGAAGGAAAATGATATTATATAGCCCTCTACCCCGGCATTAAAAGCGTACTACCCCGAGAGAATCGCAAATCCTCCTGACATTTTGGCGTTTCGTGCCAAGTAAATCGCGACCATCCCGGAGCGTGACAGGATTACTCTGACAACACGCAAAGCGGAAATCATGACATCATCATCCGTAAATTTCACCGGACAGGTTCAGACTACGAAAACGGTTCAAACTTCCCGAGTTCTACAACTCGAAAAGGCCGAAGATAACACTCTGAGTTCCACGAACTCGACAACACCTGGCCGACTGGGTCGCGGGGCCACTGCGACTCGAGTTGACCTGAACCCGTCTCGACTTCATCACGCACAATGATGGGGGCTTGATGATGGGTAGTGCTACCATGGGCTCGTGGTCAGGCCCACGAGTTCATCACTGGGCCTCTGTGGAGAGGCTGCGGCCCAAAGGCCTGATTCAAAGGAGGCGTGGACCGCAAGTTAGCGCATCCTTATCAAGATAAAGAAGCAACGCTCAACGCATCACCCAGATAGAGTCCGACTCGTGTACTACAAGGACTCGGGTTATGATAACAGAGAGTCCGACTCGTGTACTACGAGGACTCATGACGAGGTTACCGCCTTATTCTGCCTACATAAGAAGTACCAGCCCCTCCAGGAGGGGACAAGCTGAATTGGATCGAAGAAGCCTTAGTTGTCTAGCAGCCTTTTGAGATCCTAAGCCCTAGCCTCAACCTCGCCGAGTTCTCTACTCGTCGAGTTTCCCTTGTAAACCCTACTCGCCGGGTTCCTAACTCGCCGGGTTCTCCACTGTAACCGCCTGTACGTCATATCTCATATCAATTCCATCAAAGCAGGACGTAGGGCTATTACCCGTCTTGGGGGCCCGAACCTGGGTAAATCCGTGTTTGGAGGTCCAGCTGACCTGAGTTTCCGCCCCGCTATCATATAAATACGCTGTGCGAGTACCCCCCGTATACCATACATCAACAGAATCGACCAACATTTAAACACGAATAATTATATTTGCTATTCAGATATTTGTAATCTAAATAGAATACGTGTTTTTTCTGTCTTATAGAGTGATCTTTTTGCACACCGTTAGATGTATGGCGGAGCGGAGTTGATCAGATGGTGGGCCCGATCTTTCAACGAGAGGATGGTAGCTATCGATTAGGTGGAGTTTGACCTTGATGATCTGATTATACCATACGTGATGATACACCTTAGCAATCGCTAAACCAATCTCCGATGGTTATTGATCTTGCCGCGAGCATGATCAACTTGAACAACGAGGTTCGAGCTCCTGCAAACAAACCGAAGAACCAGCAAGAACTGTGATAATTTACAATCTGAAATTGCGAGTATTAAATTGGCACAAGAGCTAGAAAAACGAATTGGGATTCCACTGGTGTCGACGATCGGTAAACCGCCGATCTTACATAATACGTGGAGAAAAGAGAGAAGGGGATCGTATTCGGAAGCTGATTACTAATCGGGCCACTGGCGACAAAGTTTATACAAGTTCAGGCCTCCATCAGGATAACAACCCTACGTCATGTTGGTTTATATTGATCACGAGACAAAGTACAAGGGGGTGTGTCTAGTCCTAGATGGGATCTACAACTAGTCAAAGGTGGTTGTCGAAGATGATCTTCTCTTCTACTTGCTCGGAAGTTGATTGATCTTGAGATATCTGTTCCCGATTGAGATGTCTTCTCCGAAGGCCATTGGAGTCCTTTTATAGAGGTATACCGTATCGCGGGAGATACGGACTCATCCCCGAGTAGGACTCCATCATTCTTAAACATCGGGGTTGACTACCTAATTTAAGAAGTCATAGATACCCACAAGTGGTTTCCTTATCGACCTAGAGTTCTTCTCCGAGGTACACATTCTCCCAGGTAATTAGGATACTCTTAGGTATTTATGTATTCGTGTACGTATACCGTCTTACAGTAGTTGTGTACTACTCATCGTCAACTGACGATCTGAGCAAGGCGGTAGTTCTACACGACTTGTAGATACGAAATTGTAGCAGTAGCTAAACAATGCAACGAAACCCAAATCCTACAGGAGGTGTACGGGGTGTATTTAAGGAGGGGTTGAGAGGATTTTCGTGCCCCCTAAGGCAGGGATCTGAAATAACCTCTAAAACCTAATTCCCCTTGAATACGGACTCTAAAACTTGCCAACCTTGCCTAAATCCAAAATTACACAGGCCTATCCCAAATTTGAGATGGCGCGGCACCATGTGCTCATTATAGGTGAAAATATAAAGTGGAAGCTTGTATATTTCTTCCAAGTCTTCATAATCCATCATGGTGACTTCAAAGTTTTGAAATAGCTTGATAGTGACTCAACATCTCCCTTCTTGTATCTTGTAGCATTGTCATCCTTCTTCTCACTTGAGCCCATGTTCCTGAGTAATATAACAGCATCTCCTTTAGGCAGCATCATGGAGTTCATAGAAAATGATGAAGTTCTGAGAAACAAATTTACCTGATAATTAAGTTGATGTGGTCGAGTTCGTGTCATTGGACCTTGTAGATCAACCTGACAAGCTTGGGCAGTAGGTAATGGTGGACATATAATTGTATCGATGTTAGGGATGTATTCATCAGAAGTAATTAGAACGTGCATGGTGAAAAGGTATGGTGATGCATGTCTACTGCATGCAAACGACAAGATACAAAATAGCTAACGTCATCAGCACTGACTGCTAAAATTCAAAAATTCAAAATGTTTTGTAGCTCAAATCGTTTGCCGGATTAACGATCCGTTTTCACTGTCAGGTTCGTTTTGATTGAGCACAACAAAATTAGATCTCATATTGATATATTTTGACAAAAAAATTAAGACCTCACTAGTTATCATGTAGTAATATGTTAGTTACTAGCCTATTAGTATCGAGTTATCAGGTAGTTGAACCTCACACCTCACAGCTAGCGTATTTAACACAGCTTCTCAGACACATTCGACACTTACCTATTATGCTTAGAATAAATGAGTGTGAGGTGTTAGATTTTACAATTTTCCTCTAACATAAAGGCATGGCGAAAATGCTTATGGTTTCGTCTTTTATGGACATGCGCGCAAATATGAGGGAGAAGACATTATTATACGCTGATAACCATTGACAAATAGTCTAATAACTATTATAAATTGGTCAGATGAGTATACACCAACACCATTTTCTCAAAAACGAGTCTAGAAATGTGCAGATAATGCATTATTGTATGCTGATAATTACCTTTGATTACTCTGATATCTAGAGCGAACCAGTCAAACAAGTATACATAGACGTCATTTTGTCAAAGACAAGTTTAGAAATATGTGGGGTTAACATTATTATATGTTGATAACTACATGAAAATAGTCTCTTAAGTTTTGTATTATTAGTTGATAATTTCTGAACTTGAAAAAAAGTCGTTAGAATATATTCAACTACGATATTCTAGTTTTAAAGCTCTCATCGAGACGAACTTAACGGTATACAGAGATCGCGGAAAGGTATGTGGTTTAAGAAATAAAACATTTTAAATCTTTAGAGAAGATAAAATCTTTGTTGATGTCAGCTAATTTGGCTTAGTTTGCATGTCTTCTAAATTAGGTGTACTTTCTCGATTAAGCTTGAGGATAAAAAATTTAACGACACACACGGATTTAAGGTTGTCGGAAGCTCACCATGTAAAACTATGCAGTAACAATCGTTGTGTAGCTACGTCCTTGCAAATTTTGTAAACTTGAATAACCAGACGGTAAATCGGTGTGCTTATGCTACTTTGGCATGTCCTTACAAATTCGTTAGGACTTGGATAACTAGACGGTACAACTTTGGTGTTACACCGTTCTTCCTTTCTTTCCTTTTCAATTTTTGTTGGGATAAAATAGCGGTTGATTAGCTCCAGGCTCCATCTTGATCTATATGACCAATGGTGTAGTAACCCACATGGCTTTGTTGGTTTCTTCTGGCTTGTATAGTTCCTCTTGTCAGATGAATGATCGCAACTCGCAGGACGACGACCTCCAAAGGTCATGTGGTTTTATCTTCCACCATGGTTACTTCGTTTTCATAGGTTGATGTGCCGTCACACTCCCGGATTGCCATTATTATTCCAGCTTAATTAGATGGTGGTAGGTGGTGGAATACTAGAATAAGGACCTTGGAGTCTTTCAACGCCAAAACAAGCCGAGAAAAATGACCCGATCGCTGGTTCTGACACAAAACTCAATCCATAGCTGCCATGGCTTCACGTTAACGCCGTAATTTTATAGAACTTGAAAAATAAACAGTTTATTCTTTTATGAATCAGAAAAAAAAATAACATATTAACAAACACTCTATTATCTATACTACTATTAAAAACACGAGTTGAGTTAAATACTGATCACCTCAACTATCCATCCAATCCGACCAATGGTTGTTCAGGAAAGCTAAACTTCCCTCGCAATTGTTAATTATGTCTTAATTTTCTTGATTATATTTAGTAGCAATTAAGCCCTATAGTCAACACCGTGAAATGGTTGTAGTGCTATATTATTATCTTGATTACATTTATTTCAAGGAGTGATACATGTTGCAGTGTTTAAGGTGCTACTATTTAGACAAGGGTCTTATATATATCAGCACTGCTAACTATTTCAAAGATAGTTGTAGTGTTACCGGTGCTCTTTTCGATTAATTATTTTCTCAGAGTCAGCACCTTAAGTAGTATGTATTACTTTGGTATGAATGACAAATTTTATATAGGTTCACACGCATGTAGTATTGGATGGATTATTGCTACGTCACCAACAGTTTTGTAAGAAAGGGCTGATAGGTTAATCACCATTGATTCCACATCCAAGTTATAGTGGTTGTCAACCAGTTCAGTTTTTCAGCCCCTTCCACTTGTATGAGCTGTAGAAGTTAAAAAGTGACGTTATGTATATTCTTTTTTTAATCTTGTGACATCCGCTTCTTTATATGGAGACCGATAGTGTAGATGTCTCATTGTGGTCTAATGTGCTATTCAGGACAACAGTTATCTTTAATCTTGTAGATACAGGCTTTTTAGGAAACAGCTTTTGATTATTGTATTTGCTAGATAGGTTAAACCGGCTGTATTTCTTGCAATATATATTATAAACAGTGTGCATTATATGTACGTGATTGCTAGTTTTATTGTGTCACGTGTTTAAAGATAGATAGTACTCTATTTAAATTCAGTTTCGCTGTGGTAGGTGCCCAGTATCCCCTGTCCATCTGATACAGCCATTTGGCAAGTGTAATGAAAGCGCGGAGACTCGGAAGCTTTGGGATTTTCTGCACAAGCAGGCTTGGGCCGCTTAGCTCCATGAAGGTGCGTCTTTCAAAGAGGGAGCCGCCACGTGCCTAGTGCCTACTATCTATACTAGACAACTTTCCGCGCGATTGCGCGATGCGACGTGTAGTGCTACTTGTTACGCATTATATACTTCAAAGTATTATTGACATACATATAGTATCCTCATGTTCTAACGGTAGATTACATAAACTCAGTCCAAAATACATCTAGATTTTAAATAGTCTTTTGGTTTTGATAAAGACCCATGTTTTCACATCATCGAGTACCCGAAATACATCCAATCTTTCAGGCCAAGTTCTGCACGTTTGTTGTTGTCCCGGACGTCTAGTGACCTGCAAATTTAGAATAAATATGCTGGAGGTGTTATTTTTAACACATTAAAAGAAAGTAGCAATATAATTAATATATTTCAAAGTAGCAATAGGCGAAAGTTATGTCCTGAGACTATAAGATGATTGTTTCAATTTTAATTTAACTATTGTATGAAGCAATTGAAATAGAAAAGAATAGTCAACAGGTTACATAGGTATCATGCGAACTAATTTTTGTTTTTATTAAAAGTAACCCCAACTTTCTAATTCCACTTTTAGCAGTAAATAAGAATGCCAGCAAAAAGAATCAAGCCTTATATGAACTTTTTCATACAATTAAGGGATATTTATGCTATAATGATAGAACTAAAAAATTGTACATGTGTAATTTCACTAATCACGGCTAAAATTTGTGTGCGAAAAATTTGGCAGACCACCTATAGATGGACCACCATTTTAAGTTTCCTGATCCATGTGTGCATCAAAAACTAACCTAAAACATATGATCAGATCCTTATCGAAGGGAATATGTCCATATTTTTGCGTTCTGAACCCAACCATAAGAATGTGAATTCTTCAGAGCACGTATTATACATTCTCATTGAAATAATTAACCGCTACTTAAAATTAGCATTATTTGCCCCGGCAAAAGGCATGTACATGATCGTCAGTTTGTTTATTGATATCTTCTCATCTATGTTTGTTGACATACATTTGAGCTGAACTTCTCAGCAATGTTACATCAATGTGAATAAAAATTATCTCCGTCACATGATATTTTGGATAACTTGGCTGTTCAGCTTCTCCTATGTGTAACACCATTTCTGTTCTTCCGCTTTGAGCTATCGTTTAGTTGTCGTGGAAATAACCAAAAGGGTTCTTAAACCAAACACTCTGAATAGCAGTAAACTGCTAAACTCAATTGTCTTATATGTCTAAATGCGACGATGAGATTTCTTGTGTCGAAGCGCAACTAAAATATAGGGAAACAACCAACTAACTACCCACTATGTGACATTCGTTGGATAACAGCAGCACTAATCCCCGATTATTTTCATCTGCGAGCAGCTAAGCACAATATGGAAATCCATAAAAAGAATGTCAAATTTTTGATACATGGGTGAAGAGAGTAATACAGCTGTTGTGTGTGGCTAAACAAAAGAGCTTCTGCACTCGGTAATAGGGGAAACTATAAAAAAAATATCAGCTGTAGTGAGGTAACACTTTGAAATGAAATAAAATTTCTTCCTTTTTGGCACATAAGAACATTGAATATTCTAGTAGCAGAGTGAATAAAATGAACACACCGTATAGGTCCAATCTAACAGGAAAGCACAAAACAGTAAGCAGCTCCATTGGTTGAGAACTCTGCAGAGGAGCTTGAGCATGACTGCTGTGAGCAATGGCAATCAGGGAGAGAAGGGATTAGGAAATTACCACTTGTTTACAACAAACAGTAATAGCCTTCAATCATCAGAAATATACTGGCTTAGTACAACAGAATGCTCTATTTCAATAGCATGCCACTAAGTGACAGTGTCAGATAGGGAAATCTTAGTGCAACATAAGGTGGTGAATTTACATAACGGAAGGCGGTGAATTTACATTAGGATCCTACAAATACATACATTCAGGAAAAAATATGTTGTCCGATGGGGAAGAGGAAAGTCCAAACGATCAATTTTGCTTCTTTACCAACTCACTAAAATGTAAGGTGGGTATTCAATACATATGCATAACGAAAGAAAAGGAACAATGGTTGTGTAGTCTAATAGGTTAAGAGATCCTGCAAAACGAAATAAACTGAACCAGGAGCTTGTTTAACCTGCATTTTAATAAAACTTGCGCAGATTAATTCTAGAAACACTATATCACCAATTGCATTCTAGAAAGTTGCAGCCTTGGTACTTAACAGAGGATGAAATCAAAGTGTATAATATTCTGCCATTTCATCTCCAAGGTGGGTATATTCATTGCATATGCATAAAAAAAAAGAGAACAACAATGGTTGGTGTAGTCTAATAGATTAAGAGATCATGTAAAACAAAATAAACTGAATCAAGGCCTTCTTTGACCTAGAAATTAATAAGATTTGATCCCGGATTGGCTCTAATATACACTATATGCATTGATAGTATTGTAGAAAGTTCCAGCCTCCGTACTTAGTAGAGCAGGAAGTCGACGTATATTTTTTTCTGCTATGTCATCTCCAAACTAATAGGGATCAAAATCGTTAGGACGGAAACCAAGCATTACGTCACTTTCCTCGCAGCATCTCAAGCATTTTCGTAGCATCAAACCTAAATTTTGGTTGTAAACCAGAGTTAGCAAATGTCAAATTTCTAGTCGTCTCTCCTAACGACCAAAAGACCGAGAAAATGAAATAATGCAGCACCTTGAGATATTGCAATGCGATGGGGTTTTATACATTTTTCCATTTCCCCTGCAGCTCGATCAATGGGGTGTTAATTTTTCACACAAAGGCAAAGGTCGAACACCTGAAAGGCGCTGGCATGCTGGCGGCAGTAGGGCCAGTGGTCTGCAGGCAATCAGAAGATGTGACAGTCAGTAAGAAATCAAGAAAGGAAAAACAAATCCTTGAACTGAAATAAAGGTTGCAGGAGATGGATATCGTGGAGAAAACGATGGTGAGTCTCGACGCAGACCATTAGGATGGTCATCGCACTCGTTATCCCTTGTCGGTGATCAGTGGCCTCCACCGCCGCCACCACTTAACCTCTGGTCCCGGTTCGGCCATACGACAGTGGAGCAGCAAGGAGGAGGACGCGGCACGACGCAGCGCGCCGCGCCAAGGAGAAAGAGGGGCGGAGCTGGACTATGGGGAGGAGACGATGGCTGTGATGTAGGGAGGAGAAGAGGAGGAAGGAGCTGGAGCGCAGCAGCAGGAGCGGGGCGTACGGAGGAGTAGGAGCTCGGCGATACGTCGTCCCGGTCTGCGGCGCTGCGTCGTCCCGGTCCATGGCGCCGCCTCCAAGGCCAGGGAGGAGAAGGGTGGCACGCAGTCAAGTAGATCGGCAGATGGGACAGTGACAGCCAGGCGAGTGAGAGGACGAAGCGGCCAATCGGTGGATGCGGCGGGGCGGCGGCCAGGCGAGTGAGAGGACGAAGCAGTGCATCGAGGCAAAGGAAGTGGGGATCCGATCTGAGACCTCGATCAGACGTAGCAATCTGTTGGATGCGGTCTGAGAGGATTAGATCGGACGGCCTGTTATGCACAACGTGGACCAATCAGAAGGCTCAAATCCCAGCTACTTTTATATATATATATAGAGATACTACTACTGTGAGGAAGCATTTTGAGATAACAAAAATCAAATTGACTGTCAAGTAAGGTTCATGGAACCTCCCGTTCCATATCAACAATTTGAGTTAATAAACCCAGTTATTCTCAAAGAGAAAAAGAAAAATCTAGTAGTACCACTTATTGTCTTTTTTATACGAGTACCAAACATGTTTACCAATACCGAGAGAGGCTACCTCCCGTAAGAAAAATCTAGCCTCGCTTTGAACTGGAAGCAGACCTAGCAAAAGGACAACCAATTGTTCAAGAAAGGGAAAGGGTTCTAGAAGTAAATTTCTGACAAACCACTGGTCTAAAAATATCGTTGTTCTTAGATGGCCTGTTTCCCAGCTCTTAATTGGGAAACTTTTAGGTGCACAACAGCACAAGAGAGAGAGAAGTACAACGCATAAGAAACAGCACAGCGTCGTCCAACTAAGAAGCAGCGCGGCTGCGAGAAATGGAAGCCGTGAGGCAAAAGCTCAACCACATAGATCAGCAACGCCATGAAGCGCAGGTCACCAAGAATCACAGGGAGCAAACATGTCACCTCGTGAGCAACAATCAGCGTCAGGCAGGCTCCACTCCGCTGCAGCAAAAAGGAGATGCATCCCTCGTGCGCATTAGATCGAGGCTGTTCGCGCGGCGAATTAACCTACGTGTCCAAACGCACGCAGCGCGGTGCGGCTTCACCGTCGCAGTCGGTGAGACGGTGACCGAGTCCCGGAGTATATAATTGCGAACACGCGTCGCGCACTGCCTCTGGGCCGATCCATGATTAAGGACGTGCACTGCAAGCTGGCCCAGTTTAGTGATCGGTCACTGGCTGCACGACGCGACCGCATCATGTCATTGCCCGGCCACATGGGTTTTCAGGTCGATGCCGGCCACATGGGTTTTCAGCTCGATCCACTGTCTGTGGGGATAAGAGGGGGGAGATCGACGACCAGGTGAATAGACGGGTCGTCGCCTCGTCAGCGTCTACGATCTCGAAGAATTCTTACCCAACGAAGGCATACACGAGCGCATGGCCCCAATAGCCCCCCAGCGGCGTATCACTCGATGCGGATACAAACCCAACCGACAATAATAATAACAGTAATAATAATAATACTAATTATTATTTTTTTAGGGAATAATAGTAGTAATTATTATAGTAATAATACAATATGCCTATACTGCCGTGCCTTTTTTTTCTTCAAAATACAATTGATTTTCTAAACTGCTTCGTCTTTTTCATCAATCCAATCACCGTCTCCTCCCTAATCCAATCTCACTTTTATTGGCGCCGCTAGCTCCACGTCATCGCTATTTTCAGCTTGTCATATCTGGCGACGATCGCCATCGGATCAAGTCTTCCTTCTAAACCCTTCGCACTTCGATGAACCCTCCCCACACCCTAACCATTCATAGCGCTAACCCTTAATCATTCCGGCAAAATCTCCTTCCTCGATTCCATCATCGTTGCCATTCTCGCATCGTCAACGGCTCTGTCTTATAACTCTAGCCACTCTGGGACAGTCTTCATCCTCGGCTTTACCATCGTCGTCACTCTCATATTAGTGGTGGCTCTACCTTGTAATCTTAACCGCTTCAACTAGCTCATAAGGTCGAAGAGGACTATCAACTATTACGAACGAAAAAACCAATCAACTGACAAATAGTAGCTAATGCGTTATTATTGGCCAAGATAAAAGGCCAGTACAGGGAAACTCACGGCTTTCCTGTGGAACCCTATTTGTGGGCTCTACTGTGGGCCCTGTGGAAGGCCCACAGCTGTGGTGGATCGTCCTTTGCTTTTTCCCTTCCATTTCTTCTTAGGGTTATCAACCCTAAATGCTTTTTGCAGGCCGTCACAGCGTCAATTCATTTGCCCATTCTTCCAGGAGTTTTGTACTGCCTTCAATATATTTTTTACTTTTCGTTTTAGGATGCATGTAATACACATAAAAATATGTCGAGTAGTTCGTTTGCCCATTCCTCCAGGAGACCGCCTCGACAGACAAAACAAAATGGAAATGAGGTTTTATCTACTTCTCAACCAATCATCAAATCCATTACCGTTGGCATAACTTGTGAACGCATCACAAATTAAATGAAATCCACTGAATTTAAGTACAATTCACAAACTAGGTAGACAATACAGACACGCAACTAGAAATTAACAGGCAGTGATCTCTTACAGCAAGACAAGAATTACATGAGCAAAGCACCATCATTTCGCAACCCTACCATCTACCTCGTCATGCCGCCCGGCATGACCGGCGCCCCCATCACCGGCGCTCCAGTGACGCCTCGCCTCTGCCGCTCCATGTTGGCGTCCCAACCTTGTCGCGCAAATCCATCGTCATTGTGAGACACAAAAAAGATCCGCTTGCGCTGAAGTAACGAATCAACAGTGCTAACATGCCATCACTGGAATGCAGAGGCACCTACCTATCCCCAAGTCGAAGCCGCGGTTCTTGAGCTCCCGGTACTCCTGGCACAGCGCGCAGTACTCGCAGCACCAGTGCACGAGGAAGTCGGGACACTCCCCTTCGTCGAGGTCGTACTGCGCCCTCATCTTGGACCGGTAGAAGCACGAGTACAGGCACCCCATCCCCGTCGAGGCGCAGATGACCCCGTAAGCCGCTCCGCTCCAGACACATGCTGTGCAGTCACAGATTCACAGTATATTACACCGCGGAATTAATCAACGATAGCTGGTGAATCGAGCAAGATCGAATATTCACTGGTTTGTGTTCAGAACGCGTGAAGAAGCTGGAAGGGGAAGAAGACATCGTTTTCAAAAACGAAAGGGGAAGAAGAAAGAGCTACTCACGGCAGTTGCCTCTGTCCACGATGTCAGCTATCTGCCCAAACGTGATGCAGGGGCACAGGCATGTAATCAGACCTTCATGAAAGAGAAGGGTGTAAAGTGGTAAGCTTGAGCGGCGGCCATGGCCATGGGCGACCATTGCTAGCTCTCTACTCTGAAGAAGAGGGGATGACATTGATTACCGAAAGACAGAGACTTACAGTTTCCCGGGTCGTCCATGCAGTGGAAGAGGCCGGTGGACCATTGCGTCAGCCCGCCGCGGGAGCGTGGGGGGTTCATCGCCTGTTGGTATGTTGCCGGCGGCGCCGCCGGTGGTGGAGCTCCGTTACTGAACCTGTTATACACATCGGGAGGGGTAGCGGGATACATTGCTCGGGAAGACAGTTTTTCGTTTACGCGTGCTAAAGCGGAAGGCAGGAATTGGTTCGCTCTTTAAAGGATTCTCTCTCCAGTGTCGGGTCACGTACTGCTAATAATGCACCACGCTTCAATATCTTGGATGCTTGATATTGCTTGCAGTTAGCAATGTACTTTTTGTTCTGGTATATAAGCAAAATGATGCTATGCGTGCTGTTTTTCCCTTCTTTGAACCGAAAAAAAGAAAGAAAGATGCAGGTCTTCTATAAGTAATACTTACTGAACATCTTGGCACATATATTAACTAATAAGTGCACATCTATATACCTCAGAATCTTCGGGGTTTAGGAGAGGAAAGTGAAATTTTCCCTTTTCAAAATGGAGAGTTAGGTAGCTAGGCCAAGTCTCGGTCGTGCTACGTCGCGAAAAAAAATGGGAAAAAGAAAAGCAAAAAGAAAGATAAGAGTCTTGGTCTTTGCTTTCATCTACTGCCAACAAACAATGCAATAAAAGGTACTATCTGGGGCTAACTTTTATCATTAAATAGGAAAGGAGTCTAGGTTTCAAAATTATTGACGTCTGATCAAACGAGGTGACAGAAAAGTATTCATGTTTAGGGTGAGTATATTAAATGGTGGAGACTACGATCCGTGCTTCCGGATCTGTCTGCTCCATAGCCGTTGGATGGGAGGTAGTTGTATCGGATTAAATTTGTTTTCAATGATACTGAAATTTTCATTAGAACAATTAAACTTGTTACTTTGGAAATGGAAATTTCTTTCCAAAGAAAAGAGAATCAATCTATTTCCAAAATAATGATGGCACATGTTTCCACAGCAACCAAAATTTGTTTCACATTTGTTTCTAATATTTATCATCTAATGAAAATTTTTGTTCCATGCAACAAATCCAAAATCTTAGCACAAAAATGCCTAATACTATTACAACAACAATGAATGCCATGGTGCAGCAGCGCACGGGCTGGTGGGAGGAGATGATCCCACGGGCAGTGGTCCGGCGTGGGTGGCGGCAGTGGCTCTTAGTGGACATTGTGGGCAGCCGATGAGGACCAGCAGGCAGCAGCGGCTCCCATAGAGGATAGAGCGGTGGCTGGAGGCAAGAGGAGATCTAGCGGACAGGAGCCCCAAGACCAGCGGCAGAGGCAGCGTGAAGATGAGCGTGATGACTACAGCACAAGCCACGTAGACCTAGGAAGAAGCGCGCTGCCACTACCTACTCACTACCGGTGCAAGCCTAAGTAGCATCACGGGGCTGCCGCACAATTCCCGTCGTTGCCATCCTCGAAGAAGACTGTCCAGATCTGGACAAGGCAAGCTCCGCATGCTCGCTAGTGCTTGTGGCGAGGATGATGGCGGTTGGTCTTGCGCCATGGTGGCTGCTATCGTCAAAGGCCTCGCCGCCGTTACAACACCGATGCTGCTGGATCTGGACTTCTCCGAGGTCGTGGCGGTGGCGGGGAGGAAAGGGAGATGGGGAGAAGCTGCGGCAAGAAACAAGAGAAAAAACTCTAGCTGACAGCACTTTTTTTATAATGGAAGCTTTATTAACTCTTATTATCACACCAAGATGATACAACCATAAGAGTTCACTCCCGGCCTCTGCATATCTAGGATGCACACAGCCAACACAAAATCCGAAAACAAAAAATAGGGGCAAGACAAGAGCCATGACCAAGAGAATGAAATAAATATAGTGGTGAAGCACCGATTCTGAGCCTAGACTGACATTCATGCTGGGTAAAACATGCCCTGACCACCTGCTCCAAATGCATACATGCCACCATGACCATATCCCGAGATCCCTGCTTCTGGAGCACAACCCAAGCGCGAAGCCAGTGGGTACATAAGTAGATAACCTGCAAAGGAGTAGATATTTGTCTCTTGTCAAAAACGATATCATTTCTACAAAGTCATAACAACCAACAAGTAGCGGTTGCGCCAATTAGACATATTGGTTTCCAAGCTTTAGGAACGCCACAAAATCAGGTGCCAAACATATGAGCACCACCACATGGCTGAGAAAGGCCAGAAGCTACCTGTATGATGGACCAAACAGACGGGGCAAAACGGCATTCAAAAAAGAGGTGCTTAATTGTGTGACAAAAACAACACTTTTGACTGCCATGCCAATTTCTCCTTACCAAATTATCCTTGGACAAGAGTAACCCCCGTCGAAGATACCAAAGGAAGATCTTGATCTCAAGAGGCATTTTTAAAGCCCATATCCATCGATTAATATTAGGAACATTAGTGTGCACAAGGGCGAGATAAAGAGATTTAACTGAGAACCGTCCATTTTTAGTTAAGGTCCAGCGAAACTCATCTCGTACATCTTGCAAAGCAATGTTGGCTACACAAGGAAGCAAAGCATTCCATGCGGTCAATTTAGGTCCAATCAAATCCCTCCTGAAAATAATATTTGGAGGAAAGGACCGCAGGACCTTGGCCACGGTATCTTGCTTATTACGGACAATGTTATATAGGCATGCGTACTGATTCCGGATAGAGGCATTCCCCAGCCACAAATCATCCAAAACCTTATTTGAGAACCATCTTTGATGATGAAAGAACCAAACCGAAAAAGATGGCATTTGATTTTCATTAAACCACTCCAGAAATGCGAATCCCCGAGCTTCCAGCAAGCTTGCGAAAGTGGCTTGGATCCTAAGTATTTATGGCGTAACAAATCTTGCCACACACCATCCTCTGTGAGTAACTTAAACAGCCATTTACACAACAAAGAGATGTTTTGGACTTCGAGATCATGAATTCCTAATTAAGCCACCCTGATCTTTGGGATGACACAGAATACTCCATTTCGCAAGACGGTACTTCCGCTTTTGATCATCACTTTGCCAGTAAAATCTAGAGCGAAAGTAATCAAGTCGGCGAAAAACCCCTCGTGGTATAATAAAGTAAGACATCATGTACAAGGGCAAATTGCTCAAAACTGAATTAATCAGCACGAGCTGCCCCCTGAAGACAAGTACTTGCCTTTCCAACTACTAAGACATTTTAAAAATGTTCTTCAACCCCTTTCCAATCTGTGGTCCGAAGCTTCCTATAGTGAACTAGGATGCCCAGATAACACAGTGGGAGCTGGCCTAACTCGCAATCGCACAAATCAACATAGAGATGAGAATCTACCTGAGCGGCCCCGAAACAAAACAATTCGCTTTTATGAAAATTTATTTTTAGACCAGAGAGCTGTTCAAACACGCACAACAAAAGCTTCATGTTATGTGCATGTTCTAAGTCGTGGTCCATGAAAAGAATTGTGTCATCGGCATACTGTAGAATAGATAAACCACCATCAATCAGATTAGGCACCAGTCCACAAATTTGGCCGTCCACTTTGGCTCGTTCTATAAGGATAGCTAACATATTCATGACAGTATTGAAAAGAAGCGGTGATAAAGGATCCCCTTGTCAAAGCCCCTTTTTCGTTTGAAAGAAAGGACCGACATCATCGTTGATTTTTATAGCCACACTACCACCCGAAACAAGGGACAGCACATATGGGTTGTGGATGGATCACTTCGTAGGCTAAGAAAGCGCCGTTGGATGAAGCCTAGGGGATGGACGGTTGAATGGTGGAAGGATAGAAAGCTTCCCATCAGACTACCGGTCGTTAGAGTTTTCCATATTAAATTTCTTGCTCGTTGGTTTGCTCTGCCTCGAAGACAGCTACTTAGTCACATGCCAAACCTTGGAGGTTCAATAATCAATCAATAGTCTATAATCTTGGTTAGGTTAACGACAATTGTACTTTTTGAACGCCTGCAACGCGCTGGGATATACAACAACAGTTGTCAGATGGATTACTTATGATAAAGGTACATCATCAACTTAGAGTTTGCTGAGATTCTTGACTAACGCTTACCTAATGGCTAAGCATTGTTTCTTCTCAGGAGAAACCTTACAAATATGAATTTGTGAGCAAAGTCCCGTCTGATTATTTTATCTTCTAGAAACAGAGAATGGTTAGTTGGTTACGACTGATAAGATGATCTGTTGGTTAATCAGCAGGTGCTCTCGTTGGTCATTGCTACATGAGTTTAACAATGTTATTTCCGAAGGATCGAGCACAAGCAATATATAAGATCATTGCATGCGTCCGCAACAAATTAAATGTGCTACTACTAGAAGCCTGTCGATTAAAGGCGAAGGCATCCTTTGCAGCTACTTGTTGACACTGTTGTTGATCCGACAAAAGGATTCCAGAGACCCGGTAAAAGGTAAATAGAGTTTGTTTCCTCTACCGGCGCCACTGTGTGCTGTTAATACAAAGATCGGTACTCTATGGCCTAAACCTGATCAAGGTTCGGTTTGTGCTCTCTATTGACGGATCGTTTGAAGACAATGACGGAACAGCGGGTGCGGGTATGATTCTCCGTAATGCTGATGCTAATCCCATTTTCACTGCCTGGCGCTATCTCGTCCATTGCTCTGAACCCATGGAGTCAGAAATCTGTGCGGCAATGGAGGTGTTGGCTCTTGCCCTCCAAAGAACTGATCTGCCTGTGACCATCCATACAGATTCCGAAGTGTTGGTGATTCCTCTGAGAAGTTCTACAGCAGATCGATCAAAGTTTGCTCATCTGCTCGATGGAGTCCGACGGCTCATGAATGGGAATCGAGAGATCCTGCTCAAGAAAATAAACGTAATCACAATATGGTTGCTCATGTGTAGCTAATTATGCTAGAACTGGCGAGTGTACCGAAGTTTGGTCACACCAAGCGCCAGAGTGTGTTTCACAGCTTATTTCAGCTGACTGTGACCCTATCCATGAGTAATAAAAGACTTTTATTTTCCTAGACAAAAAGGCTCATCGCCTGGCTTGTATTCAAAGCCAAAACATAACGGTTTAGTGGGATACCAGTTTATAATTTCAGCAATATAACGACTATATTTCGACCGTTTTGACAAGAACTATAACCACAACACCCTCGGTGTTGCTATATCTCCCCCAAACAGCCGCAATCATCACTCGCCCGGCTTGTATTGAAAGCCAAAACATAACGGAGTAATAAAAGATCTCATTCCAAAAAAATAAAGGCCAAGGCATCCGATTCTTCGTCCAGGCATCCACGAGATACCATGCTCTTCTTTCAATTAAGCATCGAATCTTAATTACCTGTCGTGAAAGCACGCGATCTGCACTGATTAGTCCCGTTTGTCTTGCCTAACAACCCACCGGAATTCGTATCAAACGTGCATCAAAACGTGCGGCAACCGAACTGTAAGTATGTATATACAGCGACGCAGGTATCTGCCTCATGGATATTGGGTAGATATCTTTTTTTTTGAGAACATACTGGGTAGTTATCAGACAGCGAGAAAGAGAAGCAAGAAAACAATACGTGCCGTGAACAGTGGCAAACATGGCGTTCATGCGGTGCTGCAGGGCGCTGCCGCAGGGGGAGGCGACGGTGGAGGAGTTCAGGGCGTGGCTGGCGCAGTTCGACGCGGACGGGGACGGGCGGATCAGCAGGGAGGAGCTGCAGCAGGCGCTGCGCAGCCTGGACCTGTGGTTCGCGTGGTGGAAGGCGCGGGAGGCGCTGCGCGAGGCCGACGCCAACCGCAACGGCGCGGTGGACGGCGACGAGATGGGCAGGCTGTACGCCTTCGCGCAGAGGAACCTCCACGTCAAGATGAGCGAGCTGGAGGGCTTCTGATCTCCTACTACCTAGCTGGCTAGGGTGTGATGAGTGATTGAATACTGATTAGCACGTTGTAAATTAAAATGGATTCTGTCTTGTGTGTACTAATTAAAATACTATGCTCGATCTGCGCGAGCTTTTTTCTTTTCTGTGAAAGTCTGAAAAGTTAACAACTATGCAAAGATGTAGTACATGTTCAGAACCACGTGATTCATGTAAATCCACGAAAAAACGTGGCGTATGTGTGAATAATATCTGGAGACTTTGTCCGGCCGTTGATTTGCAGATTTCTGCTGAACTTCCTATTACATAATCACGAACATCTCCTAATCACTGCACAGAAATGGCAATCATTTCATAGCACACATTAGATAACAGATGTTCAAAACAACTTTGTTTTAGGGAACAGGGGACTGCATTGAACATTAATATTCATCGGAATCAAGAAATATCTGGAGGAGAAAGAAGCCAAACATAGCGACCGGCCTCGAGAGTGGGTGCGGCCTTAGCAAGATCGTGAGCTTCAAAGTTGGAATCCCTCCATTCATAGCCAAAACTAGCATGTTGAAAAAACATATACTTCGGCGAATCTCATGTAGAATAGAAGCATAACTACAGGTACCATTTTACGGCAAATTTGAGATTACTTCAAGGCAATCCGAATCGACTTGGACCTTGGATAGGTGCAGGTCAAGAGCAAGAGATAACGCTTCATTGCAAGTAATTGCCTCCAGACTTGCCGAGTCAGCGAGTCCCTGTATCACAACAGCCGACGCACTGAGAAATTTTCCTTGTCCTCACGACATACTGCGCTGGCTGCTCCCGTCGTGCCAGAGCGTGAGATCCCCCCCCATCGACATTGATCTTAATCACAACCTTCCAGTCGAATCCACTTCTTACGAGAATTTGGCGGCCTGACCCCTCCTTGCTTCCGGTTCTGTATAGCAACTGATCCGAGCACTCAAAGATTGTTGACGAGCATTTGACGGCTTGACCCCTCCAAAAAGGACTTGGTTGGGTAGTAAACCACACGCAAGATCCGAGCACTCAAAGATTGCTGATCCTGGACCATCCGCCACGCCTGCTGCACCAGTAAGTCCAAACTAAAAAGCTCTATATATGTCCTGGAAACCCATGCCCCCCATCAACTTTGACCGAGTCATTTCGTTCATGAGACCCAGGCAGTTTTCCGCTCACCATTCTTACTTCCCCACCAGAATTTTCGGAGCAAACCATTGATGTGTGCACACAATCCTCTCGGAAGTTTGAAGCAGGCCATAGAGAACGTAGGTATTGCCTGAGCAACTGATTTAATAAGCACCTCCGTCCAGCCAGTCGACAACGTTTTCTTCATACACCCTTGCACTCAGTTCCACACACGTCCTTCAAGTACTTAAAAGACCCATTCTTAGCACGACCAACATCACTTGGGAGCCCCAAGTATCTCTCCAACAGTGATTCGTTTGGCACTTGCAAGGTCGCCTTAATGCTATCTCTGATGCTGCCCGGACACCCTTTGCTAAAAAAGAGTGACAATTTTGACTTATTAATGCGTTTTCCCGAAGCATCACAATACCGTTGCAGAAACTCAGTGACTTTGCCCGCACCCGCCATACTTGCACCAAAGAATAACAAGCTATCATCAGCAAACAATAAATGGTTTTTACTAGGGGAGCCGACGCCGCAACTGTAATCCCCTGAACATCATAATCATTGGCATGTGCTGTTAGGAGACACGACAAACCCTCAGCTGCCATCAAGAATAAGTATGGGAAGATGGGGTCCCCTTGCCGAATACCACGTTTAGGCTTGAATTCTTCCTAGCTGCCACCATTAAACAACACTAAAAAAAGAGATAGAGGACACACACCTCATCACAGCACCAACGAACCGCGGGTTGATCCCTAGCTTAAGAATCGAGATAAGCCCACCCGTCCCTATCATAGGCTTTCATCAATATCCAACTTGAGAGCATAGTTAGAATTCCTCTTGTTCTTCTTTGTCTTCATAAAGTGCAGGCACTTGTAGCAGTGATAATGTTATCGGTGATGAGTCGACCAGGCACGAAAGCATACTGCTCTTCGAAAATAACTTCAGGGAGAATAAGCTTCAACCAATTTGCAAGTGGACACAATCTTGAAGATCACGTTGCACAAGCTGATCAACTGAAATTTTCCTAGACTTTTCGGACTTGGAACCTTCGGAATTAGTATGATGAACATCCTATTAATCTCCTTCCCATAGTCAACTCCATTGAGCACTCACAAAACGATATCAGTGACCTCTTCACCACATAAATCCCAGTGTTGCCAGAAAAAGTGGGCCCAGAAACCATCCAGTCCTGGTGCCTTAGTTTGGAACATTAGGACCAAAGCTTGCTTCACCTCACTTGCATTGTACGGGGAATTCAGCTCTGCATTCATGTCCGCATCCACCTTGCTCGGTATGTGAGAAAGCACTTTTTTCCTGCCAATAATTCCTTCAGATTCATAAAGATGCCGGTAGAACTCAGTTGTTTTGGATTCTAATTCTTCCTGATCCTCACACGCAGATCCCATTAGCTCGTGTCAAAATTGAAATGCGATTCTTGCTTCTTATTCTTCTACTAGCCTTTTTGTGAGAAAACTTTGTATTACTATTCCCCTCCATTAGCCATTGAATTTGAGACCGCTGTCTCCACATAAATTCAGTTCAACCATTTGCTCCTCCACTGCCTTCTCGGCAGACGGTCCAACCCGAGTTGGATCAGCCCATAGCAGACCTAGCTTGCGGTGCAAGTCACGCATTTCTGCATGCACGAAGCCAAAAGTACTCGATCCCCAATTTGCTAAAGCACTCAGCACTGATGTAAGTTTTTCCTTCGAATCACCCACCGATTTCCCCGCGCCCATCCTTCCGTACCTGTTCGTTCATTGTAGGAGTTGTGAGTCTCCCACATAGTTTTGTACCAAAATGGGCGGTCGATAGCAATCCTTCTATGTTAGCCTCCTGTTCATTCATCAACAATATAGGACTATGATCCGATTTGGCCGTAGTTAAATGTCTCAATGACGCATACGAAAACATCTCCAACCAGCTCGCCGAGGCCAAGGCACGATCCAGACGGACAAGAAAAAGTTGTAATTGTTGATTCTCCTCTCATACATCTAGTCGAGCCCTACATAGCCAATATTACACAGGCCACATATATCCACTGCTTCTCAGAATCCCATAATCTGAGCACCATCATGTTCGTTAGGGCCCCGTTTGTTCTTCCCGGCGAAGTACCTCGTTGAAATCCCTGATACACATCCAGGGAAGGGCTGATTGCCCCTCAAAAATTTCATCATGTCCCAAGTAAGATACCACAAGCTCCTGTTGGCTTCACCATAGAAGCATGTTAACCTCCATGGTTCCATCCCTGGTTCCGTGATCTCAAAGTTAATATGGTACTTTGCAATTCTTTATTTGAAGATTAATATTATTCATCCAAAAGATGCCCAAACCAGCACTACGACCACCGCTAGGAGCAAAAAAAAACTACGATAAAACCCTAGAGTACCCACCAAGCCTTCCACTTGAGCCTTCGCAATCTACGCCTCCACAACGCAAAGGACCAACGACAACCACTCTCTCGCGAGATCACGGAGCTCTTGAACTGTCACAGGGTTATCTATCCCACGACAGTTCCAGCATTGGGTTTTCACTGTTCTCAACCATACTCACTATGGGAGCCCGCCGATCCTAAGCTTGATCCTAAATATGTTTCACCATCCTTCCTCTATTTCTTCAACACATGTTCCTGCTTCTCCTTCGGCTCTAGCATCGAGACTCATTCCTACCGATAGGCTGGTGGTCAAACTGTCCCACCAGCTCATTAACGCGCCCGTGTACCGAGTTTGGCACTAGAATGCCGCCGTCCATTGTTAATGTTGCTGCTTTAAGCTCGAGGCGCTTTTTAACTGTCTTGTCCACCTCCATCAGCACCAACGTAGATTGCTTATGCGGGCTAATTGATGGGCCACGGGTGTCTTCATCACCCTGCACATCATCAGACCCATGCACTTCCTCCGACAAACCTCTTTCGACTATAAGTGCCTCGGTCATAACTCGAGCTGCTACTCTAGCCGACATGTCACCTACCTGCAGCACTATGGTTAATGCTAGTCAGGATAGAATTCGTTGGATCCCTAACTCGAATGGGTTGTTCTCTGTCAGGTCCTTGTATCATTTTCTGATGATTTCTAATGTGCAGTTTCGTCATAAATATTTTTGGAAGCTAAAAGTTCCTCTCAAGTCTAGAATTTTCCTTTGGTATTTAGGTAGGGGGGTGTTCCTGACAAAGGATAAACTGATTAGATGAAATTGGACAGGGAGTTCTTCTTGTTGTTTTTGTTCGCATGATGAGACCATTCAACACCTTTTCTTTCAGTGTAAGGTGGCCAAGTTTTGTTGGATAGTGGTTCGTATAGCTTTTAACATAGCTACTCCCAGTTCTGTTGCTGATATGATGGGACATTGGCGTGATTTTTTTGTAGCGCCTTATAGAGATCAAGTTTTTTCTGGCGCCCTTGCTTTGTGTACGGCTATTTGGCTATGCCGTAATGATTTAATTTTTGACAAAAAGTTTTTTTATCATCCTAATCAGGTGGTGTTCCTTTATGCTTCTCTTCTTCGCACATGGGCGCCTTTGCAGCAGGAGGATCAACGACTAGTGTTCCAAGGGGGGAGCGACCAACTGCGACGAGTGGTGCTACACTTGTTTTCATCTAGCGCTTGGAGGCAGCAGCCCAGGATTGCAGTTGGAGGAGCACCGTAGTTTCTGGGTTTTTGATCGCCTTGTGCGATGTTTGTCTTTTGGCTGTGTTGGTTTAGTTTATCCTCTTTTTGTTGGTTCTTTTCTTTCTTTAAACATGTGAAACTTGTGGATGTTTGTGGTGGCTGTGTGCATTGTTATGCAGAGGCCGGGAGTAATATAATTTCTTCCTTTATCAAAAAAAAACCTGCAGCACCATACCCAGGAGCGACGCGACTATGCCCCCTGCCACCAACCAATCACCATACTGGAATCTCTTTGAATCATGTTTCCCCTAGCCACATTCAAGATTCGAGTGCCCTAACATCCCACAAACCACACAAAACTTGGGAATTATTTCATACTTCAGGCCAAAGGTCTGGCGATCCCCATTTCGTGTCGTGGTTGAGACAATTCTCGTGAGCGCCTTGTTGACATTGATCCTAACCCGGACCTGCACATAGTTCCCGATGTTCCTCCTCGTCGCCACCAGCTCCATCTCTAGAACCTCTCCAATTCGGCTCGCAAGCTACGACGCCATCGGATCTTTGCAAAAACCCACAGGCACATCATGAATTTGCACCTAGATTGGCAGTCAATCCAGAACCAACTCCAAGGCTTCTTCATTCCATCATATTCCTCAATGATCACAGCGAAGCCATGGAAAGTCGACGACCCCTCCTCGATCACTTTCTTCCAATCTCCAACATAGAAAAACTACATCACGAACAAGTTCTCCACACAAGCTTGGAACTCCAGATCCTGCGCCAAACTCCAGGCAAATAGAAAGCCGTTCAACTGAATGGTTTCTAAAAATTTACCCTTGCAACAACCATGAACTCCATATCTGTGTTCAGCTCATCTAGGTCCTCCACAAGATAGATGTCATTGAGTTCGTCATCCTTCAGATCCAGATTCTGCAACAATCCATCCAGATCCTCGACTGATTCGCCACCCGATCCATGGACACTAGACTCAGGAGAACTCACCATCGCCGTCGCCATCCAAAAAATTGATCTATTTGCGTAACCTGCCACTTCATGAAACCAACCAAACAAGGCTGGCAGCGAGGCTAGCTCACCCCTTTATGAGCCCGAGTAAACAGAGAGGTGAAGCACGGTCGGAAACGAATACAGGTCTGAAGCCGAACTCGAGTCGGCAGGAGTACATAGAACCCTAGCGAAACCCTAGGGGAGAGCTACACACATAAGGACTTAATTGACGTTATATTCAAAACAACTTGACAAATCAAATCACACGTCGAAAGAATAAATTGAAGTCGAATTGGCAAGCGTAATTTGAACCAGAGCCACAGAGCCTACATGTGGCCCAAATACTTAACAGAAATGCTATCGATTTTGGGCCTCTTAACCGCTTAGAAACGGGCCAAGTCCCAATCCAGCCCAATCACCTCCATATTTCTCTCTTTGCCGCATCTTCCCCGACACGGTCCCCTACCGCCAAAACTTTTGCAGCGTCTCCAACCCGCCTCTCCGTTCCTAATTACCAAATTCCCCAAGCCAAAACAGCGAGCGGAAAATCCACGCGACTCGGTACCCATTTCCACTATTCCACTCGCCGGAGGTGAGACCATGCCGTCGAGGAGCAAACGCGACCGCCGTGGCAGCGATGCCGAGGAGGAGGCGGAGGAGGAGATCGTCACCGTGTCCTCCGACCTCGACGAGTCGGAGTCCGAGGCGGAGGTGGACGACGACGACGACTACGTGGGGGCGAGCAGTGACGCGGGCGGCGTCGACGAAGCCGAGGAAGGAGGCGACGGTGACAATGGCGAGGGCGGGCGGCGCAGCGTCGCGGCGCCCGATGAGGAGAGGAAATCGGAGAACGTGGATGCGCTCGTCAGGTACGCTCTGAGTCGACCATTTCGGCCACTAAATTAGTGGATTTCGTCTTCTATGTATGCTGGTGGTGCAGTGACGCATCGTAGTGGATTCCTAGGGTGGTGTAGTGACGCATCGTAGTGGATTCCTAGGATTTGCTTAGGTGTTCATCTAGTTTTTGATTGTGACGAGAGTGTTCGATGGATGCTCGTGAATTGTTATAGGATAGCCTCGTGAGTTTCAGATGCCAATTCAGCATTAGAGTGTTCCCCAATGATACACTAATCCACATCCTGATGGATACGTTTGAATTGTGTGCCTCAGCTTGGGTGCGCTTGATCCGGTTACTCTAGAAATTTAGCCTAAGAGTCCCAGGTCAAAATCCTTTACCCACGCACTGGCCTGTTTGGACAAAACTGGCTAGGATTTAAATGCCATCCCCATGTGGACGCAAGCCAAAGGGATTTGTATTTGGTCAATTAGAAGATTTGTCAGCTAAACAACCTTGTTCTATGTGATGTATTGCTAATGTTCACTTCAAGCTTTTTATGACCCCTTGTTAACTCTAAATATGTAATGCTCTTTTAGCATATGCATGAAAATTTGTTTTGGCTTGGTCGACTATAGCTTAACATAAGCACGCTGGTGTTTGTATATATTTATGTTTTCTTTCTGGTTTCTTTCAGGGGAAACCTGGTTGTAAGAAGGCAGCCACTTATTCCGCGTATCCTTTCAGTTTCTGATGCGGCAGCGATAGCTCGAAAACCATTCAAACCTCCGTGCGAAAATGGTTATAGTGAAAATAGTGAGCATCTTGCTCGGCGCCTTTCAGCTCATAAAAGATTTGTCCCGTGGGGTTCATTGCGGCCACTTGCAGTTATAAACAATCTTCTGCAATCACCTACTGTTGCTAGTGAGGATTTCTTAGAAAAGGAGGAACCTCTTCCACCTGGCATAGAGCCATTGATTTTGTGGCAACCTGAGGAATTTGACAAGGCAAATAAAAGTTTTGCTGCAATCGAAGTTGATCATTTGCTTGTGCGTTACCTTCGACCCCATCAAAGGTAATATACTATCCTGTTATTATTTTCCCTCTGTTCATTTTTACACGCTTGATCATAGCATTACCAAATTGATCTTTTGCAATGAATCCTCTTTTTTCTGGTTCCCCCTATGATAACCACAGTCAGCATTACTTTTGTACAGAACATATGCTCTTTGTAAGCTGTAGAGATATAGACATTACATATTGGCACTGTAGCTGTATTTTCAGGCTAAACAATTGTTTGTCCCTGATGTTAGATCCAACTTATGCAGTGCAAATAACAACTTTATTTTAAAAAATCCTGATTCGTTCTGTGTTGTGAAAGAAGTGAGATGAAAATTTCAGTTCTAGTTTAGTATGCATCACTTTACGTGCTCATGTTCTAATGCAGGGAAGGAGTTCAGTTTATGTTTGATTGTGTCTCTGGGTTGCTAAGTGATGATGGTATCGCTGGATGCATTTTAGCTGATGACATGGGGTAATAAACTGGAACAAATCCCTCCCTCCCTCTTGTCCATTTTTACATCCTACTGTAAATATGTAATGCTTCTGCCCTTCAACCCTTCATTTAGTCACTGTTACATAAAGCTACTTCTGACGCTACCTTATACTTTCCAGACTGGGGAAGACTTTACAGTCGATAACTTTGTTATATACCCTTCTTGGTCAAGGCTTTGATTGTAAGCCAATGGTTAGAAGGGCTGTCATTGTAACCCCCACAAGCCTAGTTAGCAACTGGGAATCTGAGATAAGTAAATGGCTAAAAGGCAAAGTGCAACTGCTTGCCCTCTGTGAAAGCACGCGTGCTGATGTTCTTTCTGGAATAGGAAGTTTCTTAAAACCCTTGAGCCGTCTTCAGGTTTTCTTTTGCCCAAACTTCTCCTCTTCTTCTGTTTTTAATATTTACCATGCTTACTAGTTGCAATCAGAATAGCAAGTTGATGATGACATCTGGTGAAAAATATATGTTATGAGTTGTCTTCAGGTACTTATCATATCCTATGAGACTTTCCGCATGCATTCTTCAAAATTTGAAATACCAGGAAGCTGTGACCTTCTCATATGTGATGAGGCTCACAGGCTGAAAAATGATCAGACACTGACAAATAAAGTATATCAGTTTGCAAATTTAGTTACATTTCATACACACGAGTTGTTTGCGCTTGGGTTCCTCTCCAATTTTGTTCTGCCTGGCTTCATCAAAACCCTTAATGTGCAAGGCCTTGGCTTCCCTTCCTTGTACGCGTCGTATCCTGTTATCAGGTACCCCAATGCAGGTAGTTTTTTGCTTTGCTATTTCTTTCCTTTTCATAGATGGAACAATTGTTTTGAACTTTGATATATTATTTTTTGTGTGCTGCAGAATGATTTGGAAGAGTTCTTTTCAATGGTAAATTTTACAAATCCAGGAGTTCTGGGGGATGCTGCATATTTCCGTCGATATTATGAAGTATGTAAGCTTATATAAAGCAAGTTATATTGTTAAGTTACGAATTACTACTGTTGATTAACATACAGTAGTGTTTTCAGACATGATTAGATTTTTTATTCAAGGATTTTTTGGTGTTACTTGTGCACCTATAATTATGTGAGATTCCTGTTAATTGTATCCTATCTTCCTTTGCTCTCTACTTAACTCTGACATTATCTGCCCCTAACAGGCACCAATAATTCGCGGAAGAGAACCCACAGCAACTGCAGAAGAAAAGAAGTTGGGATCCGAGAGATCCGCAGAGCTTAGTGCAAAAGTAAATCAGGTAAGTCTTTTCCTTCTGTTTTGTCTGCACTCCGCACTACGTAATTTTTACAACTTTATTGTTCGCACGTTTGCCTTCTGTTTTTGGGCTAGCTCCAGATTAGTTACATTCTAATGGCTTTTCAATGATATTCAGTTTATATTGAGACGTACGAATGCCCTGTTGTCCAATCACTTGCCACCAAAGGTATGCTCTGTCCACTTCAGTGTATGTTTGGCCTAATATGTTCACCGCACATTTGATTCAGAAAAAATTGTATACCTGCTATCCATCTTCATTATGTTTTATGGTCATTCCCCCTTCCTTCTTTTTGAATATTTTTTCTTATAGATGCCTTATCTTCATCACTTAACCTTGTTTATGTATAGATTGTCGAAGTAGTGTGCTGCAAGCTGACTCCATTGCAGATGACATTGTGCAACCACTTCATACATTCCAAAAATGTGAGAAAATTTTCCGTTCTTCTGAGTTTCATTTTACCAATATTTTGTAGGGACATGTAAGACAGTCAGGGTTAAATTTACAATAATTTATCGTTGACCTTCCCAGGTTAAGCGCTTGATATCTGAAGAAGCAAAGCAATCCAAAATTTTAGCTTACATTACTGCTCTTAAGAAATTATGCAACCATCCGAAGGTAAATAATTTTAATTTTAATGTTTCGCCTGTGATGTATCGCTCTTTCAGTGAAAGTAGCTTCGACAGTATGTCCAGAGTTTATTGACAATCTGTTAGTTACCAGAATTAGTTGAATGCCCATACTTTACTAAACCCCAGCATATTGAGCCGCCGCTGTCGGGCTTGGCCTGCTCCACTCCCCCTGCTGCAACCGTTGCACTTGGTCGATGTCCTCCCCAGCTGGCATCATGATTCCTTGCCATGTTCGGCCTACACCACATCCTCAGCTTCGCTGGCACGCCTAGTCGTGCTTTGTCATGACCGATGTCATGATTTGTGTTGAAGTTTCTGTTTGTTGGGAGGTGTTTTTTCTAGGTGTTTTATTTGTTAAGAGATATTAGGGAGGTTGCAGAGGGTAATTAACCACCACCGTCACCAACTCCAATATTTATAATGGTAATAAATCTCTCTTTCAAACACTGTAGGCTTACGCATAGCACCGTATGCTTCGCCTCAATTGCTGACATGTGCTATCATGCATTGTATACTGGAATTGTCCCCAACAAGACAAGGCCTCTCGATAGTATTTTAAATCTTGGTCACGATAGTGTACCCTGCATAGATTGACAGTGTCATAAGTTGACTTCATAATCATTGTAGAATGCAGAATGGGCTTTGCAACCAAGTCTCTTGCACCGTCTTTTCCTTTCTTGATTACCTTTCAGCAAGGAAGTTACTAATATGATTTGATATATAATGATGAATCTGGGTGCTGTTGCTTGCGTTATTATTGTTCATAGCCATT
Source organism: Stipa capillata (assembly GCA_019208055.1). NCBI lineage: Eukaryota > Viridiplantae > Streptophyta > Magnoliopsida > Poales > Poaceae > Stipa > Stipa capillata. Next base: position 118,825 of record JAGXJF010000389.1, read on the forward strand.
CTGTATCTTATAATTTCACCTTTTGGGTTACAGTAAGCAGAATCCATGATATATATATATATATTCATTGGTTGGTTATCCTTGTCTTGCAGCTAATCTATGACACCATAAAAAGTAACAATTCAGGAGGCTCTGGTTTTGGTGACTGTCTACGCTTTTTTCCCTCCGGAACTGTTTTCAGGAAGGTATTCCACACTTCTCTCACTAGCTTCTCAATTAGCTAATCCAACTTACAAGTATTTTTAATTTTATGCAAGATCTGGATCATGGACTGGTGGAGGAGGAATGTGGGTAGAACTATCTGGCAAAATGCATGTGTTGGCTAGATTGCTGGGGCACCTCCGACAGAAAACTAATGATCGTATTGTCCTTGTATCAAATTATACTCAGGTCAGGTGTTTATAATGTATTATCTTGATATGATATTGTATCATTTGTGATAAGGTATTGTTGGTCTTGGTGAGTCTGTTGAGGGCTTGAGGCATTGGGGATGGATGTTGTAAGATTTAAACTCTATTCCTCTCTTTAGTGAATTGACAAAGCTCCTGCTGTATGTTCCAAAAACAAAAATGATAAGATATTGTTGCTGACCACAAAATTCGTATGTTAAAAACCCTCTTGGAGCCTTGCAACAATAAAACAAAGTAACGAACTGGAGAGTATATACTTATTTTAAAATCACTAAATATGAGAAAAAGGTAATAGCCAATCGTCTAACCTCCTACCAGGGGCCCTAGCCTCGCCTTATATAGGGCTGACGAGGCTGGGAACTACAACTGCCGAGTCGGTTAGCCCGTGCAGATTGTGCGGAGCAACTCTCGCTATAATGGGCTTTGACCGTGCACGTTGCCTCTGGTAGTGGCGCATCGATCGCGCGCTGTTGGTTGAACGGGTCGTGGGTTGAACGCGTCGCGGTAATGCTTATCCTGACGACGCACTGACAGCCCAGCCGAGTGGGATTCATGGACACGGCTTGGGCCACCTCCTGCCATGTCGGCCAAGTCCTCGTCTTGGGCCTAATCGGAAGGGATCCCACCATCAGTAGCCCCCGAGTGCTTCAAGGTCTCGATGCAGGCGCCGTCTGGAGAACGAGCTGTGCGTGAAGCCGAGCCGCCCGTAGAGAGACCTTGATGGACTCCGGCGATCCCTGAAAAGGTTAGGTATGTGCTTGTAGCGAAAAAAGAGGCCTCGGTGATACCCAAGTTTCTCTGCTGGGGAGAAAGGCTAGTGGCCCGCTGGGAGGCGTATCATGAATTCCGAGTGAAAATCAGATAGAGTCTGGGCTTATCCGAGTTGATCGTTGCCAGCTGGTGTGCAGAGGGGAACGCCTTCGATCTTCAGCTTCAGAACCGAGCCTACGGACTTTGGCATTTGGTTCTGAGTCAGAGACCAACTCGTGCCACTGGGGATGCTGAGTCCGTCCTTCGCTCAGGGTGTTGCCGAGTGACCTGCGAACCCTGTTGGGCCGGTCATCGACACCCATTTGCAGAGCTGGTCTGCTTCCGAGTGGGCGCAGTCGGTACGCCTCGGGATGTCTAGTGCTGCTTGGTGGAGCCGGCGTAGTCTTTGTGCTGCGGCGCTGCGAGCCGAGTCCGACTCCAAACCGTCTCGCGGAAACACGGAACGTAGCGACTGTTGATGATGTCACGCGGAATCTTTTGCGTGCCGTTGCTTCGACTGGCGCATTTAATGCGGTCAGTTGAACGGACAGTCGCTTGTGATGAAGGGTCGCGATGGGACGCCGCAGCGGTTGATGATGACGTCTCGAGTCCTGCGCGAGGCGTGCGCGAGCAGTTACCATGGCGAGTCGTGGCCACGTGTGACACGCTGACAGGCCGAGGCGGTTCGGCTCCTCCGCCTTTAAAAGTCGAGGCAGCGGGGGCGGGGCGGTTTCCATCTGCTTCTTCGTCTTCCTCGCACGCGCCGCCATAGCCTTCTTTGCTCGCCGCTGCGCAAATCCTTTCCTCGCCTTCCGACCCCCGTCAAGCGCTTCCCCGCCGGCATCGACGATGTCTCGCGCCGGCAAGGGCAAGAGCTCGTCCTCTGCATTCGCTGCCGGCACCCTTCCCGATGGTTGGAAGAAAGGCGACTAGGTGCCGTCGGTGGTGGCCGACCGGATTCTGGCGGACCTCGCCGGCGAGGGCCTGCTTCCGCCTCGGTCTCTCTGTAACTGGAGGTCGCCGTACCGGGAGGAGAAGCCCGCCCCGCACGCGCACGAGCGGGTGATGCTCATCCCGTTCATCGAGCGGGGCCTGTTGCTGCCCCCCGCACGATTTCGTATGCGGGCTCCTCTTCTTCTACGGCCTCTAACTTCATCACCTGAGCCCCAATGACGTCCTGCACATCGCGTGTTTTATCACCCTATGCGAATGCTTCCTGGGGACTCGGCTCCATTGGGGGGTTATGGAAGATCTTCCTTGTGAAGGCGCAGCCGGTTAAAGCCGGCGGGCGCCTGTCGATCTGCGGGGGAGCCGGCGTCCAGGTCAAAGCCGGCGCCAAGTACTTCAAGTTGCAGCTCCGTGACACCGTGAGGAAGTGGCAGGACGGCTGGTTCTTCTACCCCGACGAGCGCACATCGACTACGCAAGAAGGGCTCCCCAAGTACACCGAGGGCCCCTCCGAGCGGCAGAAGCGCTAGGGTGCCAAGCCGTCGAGTGCAGAAATGCCCGAAGTCGAGCGCCTGATGAGAAGGATCCAGCGGCTCTAGGACAAGGGCCTTACCGGTGTCGATCTCATCGTCACCTGGCTGAGTCGGTGGATTCAGCCACTCCAGGCTAGGGATCACCCGATGTGGGCGTACTCGGGCGCTTCCGACTCGACCAGGGTGTCGGCCAGGGAGCTCTTGGATAGAGACTTCATGGACTTGCTGAAGAATTTGACCAAGGAGCGCACCGGCCTCGACAGGGGGCCGCGCGTGGCGCCCTTTTCTTCCGACAATCCTCTACCCACTGTAAGTCTTTGTCTTTCGAGTCGAATTCTTTGCAAACTTGTTTCGCGCTGTGACTTCTTCTGAAACCGAGTCCTCTATGCTGTAGACCTTGCTGAACCTGAATTCCATGCCGCCCCTCCCGGAACAAAATCCGGCTCCGGGGCTTTTGGATGACGTGGAAGTGGATGAGGAGGCCTCCGAGGGTGGGGACTCGGACGACGAGAGCCAGGAGGCCGAGCCCGCGACTGCTCCGGCCCAGAAGCGGAGCCGAACGGAAGATGCTCCCGACTCCGGGTCTTCGAAGGCGTCGACGGAGCCCGCGCAACCAGAGTCGGCCTCCAAACGACCACGGCTGGCTGCCTCCCAGTCGGCTCCAACTTCTTCCCCCGGAGCACCGACCGCCACGGGGAGGCCAAAGAAGAAAACGGTGGCTAAGGCGATCCCCACGACCTCCAGGTACGTAGCCTTTAGCCTTCATCTTTTTGGTTGAAGTGGGCGCACACTGAGGCTAGAGTTGGAATTTGACACTACAGCGTCCAGAGGAAGTTCTCCGACAAAAGAGGCCGCCAGTCCGGAACGATTACGAGGCTGAGTTCAACTCAGCCGCCAGAGTCGGTTCCCGTGACTCCGACTGTGGTCGTTCCACACGAGCAACCGCCTATCGCACCCGCAACAGAGGTGCCGGATTTGGACGTGGGGGCTGATCCCGTCGTTACTCCGGCAGGAGCGGTTCCGCCGAGTGCCGATGTTGGCGACGGAGACGCGCCGACTCCGGTGGGCGAGCTGAACCCAGAGCCAAATCCGGTGTCGAGGGATGCAGTGGATGCCGACTCCGCCGCGCCGGCTGACAAGGCCAAGGACGACAGTGCCGCCGCCGACGTGGGAGCCGCAGCCGCCGATTTTCCTGAATGGAGCGAGTTCGCAGCTGAGGACGTCATCAGCGGCGAGCTTCTCTGCGTCGGAGACGAGCTGGCGGCGAAGGCGACACCCATCGACTTCTCTTTGGAGGAGCGAAGGCTTGTGTTGGCCGCGCCGCCCACGGGGAGAGGAGCGTCACCCGGCCAGCCGAGTGGCTCCGCTCTCATCCCGCAGCTCGCGTTGTCGAGTGACAACGCGGGGGAGCGTGCGGCAGCACACGACGCCGCAACCCGCGTCGCCGCCCTCAGTGCCAAGCTGAAGGACTTCGTGGGCGCGGCCAGCACACTGGTGGACTCAGCCAGCGCGCTCGAACGTTCCGTCGAGGTAAGTCTTTGCAATCGTATTTTCTTCCTTTCCTGCTTTGACGCTAGAGGCACGGTCAGTGCACCCAGTGGGTGTAGCCCCCGAGTCTCTGGTCGACTGTTTGAGTCAGCTAGGGACTTTTCTGTCTCGGATCTTCCTTTGGCCTAGGTGTTGGCTCAACTTGGCGGAAACAACCAAGTCCTCGTGGAAAGGAACGCTTCCCTCGAGAAGGCGCTGGCCGACGAGAGGGCCAGGAGTCGGTCACTCGAGGAGAAACTCACTGCCGCAAGGAGTAAGTATCCGAGTCGCAGTTCTTTTTGAGCCGGTAGACGCCTTTCATTGGTTTAATCTTTTTGAGCCGGTAGACGTCGAGGCTGAAGCTGCTCGCCTGAGGAAACAACTGAAGAACTCTATCTCGATGGAGAAGGCGAGGGAGATGCTCGACGCCAAGGAGGCCGCGTTCCACGACGATTTTAGGCAGGCTCGCGAGAACATGAAGACTGCTGCTTTGTTGCAGTCGGAACAGCAGCGGCTGGCGGACCAGTATGAGGAGCTCAGTGCCATGAACCGCGAGCTGCAGAAGCAAGTCGACTGCTTCTACTCGAAGATGACCGAGTCGAAGAGTCGGCATGAGGCAGCCATCGCCGAGTGCCAGAAGCGCGAAAAAGAACTCATGGAGCAGCTCAAAACCGCCAACGAGTCTTTAGTCGGTAAGTTCCCGAGTCCTTCGCCAGCTTCTTCAGTCTTTTCTTCCTTGTCGGTGTTTTTGTAATAATTCGTGCCCAGATGCTTGTCCAGAGCTGGAGGAGCAGTCAAGGCGAGTTGCACGCCAACTCTAAGGGTTGGCCAACCCGACGGAGGCAGCGTTCAAAGCCTTCTGAACACCGGAGGCGATGTCCAACTACGTCGTCACGCTTGAGGACCGACTGCTCCAAGTTAAGAGCTTGGCGCAGAACATGAAGACGGCGTCGCAGGACCTCTGCGCCACCTTGTGGCCCGACGAGGAGCCGAGTTCTTACATCTTCACCCTCGCCGACAAGCTTATGCAAGGCTCGACGGAAGTGGACGAGTGGAAGGAGTCGGCGGCCCGCTCGGGAGCCGGAATGGCGCCAGCGACGGTCCTGGCGCACCATCCTGATACTGACGTCAACGCGATCGCCGCTGGGGCCCCACTTGACGCGGAGGGCGAGCTGGTCGACCCCGTGAAACTACTTCCCCAAGTTCGCGGAGCCGCCAGTCGGATCGCCGGGTTCGTCGGTCTAGACGAGCGCGTGGAGGCGGCGCCAGAAGAAGAAGAATAAATGTACTTGATGTGAATCCTCGGTATGCCGAGTGAAAATGTTGTAAAGACTTTAAATATTTTGTAGTAAACCGTTTTGAGTTATTTCACTCGTCTAAATTTGTTTCTGCGTTAAATCCTTTCGTGTGCAAGCCGATCTTTAGCTTTTGCTCTTGTCAACCGGACAGCCGGGTTGCGACTGTAGTTGGGGACGAAGAGTGGGGCCTTAGTTGCTGTACACATTTACTTAGACATTTTTTCAGAGAAACAAAGTTAGATGAGTCGGGACGCACCGACTCGCGGTGCACCCAGTGGGTGGAGTGAGGTAGCCTCCGGGAGTTGCCCGGAGGGGTCAAGCCACTCGGTTGATGTAGGGGGTTGCCCAAGGGAAATAAAAATCGGTGTAAATGTAGCCCCCGAGTGCCGCTCGGGAGAAACAAATTTCATTCATGATCAAACTAAATATAACAGGAAGCACAAAGTTTAAGTGTAGAAGGGACACAGCTGGGCGATGTTCCAGGTCCTCTCCGTGATGACGCCGGATTCCGGGTCCTCCAGTCGGTAGGCACCGTTATGAAGTATTTGGTGGATAATGAAGGGGCCTTCCCACGGCGGGGAAAGCTTGTGCATGCCCGTCTTATCCTGGATGAGTCGGAGGACCAAGTCGCCTGCATTGAAGGCTCGGCCTCGCACATGGCGGCTGTGGTAGCGGCGCAAGGTCTGCTGGTATATGGCCGAGCGGGAAAGAGCGAGCTCCCGTGCTTCCTTGAGGAGGTCGAGGTCATCCTGTCGTGCCGACTCCGCGTCAGCTTCCACATATGCTGCGACTCGCGGGGAGTTGTGGAGGATGTCACTTGGCATGACGGCCTCTGCTCCATAGACCATGACGGAGGGGAGATCGTCGATCCAGCAGCCGGCGGTCCTCTGCAGAGAAAGCAAAAGCCGGAGTTTGATGCCCTAGAGGATGAGCCCATTGGAGTGCTTGACTTGCCCGTTGGATTGTGGGTGGGCCACCGAGGCGTAGTCGATTCGGATGCCGTGGTCCTTGCAGAACTGGCGAAAGATTTCAGCCGTGAAGTTCGTGCCATTGTCAGTGATGATACTGTGGGGGATGCCGAATCGGAAGATCACCCCCTTCATGAAGCTGACTGCAGTTGACATCGAGTTTTATGATGGGCTTGGCCTCGATCCACTTGGTGAATTTGTCGACCGCCACGAGGAGGTGGGTGAATCCTCCTCTCGCTGTCTTGAGCGGGTCCACCATGTCGAGTACCCACACAGCAAAGGGTCATGTGATGGGGATGGTCTTGAGCGTGGTAGCCGTCATATGTGCTGATGGGCGTACCTCTGACAGCCCTCACAAGTGCGAACGAGCTCGTCCGCGTCGGTGAGAGCAGTGAGCCAGAAGAAACCATGGCGGAAGGCCTTGGCGACGAGTGCCCGTGAGAAAGCGTGGTGGCCGCAGGTTCCCGAGTACTGCTCGGCCTTCCTCCGGCGAGACGTACCTCTGAAAAACTCCAGTGGTGCTGCGCTTTTAGAGCTCGCCGTTGATGATGGTGTAGGCTCGAGCGCGGCGCACGATGCGGCGTGCTTCAGTTTGATCCTCGGGGAGCTCCTTCCGCTGGAGGAAGGCGAGGAACGGCTGCGTCCAGAGTGACATGACGGCCAGGACGCCTTCCTGGGCCGACTCAGCCACCATTGGACCTTCGGGCTCGACCTTGGGAGACTCGAGTTCCGACTCCATCTTGACAGAAAGTTGATATATTTGTTGAAGGAAAATGCCGAGTGGTACCCTGTCGCGAGTGGAGCCGATCCTTGCGAGGGAGTCAGCGGCCTCGTTGTCGCACCGACGGACATGATGCAGTTCAAGGCCCTTGAAGTGGCCTTCGAGGCGACGTACTGCGGCACAGTACGCCGCCATGGTGGGGTCCTTGGCGTCCCACGACTTCATCATCTGTTGCACGACCAGATCCGAGTCTCCGCGACATAGGAGTCGGCGGATACCGAGTGAGACGCCGATGTGTAGACCGTGCAACAGGGCCTCGTACTCCGCGACATTGTTGGATGCCGTGAAGTGAATCTATAGCACATAGTTGAGCTTGGCACCCTTGGGAGAGATGAGGACAACTCCAGCCCCCGCGCCCGCAAGCATCTTTGACCCATCGAAGTACATGATCCAGTGATCGGGGTTGACTTGGGGCGGGAGGGTTTGTTCTTCTGTCCATTCGACGATGAAGTCAGCGATAGCCTGAGACTTGATGGCCTTACGGGGCTCGTAGTTGATGTCGTGAGGCATGAGCTCGATTGCCCACTTAGCGACTCGTCTCGTGGCGTCCCTGTTGTTAATGATGTCTGATAAGGGAGCGTGGCTGACCACGGTAACCGAGTGGGCTTGGAACTAGTGGACCAACTTCCGCGCTGCCATGAACACGCCGTAGACGAGCTTCTGGTAGTAGACGGGGCGCTGCACTTTCTGCGCTCTGCCTTCTTCCGCACGTTCCACCACCAGGACGACGCTTACCACCTGACTAGTGGCCGAGATATAGGGCAGCATGGGCTCGTTCTCTAAGGGCGCGACGAGGACTGGAGGTGTGGATAGCAGTCGCTTGAAGTCGTCGAAGGCCTTCTGGGCTTCATCGGTCCACTCGAAGGAGTCGGATTTCTTGAGGAGTCGGTACAAAGGCAAGGCCTTTTCACTGAGTCGAGAGATAAACCGACTGAGTGCAGCCACGCACCCGGTCAGCCGCTGGACAGCCTTCAGATCCTTCGGTTTGCTCATCTTGAGGATGGCGTCAATCTTGTTCGGATTCGCCTCGATTCTCCGCTCGAAAACGATGAAACCAAGCAGTTTTCCCGAAGGGACTCCGAAAGCGCACTTTTCCGGGTTGAGCTTCATGTCGAACCGTCTGAGATTGGCGAAGGTTTCAGCCAAATCGGTCAGGGGATCCGAGCTCTTCTTCGTCTTTACCACGATGTCATCGATATAGGCTTGGACGTTCCGGCCAATCTGGTCATGTAAGCATTTCTGCATACATCGCTGTACGTAGCACCAGCATTTTTCAAACCAAAAGGCATGGTGATATAGCAATAAGCCCCGAACGGGGTAACGAAAGAAGTTTTTATTTCATCCGACTCTTTTATTTTAATCTGGTGGTAGCCTAAATAGGCATCCAGAAAATATAAACGCTCACAACCGGCCGTAGAGTCGACTACTTGATTGATACGGGGTAGTGCGAACGGATCCTTGGGGCAAGCCTTGTTCAAGAATGTATAGTCAACACACATGCCCCAAGTTTTGTTCTTCTTAAGAACCAAGACTGGATTCGCTAACCAGTCCGGGTGAAGAACCTCTTTGATGAATCCGGCTGCGAGGAGCCGGTGATTTCTTCTCCGATGGCTTTGCGCCGATCCTCGGCAAAGCGACGAAGGGACTGCTTGACCGGCTTTGCATCTTTGGCGACATTGAGGGAGTGCTCGGTGAACTTCCTTTGAACTCCCGGCCTGTCAGCTGGCTTCCATGCGAAGATTATCCAGTTCTCACGAAGGAAGTCGACGAGCGCGTTTTACTATTTGGCCTCGAGGTCGGACCCGATCTGGACTGTCTTGGACGGGTCGTCAGGGTGGACCTGGACCTTCTTTGTGTCCTTGGCCGACTGGAAAGTGAACTCAGTTGCCGCCTTCTTGCTCGGTGGAGCCTGCTCGAGGTCGGCGGACTTCTTCATAACCTCCAGCTCTTCAGCCACGATCAGGGACTTGGCGATGTCCGCACTGGCGACGTCGCACTCGTTGGAGCGCTCAAAATCGCCGGTGATGGTGATGACCCCTTTTGGGCCCGGCATCTTCAGCTTGAGGTAGACGTAACACGGCCGAGTCATGAACTTGGCGTAGGCAGGGCGACCGAGGATAGCATGGTAGGCGCTCTTGAAGCCGACTACTTCAAAGGTGAGGGTTTCGACCCGGAAGTTATCTGGTTCGCCGAACACGACCTCCAAAGCGATCTGGCCCAGAGGCTTGGTGCACTTCCCTAGCACAATCCCATGAAAGGTAGTGCTGCTGGGATGAAGTCGGGACTCCGGGATTTGCATCTGTTTCAGCGTGTCAGCGTAGATGATGTTGATGCTGCTGCCACCATCCATGAGGACCTTGCGAAGCTTGAAACCACCGAACTATGGATCCACTACCAGGGCGTGCTTGCCTGGGTGTGGAACGCGATCCGGGTGGTCGGAGCGGTCGAAGCCGACTGGCGTCTCCGACCAGTCCAACCACTGGGGAACCACTGGGACGATCGCGTTCATCTCGCAGTATCGGAGCTTCCGATTCCTTTTGGAACCGAGTCCCTCAAAAATCATGAGGACGTCCTTCTGCGGATGGTAGTGCGGGGCGCCGCCGTCTTCAGCAGGGCCATTTTCGTCGTCGGCGTCGGAGGCAGGCAGTTTCTCCGCCCAAAAGCGCTTTAGAAAGCTGCACTCCCTGGTCGAGTAACCTGCCTTGAACTCGGCGGTGTTGTGGAACGAGCAAGGCTTGTCCAAGATCTCCTCGAAGGTCAACCTCGGTGCCTTGCGTTGCTGCCACGGGCGCTCCTTGCGGCTGCCATTGCCGCGTTGATTTTCGCGCTCAGCAGCTGCGACCAGATCGGCGCCGCTGACTCCGTCTTCAACACCAGCTTTGCGCTTCTGGGTGCGGTTGCCGTTGTATTTGTCGACGCCTGTGGCGATCTGGAACCAGTCTGGGAACGGCTCGGTGCGGATCCGCCTGCTAAAGCACAGCGGACCGATGGAGGCCGAGCCGCTCGGCTGATCGACCTCGTCGCCTCGACGCTCGGCCCGTGCCCTAGCTGCCGGGATGCCCTCGATGTCATCCCGCGCGTTGCGGGCGCTGCCAGCCCGGCCATGGGGGGAGTCGGCTCGGCGCCGCTCCGCGTGGATCCGGTTGATTTCCTCGTAGGCGTCGGGACGTTGGTTGGTGGAGTGGCTTGGCTGCGACGAGCCTATGGTTCAGGCCCTCTTGTGGAAGAGGTAATACCCTACTCCTGCAGGAGGTTTGATCTTGTCTCGTATGAGAAATTTACAGTGGGGAGTAAGACGTACAAGTATGAGAAAATGGTAATAGCCAATCGTCTAACCTCCTATCAGGGGCCCTAGCCTCGCCTTATATAGGGCCGACGAGGCTGGGAACTACAACTGCCGAGTCAGTTAGCCCGTGCAGATCGTGCGGAGCAACTCCCGCTATAATGGCGCTTTAAACCGCGCACGTTGCCTCTGGTAGTGGCGCATCGATCGCGCGCCGTTGGTTGAACGGGTCGTGGGTTGAACGCGTCGCGGTAATGCTTATCCTGACGACGCACTGACGGCCCAGCCGAGTGGGATTCATGGACCCGGTTTGGGCCACCTCCTGCCATGCCGGCCGAGTCCTCGTCTGGGTCTACCCGGAAGGGATCCTACCGTCAATATGCTTGTAGCCTTGGATATGCTATAGCATTGAAACCAAAAGGGCCATCCAAAACTTTTCAAGTTAACTTACTAAATACTTATGAAAAGCAAAGGGATGGTAGTAAGCCATTACAATCCTAAAATCTTCATTGCCTTTACTACCCTGTTCATGATCTGACCAACTACTATGGACATACTAATTATAAGAACTACAAATGGTATGCATCTTACAACCAGCGGCCTTGTAGCACTAAGTCGAGAACATGATACTGTGCATTAAGGGTAAATATAGAGATAAGGGAAAGTACATCAAAACTCTATATTGGGGTATATGTTTGGTTTCCTTTTTGAACTGTCAAAATGATATATTAGAAGTACTTGCTTCTGGTTATGACCTTATTCTGCACTTTGGAAGAGCTGCGGGCCTGTTTTGTGTACCACATATTCTCTGTATCCCTGTCATCAAATGAGAGTATACAGTGCTTTTAAACTGCATTTGTAACCTTGTTTCTGTTTATGGAAGATACTAATTATTATTATAAATTTGCTCTTTCGATACCTGCACACTTGGAATAATTAACCATTGTTCTTTTCTAAAAGTGCAGACATTAGATCTATTTGCACAATTATGTCGGGAAAGAAGATACCCACATGTTAGACTTGATGGAGCAACATCCATTAATAAAAGGCAAAAGCTGGTGAACCAATTCAATGATCTATCTAGAGTACGTAAATCTGCCTTGTATCCTGAATAAGTATTAGTACCTACCATTATATCTGATACTGCTGCATTTGGCAGGATGAGTTTGTCTTTCTACTTAGTAGCAAGGCAGGTGGTTGTGGGCTTAATTTGGTGGGTGGAAATCGATTGGTTCTCTTTGATCCTGATTGGAACCCTGCCAATGACAAGCAGGTTAATATCTATGCATCCATGGTTGATCACCTTCTGAAGGTTCTTTTTAACTCCACATACCTTGTCTGACCTGAATTTTTCATCTATTGACATTTGAAAGGCTGCTGCTAGAGTATGGAGAGATGGACAAAAGAAGAGAGTGTACATTTACAGGTTCTTAAGCACAGGAACCATTGAAGAGAAGGTTGCCAACTTCGAATCTTGTTTTTCATATATCTTTCACTTTCTTTTTTCATTATCCAGTGAAGGAATGCTGAGTTACCGGCTACTTTCTTTTGCTCACAATATGATATGCCACATTCATCTATAGGTATATCAGCGCCAAATGTCAAAAGAAGGCCTCCAAAAAGTTATTCAGCAGGAACAAGCGAACAACAAAATTGAGGATCAAGTACTTGGAGTGATCTCTTGCTTTCTTTTTAATCTTTCGAAGTGCCAACTATATTGATTTTACATCTTGTTTTACAGGGCAGTTCTCTTTCAACAGAAGATCTGCGTGATCTTTTTACTTTTCATGAACAAGTCAGGTGAATTCTGCTTCTCCATTATAGCGTGGCCCTACCCTTTATTCTTTTTTTTTGTTCTGTTAAAAAATATTCAGAAAACAGTTCCAAAAACCATCAGGAACCAGCTGATATTTGATCAAATTGGACTTGACATGACATGGTTTGGATAAACTAGGAGGGAACTGGGTGGGAGAAAAACATTAGCGTCGCTATCTTCTTTTGGTCAATCATTATCATGAAGTCATGCTCTACTTCATGCAGTTAATTATTAGTCCATTTGGGTCAATAATGTGATGTCAGTTGCCATTCATATACGTAGGTGTAATTAAGTTGCCTTTTGAGTCACAATTATTTTTAGGATCAAGAAGATTTCACGTTCTTGTATTACGTAAAGGGTAAGGCCTTATTAGTTCATAATTTTTTTGGTGAGATAATTCATGACCATTCCTTTTTAGGCGGAGAGTATAATGTGGTGTCAAACTACCAACAGATGCAATTTTTTAAAAAAAGAATAGCAGTTGTTGTGAATTTATACCCTGTTATTACAATTTAATACTATTCAAAAGGTGTAAAGGCCAATATTCAAATCCATTAGATTCATCTAAATGCAGTACGTTAGTTGATATTCTGCATCACACTTCTGCTTCCATTTGGTCACGCGGTCCGAAATACATGAAAATTTGAAGTGCAACCGCTGTAACAAGGATGGGTATATGCTGTTAGATGGTAATGGTTTGGATTTAACAGCCACTGAGCATAACAAGGTTTCGACCTCAGTAGGGCAAGATTATACTGATATTGGTGGGTTTGGAGAAATCTCTGGATGTGTGCAGAAAATGAACAGTTCAAATCAACAGGTAGTTTATGCGATACCCTTTTTGTTTAGGATGTAACTGTTTAGTTGCATCGAATCTCAAGAACTTTGCTGCACTGCTCCATTTATGCCCTTTTCAGATTGGACAACCTTCTGAAGAAGATTTAGGAAGTTGGGGCCATCATTCTTATCCATCAACTGTACCTGATACTATACTCCAGTGTTCTGCTGGTGATGAGGTGATGGCTTCAGTGCATGTCTCTTATATGTCTAGTTATATAGGTCTTGTTTGTGTTAGTCTTGCACATCTGATACCCCCTTTACTTTTTCCACATGTTGTAAGATTCTACCTCTTGCACTGGATCTACTTATCGTTCTTATAATTCTTCATTCTATTTAGTTAAACGAAAGAAAAAACTTGCTTTATAAGCTATCCTCTTAACAGTCAACAGTTTTTCATCTGGTTTTGAGAACAATGCTTTGGAGTACAGAAAATACTTGTGTGCTGCGGAGTTTAGTTTGAGTAACTTGGTTTTCAGGAAATGCTGACAACTGTTAACAAATGACATGTGCATTTTGCAGGTTTCTTTTGTTTTCACCAATCAGATTGATGGGAAACTTGTTCCAGTTGAATCTATGGTGCGACTAACAACTCATCAACCAAATGGAATGACAGCTAGCGGAGAAAAAGAAGCGGTGGAAATAAATTCTCCTAACAAACCTGGAAGACAACCTTTACTTGGCAATAATTTGAAGATGATGGGATTCAATTTGAAGAATTCATCTTTGAAATGTCCAACTAAATCCAGGCGAACATCTCCAATTTGCTTGCAAGGGTTGAATAAAACCAACCCTTCTTTAGATCATCAGCCTCAAACTAAAAAACTTCATGCTGCTTCTGATATGTCTGATGATGATTTTGTTTGAGTGTCGGACTTGGAACTAAATTCTCCCTGATAATGTCAGCTGTTGATCTGTATTATGTTGTGTAAATACTGTCATCTGCTTTCTACAGTGTAAATACTGCATACACTGAGTGAGATGGTGAGTTAATGGGCCACCTGAAGAAATTCCCTCGTGACCTTGCATCGTTTTGTAGAATGCATAACGATTTTCATTTAGTTAATATGAAAAACGGCTATAACTTTTAGGTGCTAACACTGCCTTTTCAAGTGAACAGAGAATTATTCATTACTTGGGCTGTCCATCAGAGTAAGAAAAACTGACATGTTGTTGATTACTTGCAGATCATTTCAAGAAGAAGGGCTGCAAGTCTAATCCTTGTAACATATTACTATCAAAGGTTCACTTCTCTTTTCAGTTTCATACGTTACAATCGTGCAGTGTGATGTTTGGTTTATTATTCTTACTACAGCCATCTGTGAGCTTGTTTATAGAGCTTATTTTCACTTCATTTGATTCAATGCTAAAAGCTTTAGGCTGTTTTGACAAAGTTTGTTATCTTAGTCTACAAACAAATTCCACAACTGCCCATAATGCAGTTCTCTTATTGTAGCTCACAATACACATGCAGTTTTTGAAATAAGTTCTGATTTTATGATTGTATACATACCTTTCCAGATGGCCTTGGAAATTTGCCTCCCACCCCAATGCCTAAAGTTGCTCAGTGTGTAGCCATTACGCAAATACCCAAACAGAAGGTTCAGAAGATAGTGAGATCTGCCCTAAGGACAGGAGACCAACTGGGCAATTGGAGCGTGCTATTCCGACAAACAACTAGACCAGCCACTTGGATCGTTTGCTTTTGCCTCCAGCTGTCCTTTCTTTAGGCCTTACCATGTGGGAGACAGCCACACTTTTAAGTTAGTGTACTAAAAGCTTGACATTCGCACTGTTCCACTCACCCCCTTAGCATAGTCAAGTCAAAGTAGTCATTGATCCAGCCTAGCGGCTATTAAGTATCATCTTTGATAAGTATAAATTGAGAAATGGAAGTGAAGAATCCCTCCCTGCTTATGCAGGGGCTTGTGTTTCTTAATTCCCATCAAATACAACTTTGCTGCAATATAAGCTGGAAATTTTCTTTCCAGATTATCCTTAATTTGGAAATTAGAATTTGGGCCCTGTTGTTGACAAGTGACAAATTTCCACACATGAGATATGTAGCCAGAGAAAAAGGTGGGTGGTCTTCACCTTTAGTCATAACTATAAGAAAATATGTTCTGTTCTTTCATTTTTCCCCCCGAGATCTGTAGGACTAAAGGTAGTGAGTTGAGGCACAATGAGGCTGGTCTGCATTCCCATCCCTCACATGTGCAGTCACAAAAGTTAATACATTGCTGGAAGAAAGAACTGGTGCTGTTCATGTGCTCACATGGGTTCTCTAGATCTTAAGATTTTTTGCTTATACTAAATTTTGACCATTATTTGCTACTTTAGGTTTTCATGCAAGTTAACTCTTGCAAAGATTATTCTCCCCATGAATCATGGTTCAACTTCATTTACTCTTAGTTATGATCTTTTTCTAAAATGGTTCTGAACTTTATGTCATTCTATTTATAAGAATATTGGGCACATAATCTTCATAGGAAATCCACAGTTCATTAACTTTTGATTCTGCGTTCTTACGAAGCTCATATGTGTTCCTTTTATCTATATTGTGGTGAAAATTAGAACTTACCTGTTCATGATTCCATGCTTGATGGCTTAGTGACTTATTTTCCCCTTCCACTGTTGATTTAGATTAGAAGGTTCAATTTTCAGAGCATAGACCTAGTTCTGTTGTCCTTGATATAACTGTGTCACACCAATATCAATGTCCTAATACAACCCTTTGTTCGTTAATAATGGGGCGAAGTGTTAAATTTTAAACATCCTTGAGGGCTATTCTGAACTATATTTAAAATGTTTCTCTTGCCTGGCATGGCATGCTAAGATCTTTAATTATACATTGGCTGCCAAGGGAAGAGGAGGGCAACATTAACATCTGGGTACTTCAAAACTTATGCTTTATTCGAGATTGAGTGCATTCTAAATCAGTTTTAACAAATTGCTATTTATCAAGCAGTAGTTTGACAAATTAAAAATTTTCTCTTTAACAATCTCAGCTATTCTTCCAGTGTAGCACATCACTACACTACATAACTTGACAAATTAAAATTTTTCTCTTTAACAATCTCAGCTATTCTTCCAGTGTAGCACATCACTACACTACATAACTAACCTAACTAAGCCTTAACACATTGTACTAGAAATGCTGATTGTAGAAAATTAGACTTTATTATTATTCAAAAATAGCAAGCACCCTGCTGGTGGCTACAAGCTTGTTACCATGCACGGTTGGGACATAGCTTGTTTTCTACGATGTTAATTTGCTTGGTTAGCAGTATAGAAATCATGTTTGATTTATCGTAAGTTTTGCATAAGAATGTATTTTGAGGGTAGTGGTATTGCTCACTTTCTGTTGCTGCTGGTTAATTTGCCATTCAGGCATATTACACTCCCATCTATTAGCATGCGCTACTATGCAATAATGCGAGGTGTCATGAAACTACGTTAGTATTCATAATGGTCCTATTTCCAATAGGGACACTATAGTTGTGATTTATTACAAACAGGACGAGCATTACTATGGAACAAGCACTCTTTGACTGGTCCGTTGTGAGGTGACTTGTTGGAGGCACAGGACAGAGGACCCGTATTACAATTGGTCATGGAGATGGGACAAAAATGAGGAGGATTCTTTGGGATCACGTGGTCCTATTACGAGATGTCGATGTCGCCAGCTCACCCTGTTTAATAACAAACCAGTCAAGTATCGGTCAAATGATTTTGTTACCTACTTTCTGTTGAAATAATTAGCAATTTTCGAATTAACCTAATGCAGAAACATATCATGACATAGCCATAAACAGAATGAGCCAACTCAGGCGCACTAGATACGCTACTCAGAGGTAAACAGGAGGCTAAAACCCCTATCTCATTTGCATCAAAAGCAAAGTATAAACTCAAGAAAACGTACGTCGGGATAGCCGCGGCGTACGATGCAGTGTTGGCGTCAGAAGCCATGGTGATGAAGCCCTCGTAGTCGAAGTAGTCGTCCGACGACGAGGAAGTAGTCGAAGCAGCCGTGCGGTCGTCGAGGAAGCAAACCGGTTGAGGTAGACGTGCGGTCGCCGACGTAGACGAGGAAGCAGATCGTGAGCAGTCGCGCCAAGACGCTCCCCAAAAACCTTATCGCCCCTCACCCGGTACAGGTTCTCGAGAGGCGGGGTTCCGGAGGCCTGCTCTCCCGTGCGGCCGTGTACGCGGTCGCCGGGATGGGAGAGACCTGTAAACAGCGGCAGCAAAAGGAACGGAGACGGCGGCTGTGGAAAGTGTGCACGAGGAAGCAGATGCAATCTGAGCGACGGCTAGGGTTGCAGCTCCTCCTCATATAGCCGCTCGGGGTTAGGACGTGGGACACACGACTCCACGTTCGAGTCGGTAACAGTCCCACGATCCGATAAGCACGGGTAACGCGTCCGTTAACAACTCATGCAAAAACTCTGTCCCGAGTGGCAAAAAATTCACGCACAGATTTAGCTCGGCTCGATCACGAAACACGACGCGACGCGGCGGGCGGCGGAGGAGGAGTGCGCGTGAACTAGTCCTCTTCTCAAGCCTCAAGGAGGTGGGCAACACAACTCCTTATAAGTTGGTCTCCCCCCCACCTCCACTAGCAATATGGGACTAAACTTCCACTCATGCCATCCAACCAAATGGGCCTTTGAGATTTTCCAGGAATTAATTGGAACCTGGGCTTTAGGCCCATTAATTCTAACACTTTCTTCCCTGCTGGTGCCCAGCTGATTCCACTTCCAGACATCTTTAAGCTAGTTAGCGTTTCTTCTGTTAATCCTGCATGTGCATGTACACAGATTAAAATTTTCATTTCATAGAAGGTCCGAATTATGATCTTTGTTCAGATTTTGTAAGAAATTAGAATCGCAATTTCTTTTGCGTGTTAGATTTCGATCTCTAGTATCCAACATTTTAACTGGAGTTAACCATCACTTGCTCGACTTGGCCTTTCTCTTGCATAAATTCGTTTTCAACAAACTATAACCCTTGCTCCAATGATATCTAGTATAGTAGGAGTATTCACGAAAGAGACGTGATATTCTGGTTGGTGTACTTGAGGTGTGAGTCATGTAAACTACGTCTCTTTTGGCACGTTAAGAGAACTTTTCTGATTCTTTTCTTGAGCATTCGTGCTTCAGTCTGCTTTGACAGAGGTTACCCTGCATTTGGAGATCTTACTACGAAGTCGCTTTTTTTATAGAAACAACCACGAAGCCGCTTTCTTCCTGAACAGCACATCTGTTCATTTGTTAGGAGGGTCGTTTTCTGGGCTCATCTGGTGTGTTTTTCAGGTCCCTACGCCAGGTCTTTGCAGGGGCTGCTGGTCCTAATCCACAGCAAGAAAGCTACTTCCGGCCTACACTCCGGTGCCGTCGGCAGTCAGACTCGGACCGTACGGCTTCCTTGTTCCTTGGTATGCGGTTCATGAACAAATCCTCGGATTCCCTTGTCTCGCATGACCTCAAACAGTCGCCCAGTCAGTATGATTCTCTGGTGGATCATCATATGTTCAATGAGGAAAGGGACTGCTGTCTGCGCCTTACTAATTCCCTGCAATTATGGATGGGTGTTTGTTGTACTCTACACTTCGCAATGCACGGAAGGTTGGTGTTCTTGCCCCATACTTAAGAAACCCCACTAGCAGTATGCCCTTGGACTCAATTATTACATGTTGCTTGATGGGCACTAATGTTATTATACTTGCACACAAAATATAGACAAGCCGCTTCATTTTTTTCAACGAAAGAATATAAATTCATTGCTATGTACCATACGGATAAGTCGTGGTTTGCGATGAACAAGGACTTTGAAGCAACCACTCTATCTGCTTTTACTCTGTTCAGTTCCTATTGGTTTCAGCAAATATATATAAGCTGCTTTAGAAAACTACTACCAATAGGAGGCGTTTTAAAAAACGTGCAATTATAATTTTTAACTCTGACTATTAATAGGTTAAAAAATATTTAGATTGGTGAGGTGAAAGTAATATCATCAGATTTGTCATAAAAAAATATTTTTAAAATACAAATTTTTATAATATTTTGTTGACATATACATACAAAATATAATGGTCAAATATGCATATTAGGGATCATGTTAATATCTAAAATAATAGCTATCTATGAACTGAGGGAGTATTTCTGTATAATTGGCTTATCCGCTATTGGATTTTTAAAAGCACTTTGTATTGGTCTCCGTATGTAAATCAACGATCAGGAACAGGAAAATTTTGTCTCTCATGTTACAACATAGTGCATTTAGTTGGATTGAAAAATATTTTGAAGTGACGTGTGTCAAGCTCAAAGGTAAACCGAAGTGGTTTTGGTCGGTGGCCAGCCAGACCTTTTGTATCTTAGTCATACACTGCACGTGCTTTTGCTTTCTCAGTGGTAAAAGGGTACGAACCAGGTGTAACGGAGGCATAGCCAAATTCAGTCTAGCCAACTACCAAGTTGGATCATAGTAATATCATTATAAACTGGTCCATACAATAGTGCTAAGGGCCATGCATGGCGTCCTGGACAACCATTGTTTGACCATAGCACAACCAAAGCCCAGCATTTGCCACCTATCCAAGCAACTAGCACACTAGCCGAAAAAAAGAAGAAAGAGCTGTTGTCGCACCGACGCTCTCGATTCTTCCCCCATGAGCGCCGCACGTACGTCCGTACATTCGATCCGTGTTGGGACTTGTGATCTATCCTCCCAAGATCGCATATCAACAACCCAACTTCCTTATCCAGAGCTGACGTAAAAAAGCGAGAGTTTGTTCCAGAAAGATTCCATCTCGCGTTCTAGCAAAAGCCACCAACGATCATCTCTGGAATGTGTACTGTTAAGAAAGTTCCAAATATTACACAGTAACAGTCAATGCTGCAGTATATTTTTTTAACGGATGCCCATTAGAAGCATTCTCAACGGGATAGCAAGTTAATATTAAGTGTCATAATATCTCACGTTTCATTTCAGATTTCAGGTTTCGGTAGCAAGTTTCAGGTTTCATGACTCAGGGAGTCATCGACTATCAAGTTTCAGGCAATGGCAAATCAATAACTGAACAGTCTCAAAAACAGAAATACCAATTGACATGTGATCATCCTTTAGACGGAGTAAACTTTACATACGTATACTTATGATAATTGATCCTGGCATTTTTTACGGAGCATTTTACTCGCCGTGTTCATGCCGCTGGTCCAGTTTTAACGTTAACCGGTGCGAGAACAACTCACGCTGTACACCTCAATCATCACCGTTTACTACAGGCGGTGCTAAACAATTGCAGCGCACATCAACCCGAGCTCCACGCCAAGCAGCTCCCTCCTATATAGCCCATCCAAATCCACCAGCGCCTCCTCACCGTAACAGTGACCAGTTCTGATTCACACGCTACCACCACAGCCCGTCTCAACTCACACACCAACACCTTCTAAAAGCCTCACCACTTCAGCGAATCGAAGCTCGCGGTGCGTGGAGCAGAGTAGCTAGCCCACGAGCTACAGGGAGCTAGCAGAATTGAAGCGCGCCATGGCATGCATCAACATGTACAACCCGGACGGCGGCGCGGCGTTCGGTGGCGGGCAGCCGGGCCCGCGCATCTCCTTCTCCAGCGACTTCTCCATGGAGCCGCCGCCGCCGCTGCCGCCGGTGCAGAACCGGGCGACGAGCCTGCGCTGCCAGGAGGACCAGAACTTCGAGTTCTCGGTGGGCAGCCACCCCATGATGGCCGCTGACCAGCTCTTCTCCAAGGGCAGGATCCTCCCCTTCAAGGACGGCCGCCCGCCCACGACGCTCCGCGATGAGCTCCGCGGTGGGGACGCCGACGACGAGAGGGCGTCGTCCAAGGGGTCTAGCCGGTGGAGGGAGATGCTCGGCCTTCGGAAGTCGCTCTGCGTGGGCGGCGGCGGCGCCGATGCCGCCGCCAAGAAGAGCGACAAAGTCGTCGCCGTCGACTCCGAGGTGGCCACCGACATGGCCGCATCCAATCAGGTCCGTTGGTGATCGATACTTTTATACTCCACGTTACGTGCTGCATAGTAGTATACAGTTAACTCAATTAACAGATGATGAAATGATAGGTTATCTCATTACAGATTGTTTGATCCACTGCAGGAGCTATGAGGTGACCGATCCATGCGGACTCGAAAGTCACACGGCATGAAACCTTCTTCTTCTTCTCGATCTCTCCTATTGTGATCATCTTCTTGCGTTGCGCTTGTCGATGGCTAGTTTTTGTAGATTGTTTTGGGTTGCCTCATTGCCAGTGTGCTAGATGGCCCGTGTGTGTTGAAGAGCAAACAAGTGTGTAATTTTTTTTTCATTTTCATAAGTGCTCTCTAGCTAGCTGTCCACTAGATCCCTGTCACTTCTTCCAATCTTTTTTGTTTCTGCTTCACATTTTGCTTTCTCTGCCTGCCATGTACATAATGTTTGTGTAGATGGGAAATTTATGGTGCAATGATTAGCTTGCCAGATAACCAGATCTGTGACGACATGATCTTATAGTGATCGAGCCTTTCTGGCCTGTGGGGGATCAACAACAGTGTGCTCCTTTGTCTCCTTGCTCTGCTGTATGTGAGTATATAAAAGGCAGACAAGAGCAACAGAACGTGCGCGTGTGTGAGAGAAGAAGAGCAGCTAGCAGAGGAAGTCTCATTGCTCCCCCCTACCTACATGATGATCATTTTTATTTGTAGCAAAGCGATCCTTCTTCCCCGACATGACCTCTACAGTAATGCATCGCTCTGTGCGTGCAAAGGTTTCTCAGATCCATAGATCAAATCTCCAGGTTTTAGGGTAGTGTATTCTATCGGTGTGCGACCAATGGTGCTCAACTTTCGACTTCCCCATCTTTAGAGGGAAATGGGATTGTTATACTAATGTTGGTGTTATCTTAGCGGATTTTGTGGCCGCTTTGTCTCTAATATAGGTGGACAGTCGGTAGCCATAGTGGATTTTATAGCAGGATAAGCACCAAAAGGTACATGAAATTGGTGATGACGCCGAGAATACCTAAGAAAAACTCAACTTTGTGCAGCACTTCAATGGGCTTTATTGTCACTTCGATGATCTTTAAAAATGTTTCGAACCTCAACATTACTGTAAAACCTTAGAAAAACATGCAATTGAATGTCTCATGTGAAACTTTTTCTTTTCTAAATAAACTTTAAGATTACCGTAAAACCAAGCATAGAAAGATGTGGTAACTTCCCAACTAGAAGGCTTGCATGTTTTTCTACTCAAGTCACAACCAGTAAATCCAACTATGGTTATTAAGCTGCAGGGCACCAGCGTGACTTGTACCTGCCAGAAGCCCAGAATTACTAGGAAATGAAGGATATGCGACGTCAGCAGTGCACCAAAAGTTGCTCCAATGTCGTCAAGGACATTTTGGACGATCGATGACAAAAGCAATTATAACAGAAACAATGATTGATGAATTTGAAGACAAAAGAGCCGTTTCCCGCTAATTTGATCAGGCATTAAAAAACCAGGAATTGCTATAAGGACAATAATGCATCCTTAACCGGGGTCGGCATCATCAGATGACCTATACCCAAGTCCCAATCCACTAAAAAATCCTAGTCCCCGTGGGAACATTCGTGAAATTTGCAAGTATTTGCCGTAAATACAAATTCTCCCTTTCGTAGTTTACGACGCATAACGAGCTTTATACATCGACAGATTCAAGCCAAAGATATAGCCCAGAAATAGTCTATAAAGTCAAGTCGATCGTACTGAGTTTCATGCACTAATCGAGTCACTCGAAAGTCTAAACTGAGGAAAGAAGTGCCCAACATATTCATACTCATACTTCCAACACAAAGGAGTTCAGGTTGTAACACGATGATAATTGTTTTCGGAGCATCCTAATTACCATATCCGATTACATAGCTGACAGGACTGAAAGACTTAAAAAAAAATCCTCGGCAACAAGGATCCGAGAAAGAGGATTTTGCCAAGGAGCTAGCCGAGGACTTCTTGCGTCAGATGCTAAGGAGGATGTGACGGTTGCAGCCTTCATTTAACTGACTCCGTTCCCTGGGGCATAGATTCGTTACTCGTCGACACTATTTGGCTTCTCACCTTTCGTCGCGTGGGTTGTTGATCGAGTAGCCCGATCAGGCGCGCAATTAGAACAGCACTTTGGAGCCATCTAGTCCTGATCAGCGGACAAATTAACATCTGAATGCGCTGGCATCGCCAATCAAATCGTGTACGTCTTCGCGTCGTGCGTGGGCCGGGCCTGCGGACACCGACCCGTGGTGGGGGCGCACTGATCCGTCTTCGTATCCGTCGCGTCCTATCACCAAATGCAACGCGCACCATCACCATCATCACGAATCACGACCAATTCGGTGCGTAGGTTCGACCGAACACGCCGATCCCGGTCATGAGCGATCCCATCCATCCTGCGCATTGCATCACCGCTGCTGGGAGTCAAAGCGGCGACGCGGACGTAGCGAGGCCGTACCGCACGCATCGATCGCGAGGAGCAACGACCGTTCCAACCACGAGGACATCTGCGCGACGACGTGAGGCCCGCAGGATCAGACGCGCGCCGTGGAGCTCCGCGGCGGCGCAGCCACAGCCAGCCCTCGCGTGTGACCCGGTCTCGATCCCCGCACGCGCGAATTGGAGTTTGCACCATGGTGGCAGCCCCGGGCTCCCGGTTGCCGTGCCGAGCGCATCAGGCGGATGTTTTTTAACGGACCGGCAGGAACATTGCGATTCATTTTGAGTAAAAGAGAAAATATTTTATAACTAGAAAGTGAGTCTCTTTTTTTTTGAAGATAGAAAGTGAGTCTCTTGGTTAGGAAGGGAGCTTCGGCCCCCTTCTAGACGGCTTCTCCAGCGGCTTCCCCCTCTCAGCTTCTCCCAGAAGCGGCCCCCTCAAATTCATCGGGGCTTCTAAATTTCTCAGGATCTGACTAGTTTAAAGCTCCGACGAATTTGAGGGGTGGCTTCTTCCAGAAGCCGCTGGAGAAGCCATCTAGAATGGGGCTTCCTCCCCTCGGTGATTACAACAAAATGGACTACTCACTACTGGCAGCGTGAGACGGATGTGAGGTGCAGGCCGGTAAGGTCGAGCCGATCCAGCGAAAACCGCATGCGGAGGCCTGGGACTTCGGCCACCGGCCGCACCCCAAAAGCAAAGCCCGCCCACGACGTGCCGCTCCGCGCCCGACCTGGCTTGGGGTCGGGAGCGAAAACAACCGGCCTGCGTGCCCCGCGTTTCGCTGGATGGGCGGCATTGGACCGGGTCAGTCACATTTTTTAACGTTGGGCCTAGTGATACACACTGCGTCCAGCAGGTATGCTTACACGGCATGGGCCAAGTTTTGCTATGGTTTTTCCTTTACCTTGGCAATACGCTTTTGGATATCCTCTTCTATTCGTAACCTTGAGATGGAAATCTTATCCCAATGCAGTTTTTTTCGCTTCAAAAGTTGATATAGCTGTGATTTCTTTTGGAAACCAGGGTAAAATCGATCCACTAGAAAAGAGTTGAACCGAGACCATGTTAAGTCCATTGCACCGCACCCACGACTATCAAGTGATACGCGTTTGAGTCCAAATTTAGAGATGTTGTCACACTCCTACTCCAATGTACTAGTAATCAGCTTCTGTTTCAGACGAAATGTTGCACTACACAAAATCTGAAATCAACTCTGAATGCCGATCCGGTTTTAATGCGCGTGAATGTTCTTATTGGGTCCAAATCAATTTCTGCATCATATACGGATTTCGTGCAACGACTATCTATTCTAAACCCGTTATACATCCAATCCATTTGCATCCGTACCGTGCGACTTGTTACACCATGAATGCACAGGACAACAAACAAACGCAACTAGAGAGAAGATACGACTCGTACGTACACGCAAGTACCGTTAATCCTGCGCCCGAAAGCATGTGGTTGGCTAGGCAGCGAGCACAAATTGTCCTTTCGTACTAGCTATAGAAGATTCAGTGTGTCCTCTCTCTTAAATTTTGTGGATCCATTGGTCGAGACACTCCATTGTCCCGTTGCATCGTCTGCGCGCAGGAATGATGCATTGATGAATATACAGATCGGTGATTACTCCACCTGCATTATTCTACAACTGTTATGGACAGCAGGCTTAAGACAGACAAGAGTACTCCTCCTAGTACTGCATGAAGTGCAAAACCGTGCCAATGCATGCATCAAATGCCCAACAATCTCAGCGACGTAATTTCATAGAGTCATTCGATCTGAATGCTACATGAAGAACATAAGCCAGATGACGGAACGCGGAGACCTAGTATGGTCTGCTCTGGCTTTCTGAAAGAATTGCAGCTAACTCTGCCATTCCCTTCTTCATTCCTTGTGTTCTATACTGGCACGTCAAATTGGTATGCACTTTTCAGACTTTGGCAGGAGTAGCTGTTTCTCACACAAACCTTGGCACTTGCGGACTCCAACAGAAACAACAGCTACCCAAAATGGAGTACAGAAACAACAGCTACCCAAAATGGAGTACAGAAACAACAGTTTTCAGTGCCACCACTTGGAGATAATGGTTATTGTTACCCACCGCGGGAATGTCACCTGCTTGGGGATCCCCACCTTCCTCTCCAGAGTCCAACACCGCGCTTCCCAAAGCAAACTACCGTGATTTTTCTATGCTTTCCCTTTTCACCATCCGCTGATGCGATGATGCTGCCGCGCATCTCTCAGACAGATTACTGTCTATATTAATATAAATAACATAATACTTTTGATGTGAGCTGTTTAAAAAAATTCATTTGATCTTATAATTCTTCGTCCAATAATTATAAAGAAAGATGAGATCCTCCTCTAATGACTTATATACTTATTGCCTCCAATTATACTAATGGTCTCCTAATTACTTAATTTGTATACATGAGAATTATTATTTTTCATCCTTAGAGAATTGTTTTTATGAGCTATTTCTTTATTTAAAAAAAAATTATCCTTTATTTTCGAGTGTAAATGTCGTCTGAAATTTTCAAATGATGTTTTCTAATTTTAGATGAAATTTCACAAGACTTATAAATTTCTTCCGCTTGTAATATGTTATAATTTAATATAGATTAGCCTTTTTTTAAGAGCGTGTATGATTACATGTTTTTAGTAGTTTTCTGTCACCTCAATAATATTCAAGGTAAACAAAATATACAAATAAGAAACTATACTTGTAAATATCAAAAGACCTATCTTCATATTTCAATTAGCACGATTGCTAGTAGTAACAAACAACGCGTTGCCGCCCCCGATTTCCCATGATCTCGCCCACCTTCCACGGATCTCGGCTTCGTAGTGTAATCCCACTTATTTTATTCGCCATAAGTATGCTCATAACGTGCTTATGCTCCCGTCCCCCATGCACCCCATCAACCACCCTCTAGTTGCACATCTTCTCACATTTCTTTCTACCAGTCTCTTCACACGTTATTTCAACACTTGAACAACATGCAAGTGCGCCTGCTCGGTTGGCATCTTCTTCCTTTGCTCGATTTTTTTTGTTTAGAATCGCTCACGCCTCATAAGTTGAATGCCATTTTTTTTCTTCACATTCTTGAACTTGGATTGTTGGCACAGGCGAACACACGAAATAGAATATTCAAATTCTTATTCAACACAAGCTGGACTGCTATAGCCGAAGGAACTGAAATTTTCCATAGGGCTAGACTGACAAATCCCCACAAGTGCAGAACCAATGAGGTAAAGTCACAAGAAACAGTGGGCCGGCCACACATTAAAACACAAGTTTCAGTGCAAAGCCAGCAAACAGAAGTGGGCGTGCGGTGGCACCGAATCCCAGTGACATTTCTCTCTGTTTCATCTCCTAGTTTTTACCAACCTACTGAATAACCCAGATCCCGATGGAAGTAACATTCCCTCGCTCCTTGCTAATCCCCCGCCCATGTGCGCAGGATCCACAGCCAGCTCCCCATAAGCACTTTGTTTAACCGCACTAATCATAGTTTACCGCTTAGTTTAATCCCCACCTTACTGCTTAGCTACACGCCTTTTTAACTGGGATGGTGGCAGATGCGCCTCTTCCATTGGGGGGCGATCTGCTGCCTCGGCCACGGGCCCCTCCATCTACCTCAACCTTCTTTCCACGGCACGCCATAGAAGCCTCCACTGCAGTTTGCCTGTACTACGTTTCTGTGCACCCTCTGGATGGGTTCTGCACTTATGCCTCCTGTGTCTGCTCAGATGCAGAGCCAAGAATTTGCAGGCTGCCTGCTGACTTGTGACGCGTACGTGCGAATAAACGTAGACATTTCCCATCTGGTGTACGACATGCCGTAATTTGCAGGACCAGCGCGATGGAGAAGATGGAATCATGGAAATGGCGGTGGTTAACTTAATTTTGCAGTGCCCTTCAGAAACTTAATTCTGCAGTGCAGCTGCGGATGTACAGTAAATTTCATCCAAATACAGGTAGCAATTACAGTGAGGGATTGTATTCCTGACCACTGGATAAATACTAGTAGGAAAAACTACTACTGGGGACCAAGGAAATTACACAGAAAATGTGAAGGAAAAAAAGTTGAATCGGTGGTTGGTTGGTTGGTTAGGCTATAATGCTTCTTTTGTAGTTTCTCCTTTCCCGTTATTCTTTCTGGAGCATCTTTTTCTTCTTCTCTTGCCTTCCCTTTCTACACGGCCGGCGCGCTCTACAGTGAGTGACTTTCTACCTAGCTTAGCTCCTCCCGCTTTGCACGCTCGCTTTCAGCTGCTCACCGCCGGGCCCCACTCAAACCGGCCGGCGTCGAGAGGCACGCCGCGCACCACGTCGAAGTTGTACCTGGCAACGGGTGGGAGCGCACGCACGTTAGAACGCCGGCGACGGCATGTTAAGATTCCCAGGCACGCGCCACGAAAACGGAGAAGAAATGACTACTGCTGCTACGGGTACTTACTTGGAAGCGAAGCGCTTGGCCTGGGCCTCCTCGGCCGCCGCGAAGAACTCCTCGATCTCTGCAGCCGGCGGCATCCTCGTGCTCGCGGCTTCGTGGACTGCCGTCGTTGCCGCCGGCAGTGACCGGCTGCGGTTTTGCCCTGCCAGATCCGACTCCAGGTCGCTCACCTCGCCAGGAAGATGGCTCGACGGCGTCGTCTCTCTCCTGAATTTTCAAAAACCGCGAGCGGAACAGCGTCAGGAGCAGGGCAGAAAGCATAATTCAGCAGAATTCGCCGGAAACAAGGGAGAATTTTCAAACCTCTCACGGTCACGGCAGCTCTCCGAGTTGCTCGCCGAGCCCTCAGGAATGTGGTCGCCGCCTGCCTGTAGAACACCAAAACCAAGCCACACCACGCTTTTCAGCAACAGAAGCCGCTAGAGATCTCGAATCACATCTGAATTCAAATTCTAGGGTTTCAATTCCCGCACCTTGACAGCGTCGGAGCGGCACGGAAGGCTCCTGTTCTCAGCCACCGCGTCCACTGACGACGCCGTGCTGGAGCAACGCGAGAGGCCGCCCGCGAGCACCGCTCCCTGGCCAGCCTCGGCCCTGGGAGCCGGCGCCG
Source organism: Stipa capillata (assembly GCA_019208055.1). Taxonomy (NCBI): domain Eukaryota; kingdom Viridiplantae; phylum Streptophyta; class Magnoliopsida; order Poales; family Poaceae; genus Stipa; species Stipa capillata. Next base: position 147,526 of record JAGXJF010000389.1, read on the forward strand.
GCGCTGGCGGTGTGGCCATGAACAGCATGCGGCTCCGCAGCTTGAGGTAGCAGCTTCCGCTCTCACCGCAAGCGCCCAAGGAAGCACCCACGGCCTGCGGGGTCGCCGACGCAGGCGGCAGCGCCTTCCTCCTCTTTGAGACCACCTTCGCCATCGCGCCCGCCGCTGCCGCCCTCGACCTCGTCCTGACGCCGACGACCTGCGTGACCTCCATGGCGGCCACCTCCTCGCCCATGGCCCCCCTGCACTTGCGCATGTACTTGCCCATCCGCTCCTGCTCCACGCCGCCCTCGCTGAACTACTCTTGCGTCTTTCTTTTGGCTGTTTCCCTCCCTCCCTCCCTCCCTCCCTCCCTCTCTCTCTCTCTCTCTCTCTCTCTCTCTCCGCACCGCGGCGCCGGTGGGATATGCGCCTTCCTCTTTGGATTCTCCTCCCACCCCCAAGCCGCTTGCGTGCGCGTACAGATATAAGACGCCAAGGCCGGGACAGGATCAGATCCGGATCCGACGGCTGGGATTAACCGGATCTGGTCGTTGGGGGGTGCGCCCGCGCGGTGCCAGTCGTTTTCACGGGCTTTCGCCTGTACCCGGCCCGCGAGCGAGGATCCGCAACGGCGTGTAAACGGTCGCAACGGCGTGTGACCCCAAACGGAACGTGATGATTACGGAACTGGCTTCGTGGGACTATTGACGACATTGCCCCCTGCGCGTATTTAGATAAACCCCTTCAGCGGGGGGAAGACACGTGTGCCGGGACAAGATCGGACGGCTGGCGTGGCGCTAAGGATGAGGTAAAAAGATTTTGAAATTTGAACTCCCAGGAGCGCCGTTCCCGTTGCGATTCGATTACGAGAAGGGCGTTACGTAACTTGCATTACAGGCTGCTGCCATGAAGAGAGGGAGAGAAGTAAAAAACCGTTACGGACTGGCAGCCTTACCTGAAGAGAGAAAGGAACAGAGGCTGGGGGCTCTGGATTCTGGTCTGCAACTATGGCGCCGGGTAGTAATTCTCGAAAGGGTTTTGCCTGAAAAAAGCGTGTGCAGCTTGGCACAGCAGCAGCACGCAGGACTGAAGCAGGGAAGACGGGCCCAGCGCAGGGCGAGGTTGGCAAGTTCGGATTCTACCTGCCGTCTTCCTGTCGCGCGCAGTGACGTGTTTTCACGCCCTTGGTCTCCTTGTCGGCCTCCGCTTAATTGCTGAGCATCTGCATGCATGCGGCATACGTCCATTGCTATGTGGGCAAGGGCATGGCTGCATTCCGTTTCGCACCCGAGAGCTCTGCCGCACGGTGAGCTGTGTTTCACGCCCTAGATCGAGTTCCTATGTCGGTCTCAAGAGCTAGCTCCGCTTGCCAACTCGGCTGCATTGGATGCACACCCGAGAGCTCGCCGCGGTGACTGTTTTGTACAAGGATGGCCGGTGTCACGATATGCTCTCTGGACAGGGTAATTCGTTTAGGAGAAGAAAGCACGCCAATGGAGAACACTGTATGTGTCAGATGGACAACGAGCATGATCACTTAGGTACCAGGGGACTGTAAAACGGCAATTTGGCAACAAGGCATAAATGTGAATCGGAGAAGCAGTTCTGGCCGCTGACCTCTCCTGTAAAAATAATGTTCTGGCCGCTAGCCGGACAACCATGTAAGCCACAGCATCGAGCTTGCACTGCACACCAGGCAGCGTACGTGCAATGTCATCACTCCTCTCGGCCTTGAAGAGATCATCGACTCGGCTCCGGACCATCCCTGTCGCAGGACGAAAGGTGTGAGGACTCGAAAAGACCAATAGCAGTTTAAGTTGTTAAAGAAAAAGAGAAGGAGCGAAGACGCTCACCATCATTAGCCGGTAAAAAACCGACTTCATCTGTCCACCCAGGGAGTTGTCGTGCTCCTAACGGTGCAATGTGGCGGGTGATGAAGTCATCGACTACGTGCACGACCGTTAAACCTCCCCGATGCTGCTCAGTAATGCGATTCTTCACAGCCCGAACCCGTCGCGTTAGTCACGGGTTGTCATAGAGTAGCGCAACAGGAGCATCGCAGTGGTCCATTTATTACAAACTTAATTTACAAATTCAGAGAACAAGATGCAAATATACAAACATATTCCCAAAAGTATGGAGAATTTAAAACTGTTCCATTCGGCTATAGCAAAAGTCTTATCCTACATCTCTCATCTCCCACTTTCTATACTTCTACGCTTCAGGGTCTTCACCACGGTAGTCAAAGTAGTAGTCGATGCCTTCGTCCTCCGTCACTGTTGTCGGTTCTTCGGGGACTTCATCTTCGACCTCGATGTAGACTACGTCTTGATCCGTCGTCGGCTCACTGTCTAATCAAAGGAATTAAGATAGCGGGATGAGTACAGAAAGTACTCAACAAGTCCAGGAATAGCAAAGAGTGTTTGATGCACTATCTACTGAGAACGGCAACGTTCTCCAATAGCAATGCAGTTTTGAAAGGTAAGAGAGTCAAATTTTAATTTAAGAGTCTAATGATCTCATGTCTTACAAGCTGCTAGGATTTCCGATGAATTCCTTTCTTGCCGAGTTCGCAGTTCCAACCAGGAACATGGAGTGACAATGCCACAATTTATTATACTCTGCAGAGGTGCGCAACTGTACCTACAAACGAACTTGGTCATGTGTCTGAATTTGCAAGGCTCATTCACATTTCCACGATCACAGAGCCGTTTTTGCCGCCCGCTCGGTCATACTCCGTGTCGTAGTTCACCTAGGACTACTGGTCTCAAATTCTAATATGGATTAACCAACGTATGGCCAATGCCACCTCTACCAACATAATGTGACAAGCCGACTTACGGACTTTATCACCTGTGACTAGCCGACCTACAGCCAATATCACCTTCCCTGTAGTCGATCCCCCTACCGAGGTCTTGCGTTCCCAGGGGAGTATGAACCTAGGGCAAAGGTACTTTAGCTCAGCCCCGCCCATACAGGGTATGTGGTATGCGCGATCACTACGGCCCTTAAGCACATCGATCATTGGTTGCATTAACCTTATATGAGACAAACCCGTGTGATGAAATCCACCTTCCCAATGTGCCTCCGACACCTTTCTAGGATTTCATCACCCACCATGCTCGCCCAAAAACCGACGATCAACAATTCCAAAGTTGATTCAATTTAGAAAATAGGTTTTCATTTTGTGCATGTTATAGACAAGAGAAAAATCTTGTAAATCATTCTCAACGGACATGAACAAGAAACTGGACTTGCCTGGTAACGGATAGGTAGTGGAGTTCGTCTGGTCTGTTGGCTGAACTCCGGCCTCTAAAGAAAAAGCAATATAGTCCGATAAGGACTTATTCAAAAGATCCAAAATATGAATGCAGATGACATGGCATTTCATGCATGAGATGTTGAGTATATTGAAATATTCCAAGGAATATAAGATGATTCTTTTAGACATTCTTTTGGAGATTTAGAATTATTTAAGAGAACATTTAAACCTTAGCCATTGATTTCCTTTACCTAAAGTTTAACATTTCCTCTTAATCCCTTCTAGTGGATTTAAGATGTCAAGCCATTATTTTAGAATTTAACTTAGTGTTTAGGTCTCTTTCTACGGAATTAGTATATTTAACTAAATCAAATAATTTACAATTTGGAATGTGCTTTACTTCCTTTTTAAGAAGAAAGAATCTATTTCCATTTAAATTCCAACTTACATTTTAACATATGTGTGTGTGTGTGTGTATATATATTTGTTTTTATTCTTGCCCTTTTATTTCCCCTCATTTTCAATTTTAAAGGAACAGTGGCAGCTAATTTTAATCTTCATTTTTGTTTTTAAAACAGGCCCGAATGGCCCGAACCTAACTACCCTATTCTAACCCGCTCCCCTCAACTCTCCTTCTCTCTTCTCCCCCGGCGCCGCCGGTGCCTTCTCTCTCCGGCCTCAAACGACCGTCCCGCCCGGTTCTCCGACCAGCATCGACGCCCGCGCGTGGCGTCGCCGCCACTCGTGCGTGCCTCGGCTTGCCCCTGGTCGTCCCCTTTTGCGCCGCCCCGGCCGCCTTGGTCTTGTCGCCTCCGGCTCCCCATGCCGCTGCTGCTGTGGCCGCTTTAGCTCGGCCCTCATCGCGCTATCTCGGATGCCCCATCATGAGCTTCGGCCGCCACCCGGGACGGCTGCGGTCGGCGTCGCAGCCCCACTTCGGGTGCTCCGCTGGCCCGCCTCCCGTCGGTGGCGCCCGCTGAGCTCGGCCTCTTCTTCAACCGGTAAGCCCCTTTTTCCCCAACTTGTTCTAGGGTTTATCCTTGATTGGGTGGGGAATGGCATGGTTTGATTGAGACATTTACTTATTTGTGATTGGATTCGACTGATGCTTTAGCAAAATTCATCTATGGTGATTTCTTGCAGTTAAGGCCTGATCTTAGGAATATAATCATTGTTGCTATATGTTTTATCTTGGATTTTAGAAATTTGGGGCACTCGGCTGCCTATTGAATTGTGCTACTCCTAGTGTGCATGCGTGCTCCTGCCATACCTCTCATCATCCACTCTTTCTAAGCAAGGTATCATGATTCCATCTCGGCATACACCTAATTAGCTGATTAAACCTAGTTGGTATGAGCTAATGTTTACTCAGAGCTCAGTATTCCTACTGAATATCTAAATTGATAAGAACATGTCGCTACATTAGACCTTGGCTTATTGAGGTTGAGATGCATATGTGGGTGCTCAAGATTTATTAAGATCAGATGCTACATTGTTCTTTAGCTAACTCATGCGCATGTATGGCTCACATATGAATGCCCTGATGTTAGGTTTAATTCTGATGATGAGTTGTGTAGTTGAGAAAATCTGATGAGAACAGAAGTTTGTCTTGATCTTAATTGTTATCCGTTTTCCCCCATTGAATATGTATGCATATCTATATGTATCAGTTTCGCAAACTGACGAACAGATACTATTCCTTGCCTCTCTCATATCTATGTATGTCTACCTCAGCTTGGTTAATCTGAAGAACAGATGCTACTTCATTCTTAGCTAAGGTATACTGAAGTTTGGCATTGAGATGTTTGATTAGTTGAGTTGGTAGGAATAGATGCCCTACACTTGATCCTAGTCTCTCCCTATTTTCTTCTTCTATGCATGCAAGTCAGTTTTCTTATACTGAAAGAACAGAAATTCTACACTTGATCTGGTCTGCTTATGGTTGTGATGTTTTATCTGAGAAGGTTTTTGAGATTTGCCCAATTAAGATAAGAACAGATTATTTCACTGGATCCTAATCGTTATTTGTGGCTTCCATTTTGCATATACTCACCTCGGTTATTAACTGAGAAGAATAGTTGCTACATTAGGTCTAGGCCAACCCTATTCCTATAATGTTTTCATTAGGAACAGATGCTTCTCTTGATTCATTCCCCATTTGCTATGCTCCAACTCAAGAACTAGGTCTGAGGAAAGTATCATTTTTGGATAAGAACATATACTGCACTTGGTTCTGGCTGGCTTGGTCTATTTGTTCCGTAATTCTTTCATTCATATATATACTTATATCCATCTACTGAACTGAAAGAACAGATATTGCATTTGGTTTAGTTTCATTTTATAATGGCTTGGTCTGAGAAGACTTTAGAGAAGGTTAACTTATGATAATAACATATTCTATACTTGATCTTGGTTAATTTATTCAGATGCTTTTACATCTAAAGCATTTGGTATCAGTTCCTATGTGTATGTAGTTTACATATACATGTTTTCGAAAACTGGTAAGAGCAAGTACTGTGTTTGATTCTTAGCTTTAAATCTGAGATGATCCTTTCCTGAGAATGATTAAGGATGAGGTCTATTTGATGAGAACAGATGCTATGCTTAATCTTGGCTAGATATCTATGCCTAGCTTCGAAACCTCATTTCATATGTATGCATTAATATATGGATTGATGAGGGCAGATGCTACACTGTTGTTGCCTACTCGTTGCCTTAGTCCATTACGATACTTTTCCCTAAGAGAAATCTGATAAGAACAGAATACTACCAATGTTGCCTAAACGATAACCCTGTGATGAATCTAGAAATCTAATCTGAGGATTTTTGTTTGAAGACCCTATGGTGTCGATTGATAAGAACAGATACTACCCAGGGTCTCCTACAAACTCTTGTGATGAAAATTAGATTCTGAGGGTCCCTTCATCATGCTAAACTCTTATACATGTAATATGTGAGTTTGGTGGTCTCCAGAATGCTTACCTTGTTGGCTGGACCAGAGTAAGCTTGATCTTCTAGGTTGGCTAATGGCTTGCTCTTCTACTTGCTGGTGGTCTACTCTTCTCCTCAGCTGATCCTCCCCTTGCCCTTGATGGCCTGCTCCCTTTCCTCCTCAGCTGGTGCTCCTGCTGATCCTATGGTTCTTGAAGTCTTGGTCTCCTGGAGTTTAACTCCTTGATGGCTTCGATTCCTGCTCCTTTTTCTTTCACTGGTGATTCCTATGAGAGTTATGGTGATGCTAGCTATTGCTCTGGTTCCTGGAAACGGGGGTCTTTGCGATGGTTGCTGCGGTGTAAGGCTCTGCTAGTAGCACTTTGGTGGTTACTATGCTATTCTATCACTCGGCTGCCTTTGCACTATTTTTGCTGAGCCTCCCTAGGCTTCTCCGGTGGAAATCCTTGCCACCTCATTGCTGTTTACCTTGCTACGTGGCTGATGGCATGTGCTTGCCTTGCTACTACGTGGCTATTCCACATGGTCTCTTGGTTGCCTTATGAGCTAAGGGTCTTGATCTTTTGGTCAAAAGCTGAGGCTTGCTGGATACTCTTAATGGGTTGTTGCCTTATCTAAAATGTCGGCTTGATCAAAATTGGGATAACTGGTTGGATAATTTTATTGAGTGGCTGACTTATCTCAAAATTTTGTTTGATAAAATAATTTATTTTTAAAACAAAAATCTTGGAGGCAATTTAGAGTAGAAAAATAAAATTTATTTTATTATCCTCATCTCTTTTATCCCTAATACAAATATTGTAGTTTAGTCCGATAAGGGTCTTAGTCATGTGGCCTTCGGACATTTTCAAAAATAAAATTGTTTTCCAAATTATTTTTCAAAACTAAAAACTATTTAGGTCATTCGCACTATTTTGCCCCCGCAGCTAACCCTGCGGATGTCGGCGGAGTTGTGCCGGTAAGACCACACTTATTTCAAAAACAATGTTTTTCAAAACCATTTGCCTTAAACAATCTACGAGGTCCTAACGGTCCCGAGTTCCCATACTCGGCGGCCTCGGACTTCGCAAATATTTTCGAAGGTCTTCCCCCCTCCGGCTCTCGGCGCTTCTCCACTACAGCTCAAGACTCGAAGACTCGGAAGATTTGAAGATTATGTTTAGATGTTGTATAGGTAGAAATTGCAATATGTAATTTTTACTTTCTTCTTCATTATTCATTTGTAATCACATTGTTGTATTATAACATTGCAATATTCGTTATTCAATAATATTCAATTTCAATCATTTTTGACATGTGTGAATGATAAATACGATGAATTATATGTATATGCACAACAAATTTCCTCCCCGTCTCGACCTAGCTCACGACGTAGCGCATGATGATCCTCAGTAGAGTAAGGTCAACTCTGCAGCGCGAGTTGATCGAGCTTCCACCTCATGCCGCTCAACTCTATCTCTTAAAACTAGGGTTCTCACACGGGTGATCCTTCCACAAGTCCCGCAGGGCCGAGACCTCGCATCGCGTCGCCGGGTCGTGTTCGGATCGAGTACAGACGGCCCAGTTGGAAGCCCACTTCCTCCACGAATCCTTCGGGGAGAAGGGGATGTAGCTCACCTTGGCATCATCACGAAGGGAAAAGCGGCAGGCGTTGTATACTTGACCAGCCGTCGACACCTTGAGCGTGTAGTAGTGCCGAAACGACTTGATGTCCAGTTTCATCCCCACGAAGGCCTCACAACGATGCGCAAAGACAGCTAGGAAGAAGATCAAGTTGGGCGGAAGGTTTACTAGTTCGATCTCGAAGAAGGATAAGACATCGCGCAAGAACTCGGACATTGGGAGCCCGAGCCCGCACTTGAAGAAATCTAGGAAGACGACCAGTTTCTCTCGGGAGAACGGCGGGCGACCGGAAAGCCACCGACTCGGGCAACTCTCCCTCGCGTACCATGTGCGAAAGATCCTCCGGAGTAACACGGGAGGTGGGCAACCCAGCCATTCCCGGGCCAGAACTCACTCCACCTCCCGCGGCGGCCGACGACGCCTTCAACCGAGCTGACCTCGAATCTTCCATCACCGGCGCCTTGCCGCGAACCGGGTCCCTGATCGCCACGACGGCCGACGAAGCCTCGCCCGTCGACGCCTCAGCGACCCCCTCCATGGGCTCCTCCGCTACCGGCCTCGACTCCACCGCCATCGTCTCGCCAGATGAAACACCCATCGGGTCAGGAGAAGGCAGCTCGCTGGCGTGATGGTGCCCTAAAAAGCTAGGAAGCTAACTAGGTCATCGTTCGCCGCACTAAGAGATAGAAGAGAGGAAACGAGAAGACGAAGCGCTGTGGAGAATTGGGAGCAAAAGCGAATGGAAGGAGAGAAGAGCAAGGAAACATTATTTAATTACCCATACCGAGGCGCAGAAAGCATATTACGCCTGGGGAATCGCAACCGCTTCGACGCTTCAGCGCACTACGACTGGGAAATCGTAACCATTCTGGTGCATGAACAAGCTCACCATGCAACAAAGTGGGATCATGACATCACCATCTGTGAATTCCGCCGGACGGATTCAGACTGCAATAATGGGCTAAGCTCACCAAGTTCCGTAGCTCGGGGAGATCAAGGCCAGAGCTTCGAGTGCAACCAACTCGACATCACCTGGTCAACCGGGCTGCAGTTCGTGTTGAAACATCGCCTCCACTCGGGTTTGTTTTATCCAATCTCATCTCGGCTTCATCACGCATAATGATGGGGGGCTTGATGATGAGTAGTGCTACTACCATATATCCGTGATAAGGCCCGTGAGTCCTCCAATGGGCCTCCAGAGAGAAGCCATGGCCCGAAGGCCCGATTAGGAGGAGGTGTGGGTCCCAAGTCGGCGTGTCCTGATTAGAATCGGAGAGTAACTCTCGACATACCCTCAGGGAGGAGTCCGACTCGTGTACTACGAGGACTTGAGACGAGGTTATCGCCTTACTCCGCCTTTATAAGGAGCACAAGACCCCTCCAGGAGGGGGGAGCACAAGTTACTCTCGATCATATAGCCATAGTCGACTAGCCATCTTCGAGAGCCTACAGCCTCGAAACCAATCTCGCCGGATTTCCTACTCGGCGAGTTCCGCTTGTAATCTCCTGTACTCCATACCGCATATCAATCCCATCATAGCAGGACATAGGGCTGTTACCCGTCTTGGAGTCCTGAACTTGGGTAAGTCGATGTCGCAAGATGAAGCTGACCTAAGTCATCACCTCGCTATCATATAAATACGTGTTGTACGAGTACGCTTACTGGTACCCCCCATATACCATACATCGAAAGTATAACAAATTTGGCAGAGAGCCGTGGATCCACGTGCATGGAGTGGAGTCTTGGGATTTTTGTTAAGGTAGATGAAAAAGAGTGAAGAGATAGAAATTTACCTTTTTCTTAACTAAGAGAATACTAAGAGAAGATTTATATCTCTAAATTAATGATACTGGAGACACAAACATTAAATATAGGGGAAGATAACTTTCTCTATCATTATACCATGTAATTCTATTTTCATCACTAAATAACATGGATAGATACAAGAAAATATTGTCTTCTCTATGATTGGAGATGCATTTACCATCATTAGTTGTGTGCATGTGCGTGTGGCATACTGCCATGCATGCGCAATCGCGCCCAAGGGTTGGTCGCTTGATGGACGATGGCATTTTTACTTAGCCGAAATTACTATTTGATCCAGGCGTGAATTGCCAAAATACATAACGAAAACCACATTTGGCCTATATTACTCATGACACTTCAAAATTCAAAAACATTCAACACCATGGAACTTCAATGGCAAATAAGCTTCTACGCACAGCGAAGCCAACATTGCATCACTTGTCGAACAGTGTACCACTCCCAGTCTTCGATCCAAGTATAAGGGCAAACAAAACAACTTCTTATGTCCTTTCTATAATACATAAAGCTTCACTGGTTCTGGATTAAAAAACCTACCAACTTAAACTTCTTGTCAAAAGCATAGACGGAGTGCTCATGTTGGCTTGCTAATGATTGAGACACCCTAAATGCCCGTAAAAGGGTCCTTTAGCTCGAATCGACATCCATAAAATGTGATTGTGGCAAGGAGAATATCAAGATGTGCAAAAACAAAGTAGGTGCACTAACCTCCACGGGCACCACCATGCGTTCACCACTATTATTGGATGACCTTTTTTCTTGTTCTTCTAAATGCAATTGTCATTAAATCATATGATCTATCCATATATAGCCTATGTAAGTTAATAGCTCCACATTTCCTAGGAAAACACCTCTGCATATATAACCTATGTTAATGCTAAAGAGTGACTGACCGTGCCCGCAGTCAATTCCGTCTTCTATAGCTCGTGTCGCTAAACTAAAAGAAAAAGAAAAACAACACATTGCTCAGCTCTTATTTTTGTCGAGTTTTCTCCTCTCCCGCACCTGTCTCTTCTCCGCCACACCTCGCGACCAATGTCGCCATGCCTCATTGTTGCGCCGGAGGCTATCCGTGTTGCCGCGTCGTAGATCAGTTCCTCACCCGCACACCATATTTCCCCGGCGCCATCGTCCTCCCCGGCTTCACGTTTTCTCCCTGCACCGCACAAAGCTTCCCACGTTGGAGCCCCCACCCCCCATCCCAGACTCCATGCATGGGGCCGACGGCTGCCACCCTGCCATAGAGCAACATAGGAGGTGTAAAGATGCCATATCTAGACTTTGGGGGTCTGCGTTGGAAGCTCCAATAGATCTAAGTGATAGTTGTAATTTGGGGATTCTTTTTTGGTTGAAAGTTTCACTTTCTAGCATTTCAAAAGTTTGACTTCTTGTAATAGGAAGCTAGATTTGTTGTAGTAGAAAGCTTGATTTTGTTGCAGTAGAAACCTTGTAGCTGTTTAGTTAAAAGTTGTCATGAGAATGTAAGGATTAGTTGAAAGTTCTGTTTGTTCAAGTAGAAAGTTTAGGTATAGACCAGTTGAAAGTTGTGATCTGTTAACAAAGCTAATATCTGTTCAATTTTTTAGTGAAAGGCTGGTGTTTGGGTAAGCTTTTTTAAAACTCTTGTACTCCAATGACGGGGATAGCGCTGCTGCCCGCTGGGGATGGTGGCCACACCGACGTTGGAGCATGATGTGGTAAGGGTGCATATAAGGAGAAAAGGGACAGGCAGAGCAGCGTGACAGGTTGTTGAAAAGACCGTAGAGATGATATGATCGTCTGTAAATTAGCGATTAGCTCATGCCATTTTGTAGGAAAACTGGTCACTTGTCATATAGCCTTAACTAAACAATTCAACCTACAATTGTGTGCTGATTAACTTCTACGTTGTAACGCAGAAGGAGTTTATGGATCAATGCTACCTGCTGCGATATATATGTTCTCCAAGGTGGAGGGAAAAATGTTTCTTCAATCCTCCGGTGCTACAATGTTTAAACATTGGATTCTCTCCTTTTATTGATTTTCTAATAAGATGGCAATTTTGTCGTTTCCTCTTGTAGTCTAAAAGATCAAATACCCCTGCCACGTTAAAAACAGACATAATATACGATGTGATAATAATAACGTTGGCCGACAAATACAGATCGGCCATCTTTAGGTTCATATACTTAATATATATCTACTTTGAATCGGCGATGTGATCAAAGAAAATCAGATCACATGACCTTCTTTCTGACCAATCGAAGTTTTGTGCGATCTTGTGATGTCACATGTGGCTCACTACGTGGGACAAAAGTTTCGATCCAGTACGGCACACTAAAATTAGTTAAGTAACACTGTCTCCTATAATTGATGAACTCCTACCATCAATAATGATTATCTTTTATGATCTGCGCCTGTAATAGGGGGACTCCAGTTAAGCATGTGCACTCGGTGTAATATATGTCAAGTTGGCCAAGATAAGATCAACTGATTAGTATTGTACTCGCCTACTAGCTAATTAACAAACATTAACAACACTATACTTAAGAGTAAATAACATCAGAGACAGCTAGTTTCTTCTCTTTTTTTTGGGTGCGAGAAGAGGCAGCTAGTTTGCCTATCGAACATGGTAGTATATCCGTTTCCAAATGATGGGATCGCACTGCATCCAAGAAAACATAGCAGACTGGCGAAGCATGCAGAGATGTCACTCTCGTACTGCTATAACATTGACTATATACATGTGCCTTCTATCAAATGGACTGTGCACATGGAGGCTACAGGGAGAACTGGGGTTAGGAGTGAAACAAAGTATCCATGAGTTGATGGTTCAAGAGACTGTCCTTTTGGCAGTAACAATTTTTCCAAACTGCTAAAATTTACAGTCCTGCATTTAATGCTGTGAGCAGCAGAGCCCCAACCAAAACAGGAGCAGGAGTACAAGAGCAGCAGAACAAACAGCAAGGAAAACTTAGTGTTCTGGGCAAGCAAGATCCTTCTCTTTTGGCACTTCTTATCTGATCCATGCATGGTCCACATCATTCTGTGGCTGAGGTAGTCACTGCGTGCAGCCATGGGGTCGGTGCATGCAATGGATCGTCACGGTGCAACAGTGGCACACAGTTAATTGACGCAGCAGATCGGCATGGGCTGCTCAAAGGGGAAGAGCATGGAGACAGGTACTGGTATTTATACCAGGCCGTTTCTTTTCTTATATCCTTTTCTAGCTAGCTGTGCATCCTTTGATTGGGAAATGCTGCTTGTTTTTTCTAGGGGAATCCAATGCTCGACTAGGATTAGGATTCCCTGCTAGCTAGCTGCGCTGTCGATGTTTGCTTTGCTTGCCTGCAATTTGCTTGTACTGATGCAAGTCAATGCAGGTATCAAGTTATACTATATACCTAGGTTTCACTTTTTCTTATCCATAAATCTGCGTATCTTATCCTGGAATCAGGGCAGGCCCTGAGGGTGTGCGGCCGCCCCGGGCCCCCAAATCCCAGGGGCCCCACCCCAGCCCCCAGGTATTAGGTATATATATGCAGTATCCCTTGTTTGTTTTGCACGTACTACTTGTTTGCCCTCGTCTGATTCCCCGTTCGGCCGTTCCCGTAATCAAGTCAGGGCCGGCCCTGCAGGGTGTGCGGCCGCCCCGGGCCCCCAAATCCCAGGGGCCCCACCCCAGCCCCCAGGTATTAGGTATATATATGCAGTATCCCTTGTTTGCTTCGCACGTACTACTTGTTTGCCCTCGTCTGATTCCCCGTTCGGCCGTTCCCGTAATCAAGTAAGCACTAATCACGCGGCCGGCGGCCCGTTTCCTATACAAAATCAGTACGCATTGCTCGCCGGTGCGGTGATCAATTGATCATGAGATCATTTTCACGTTGATGCAGATCACGCCGTCACGCGGTCACGCCCAGGTGCAGCAGTGCAGCACGCGCCGGTGATTAAATTAATCACGTTCACGCCGAGTCGCCGACGTCGCCCAGGCCTGAGCGAGCGGAGGCCGCGGTCCGCGACTCCGCGTACTGGTAGATCAAGCCGTGGATCACTATTAGCGTTCGATCCAGGCCCTGGTTCGATCCTGCAGTCAGGCAAATTTCAAATTTCAATCAGGCAATCAGGCAATCACCAGTTCATCATCTGTTGCTTTCCCGACCGGAATTTTCCTCGGTATATAATTAATCACTAATTCACTATCATCGTATGTGTATTGGTAATTAAGTTATTTAATCTCAACTAATTTATAACGGTTCTGCATTTATTTAAATTTCAGCGCAGTGGGATATCATGTTGTCTAGAAAGTATGAATCTGGCAACGAGAAAAGAAAAAGAAAAAGACGTGTGGATGAGATGATAGAATCACAGAAAGGAGCCATGGATAGATTTTTCAAGGTTAATACGTGCGCTTCGACGAACCCAGATGAGTTGGCGATAGTTGCTATGGATGAACCAACTAATGGAAATCATCAAGAAAATGTTGACATCAACGTCGATGATAACAATGTAAGTGACCCTGAGAACACAGTTAATGCATCGAGTGCACAGGCACGATCTGCTAGTGTTGATGAGCAACCAATTCATACTTCGGATATTTATGATCCAAGAAATTGGAATAATCTTGATAATAAAGCAAGAGACATATTAGTTGAGAAAGGGCCTAAAAGAGAAGAAAATATGGAATTTCCTCCAGATGCTGCCTCAAGACATTTTTCATATGCTCATTATTCTAGAAAATTAAGCAATGGAGAGGTACATGATAGAAAATGGTTATTTTATTCGAAGCATGTTGATAAAGTTTTTTGTTTCTGCTGTAAGATCTTCAAGTCTAGCACTAGCAAGAGTCCGAGTTCCTTAGCAGGTGATGGGTTTAAAAATTGGAGACATATCAGTGAGAAGCTTAGAGAACATGAAAATAGTGTCGAGCATATTAGTAACATGAACAGTTGGAATGAATTGAGAGCTAGACTATGGAAAAAGGAAACAATTGACAAAGATTTACAGCAGCAAATCGCAAAAGAGAAAGAACGTTTGAGGCAAGTTTTATTAAGGATAGTTTCCATTGTGAAATTTCTTGGCAAACGCAGCTTAGCTTTTAGAGGAACTAGTGAGCAGCTTTACAAGGATGATAATGGTAATTTCTTAGCTTGTGTTGAGATGGTTGCAGAATTTGACTTGGTAATGCAAGACCACCTTAAACGTATTCAGAACAAAGAAATTCATTATTATTACCTCAGTCATAAAATTCAGAATGAGTTGATATCTCTTTTGGCTTCTGACATCACATGTTCTATCATAAAGGTAATTAAAGAGGCAAAGTATTTCTCTGTTATCCTAGATTGTACCCCTGATGTCAGTCATCAAGAACAAATGACTTTGTTAGTTCGATGTGTTAATTTGTATGATGGCAAGATAAAGATCGAGGAGTACTTTTTGGGGTTCTTGAAGGTGGATGACACTTCTGGCTTGGGGCTTTTTAAAGTATTGCTTGAATCTATGGAGTCTTTTGGCCTAAATATTAAAGATATAAGGGGTCAAGGCTATGACAATGGTTCTAATATGAAAGGAAAATACCAAGGGGTACAATCTAGGTTACTTGATATGAATCGAAGGGCATTGTATATGCCATGTGCTTGTCATAGTCTCAATCTCACTCTTTGTGATATGGCAAAATCATGTGAGAAAGCTGCTTCATTTTTTGGAATTGTTCAGCGCATATATGTGTTATTTGCTGGTTCTACGAAAAGGTGGAATGTTTTGCTTAAACATGTTCCTAGTTTAACTGTGAAATCATTATCCAATACTCGTTGGGAGAGTCGAATCAAAAGTGTTACGGCAATAAGATATCAAGCTATTGAGTTAAGGTCAGCTTTGTCTGAGTTACGTCATGCTTCTGACATTGAACCTAAGGATAAAAGTGATGCAAAAAATTTATTTGATGCACTTGGTCGCTTTGAGTTTCTAGTTGGTATGATTATCTGGCATGATATTCTATTTGCTGTAAATAAAGTGAGCAAGATGTTGCAATCGTCAGCCATGTGCATTGACTCTACTTTGAAGCAAATACAAGGTATAACACAATATTTTGAGAAGTATAGAGATGAGGGGTTTTCTTCTAGTTTGATCATTGCCAAAGGTATTGCAACTGAAATGGGTGTAGAGCCATTGTTTCCAGTAAAACGTCGTGCTGCGAGGAAGAAACAGTTTGACGAAAGTGATTGTCAAGAAGAAATTCTAGAAGCTGAGAAGGCTTTCCAAGTTAAATATTTTTTTGTTCTGGTTGATATGGCGATCACCTCTTTGAAGGACAGATTCAAAGAACTCATGGTGTTTAAAGATATATTCGGATTTCTATTGAGCTCGGGAACCCTGAAGTCATTAAATGATAATGAGCTTGAAGAGTGTTGCACAAAATTTGCAGAAACTTTCTCTCTTGATGGTTCATATGATGTTGAGGTATATGATCTTATTTCTGAATTGAAGATTATGAGATTCACTTTGCCAAATTGTGTAATGTCTGCTATGGAGATTTTCGAGCATGTCAGAGAAGTTGATTGTTATCCTAATATCTCCATTGCTTATCGCATCTTATTTACTGTGCCTATGACTGTCGCATCGGCCGAAAGAAGCTTTTCAAAGTTGAAATTATTGAAGAACTATCTGAGGTCAACAATGACTCAAGAGAGGTTAAATGGTTTGGCAACATTATGTATCGAGAAGAAATTATTGGATGAGATTGACATCGACCCCATCATAAGTGACTTTGCATCGAGGAATGTTAGAAGAAATTTTTAAGGTAATATGTATAAAGTATTTGATATGCATACTGATTTTGGATGCATTTTAGTGTTATTGATAATATTTCATATATACGTATATTCCTTGTTATAGTTATTATGTCTATATTAAAGGCCCCAAGTTTTAGTTTCGCCCCGGGCCCCCAAAATCTCAGGACCGGCCCTGCCTGGAATGGATGGCTCAAATGACTTGGGTCCATTGTGTTTCTTATTTTTCGAGAGAGAGGCACTTGTGTTGTTTCAGTAGAATGTGAAGCGAGAACAGGAGTCAGTCATGGCAGGCAGGACGTCCAAGGATTTTGCATGGTTGATCGAACCGACCCAAAAGGCAGGCATATGTACAGCTGCATGCATTCTACAAGCCCAACACGAAGCAGGCAGCTCCTGCGTTGCTTTCTGCTGCTGACCGATCCTCACCTGCGGTTCTCGCATTTTTATTCTATGATGCAGGGGGTGCAGCGGCAGCTGTAGTGCTGTACGTACAGACTACAGCGGAAGGAAGGAAGCAGCGATGCGTGCGTGCCGTTAGTTACAGCAGCAGCACACTTAGGGAAAAGCAGGTAATGCGGTTAGTAGTGACTGGCCTATCAATACCGGTACAGCACTCCGTACGTCACCCATGAATCGCGAGGAGGCGGGCGGGCGTGCGTGCGTGCGTTCGTGCGTGTGCCCCATGGGACGTACTGGCGGGCCCCCTCGTGAACATGTTAATACGGCGGCTATATATTTATGTGAGCATGCAATTGGCTCGCACCGTCCCGGCCGTCACACGCCCGGCAAGGCCAAAGCAGCTTCGGCGACTCGACCCAGCATTCATGGCCTTCATGCATGCACACGAGACCTGGCCGGTGCGTGTGGCGGGTTCCCCAACCGTAAATGGCTCACGAGCCGTCGTGCGCATTCACCTTCTTTTCTTGACGCGGAGAATTTGCGCGCGATTGCTGATTTTTTACGTCTCCAGGTTGCTAAACATTTTGCCCTGCGTGTTGACCGTCTCAATGCTAAACCAAAAGCGATGCGCGCGTGGTCGGTGATACCTGCTTGGTTAGCTACTCGGCATGTGATGATGACGGAGAGGGACTAGCTAGGAGATGCCGAGACGACGGAGGGAGGAAAGGAGAAAAGGTGCTCCAAAGAGGCTGGTTAGCTGTGAAATGATGGCAAAAGTGCCGTATCATGATTTCGTGCATGTTAGAGGGGATAGAGCAACAAAATATTCCTTCCTTTTTCACATGGTGATAAGAAAAGCTGCGCGTGTCCGGAGTAAAAAGAGTTGGAAAAGTTTGCACATTTTTTCACAGGTAGTGCAATAGGTCCCTTAGCTTAATTTAGTGGTACAACAGTATGCACGAAAACATGACGTAAGCTGACTCTTCAACATATTATGTATGATTACTGCTAATATAGAGTACAGAGGAGGCAGTAGCGATTTAATGAGATTCATAGAAATATCTCCAGCCTTCAAGGGGCATATTCGGCTAAGTATGTGCGCACGGTGTGCGTCTTGTAGTCAGACAAAAACAAAGAGGAGGAGTAGAGAATAGAGTTGTCTCTTCATGAAGAGTCGGACTCTATGAGTTTAAAACTCTAAAGTTGATCTTATTGTTCTCATAAGATGATATCTTTTAGTGTTGATTCTTTATGTAAAGACAACTTCAGAGACAATCCATCAAATAAATTATTTTTATTGTTAATTTTAGATGATAGAGAAAATATAAGAACTAGAAATGACTCTACCTTTGTATATGGCATTAGCATCTTCCGTGTAGAAATTGGAGTAGTCAATCACTCATGTGCCAATTGCAATACTACCATCATTCTTATCTGCAGCCAGAAACTAAAATAGTTCATTGAGCATTTTGAACAATTTGCGCGACCTTCATCGCAAAAGACAAAATAGAAAAAGATCGATATGAACACCACAATTTTTGGACACATGAAAAATATGTGGCCTAAACCTAGCAGCCCAACAGAACTGAGGCCTCCGTTGGATCCAGCCCAATATCAGCCCGCCAATTCGGGCCAGCCTTGACCCAAATTCGTTACGCAATCACGCGTGCACCACGGCACCTTTGCAGTCCCAAAGTCTCGCCGCCGAAACCCCTTCGCCCGCGTCGCCTGTCCTCCTCCCACCGGAGCACGCCTACTCATCGTCGCCGGCGTCCTCCTCCTCCTCTCCCCTCCACCGGACTGGCGCGGTGAGAGGACCCATACGGTCGCCCATGCAGTCCGCCCCTGCGGCGAGGGCAGGGAGCCGCCTCTGCGTGCGCTGCGGCGAGCGGAAGGCCGCGCTCAAGCGGCCCAAAACCCTAGAGCAGGTGAGCCTCGCCGTATCCACGCTTTCGATACACTTCGCTGTGATATGTCGGGGTAGTTCCAGCACTGCGCGACAATGGTCTAGCTTTAGCTGTAGGAGCTTTGCATTAGTTCACTGGATTTTGCCGTAGTTTTGGGAAGTTTTGTAACAAGGATGCCCCTTTTTTTGTTTAGTTATGGAACTTTGAGGAAGTTTTGGTTGATCTTGTTATGTTTCACCATAATCTGTACAATTCATATATATTCTTGCTTTTCATTTATATTGCCTCCTTGTTTTGAGCTGCTAGGAGTACCGTGAACTGTTTTCGGAGGAGTCTTAGACATTTGCTTTCAGATATGTAGGGAATGCTTCTATATCATCTTCGAGGACGAAATTCATCGCACTATTGTTGACAATAGTTTGTTTAAAGCTGGTGAACGTGTGGCAATTGGAGCTTCTGGTGGAAAAGGTATGTGCAGACTTGTGTAAATAATGAAGTAACATATGATTTCGATGGAATAGATATGCTTCCTATTCACTACTCATTGAATGATAAACTCAATGATATTGGCTTCTGTAAAGAAAATCGTATGACCAATATGGTACTAGGTATTATTGTCTCCTTGAGAGCCTTATGTTTTACAAGAGTGTGTTATCAAAACGTTCATTCAAATCCTCACCATTGCAGAGCTAGATTAAGATTTTGAATGCAAACAATTAATTTACAAATATAGTTACATATGGGCGTTGGGCGACGGCCATGGATCATGTATGGCTGTTTCAGGTGTGATTGTTAAGCATTTACTCTTATATATATGGTGCAAAGGTAGCATGATCTTATTATCGAAATTCTTGCTTATTCTTTATCCATGCCTGATCTTGTAGTAGATTCCAACACTTACTCTCTTTTTTAACTGTTATGCAGATTCCACTGTGCTTGCATACGTGTTATCAGAGTTAAACAATCGTCACAAATATGGCCTTGATTTGTTCCTTTTATCTATTGATGAAGGAATCACAGGCTACAGAGATGACTCCCTAGAAACTGTTAAAAGGAATGAAATACAGGTTCCCCTCCCCCCGTACCCAATACACATAGTTCTGCTGCAACTTTTTACTTGTTAATGTTGTCTATTATTCAGACATTTAGTTCATTAAGTCTTACCATTTAAATGCATATTCATCAGTTGCTTATATACAATTCACTTATTGCAGTATGGTCTACCACTGAAAATAGTTTCCTATAAGGACCTCTATGACTGGACAATGGATGATATTGTGAAAGCAATTGGCCTGAAAAACAATTGTACCTTCTGTGGCGTTTTTCGACGTCAGGTAGCTCTTAGGACTCTTAGCTACCCTTATCAATAAGGCATTTGCATGTCCATTAATCAACTGATCATTCCCTTATTTTCAGGCACTAGACCGAGGTGCTGCTCTCCTGAAGGCTGATAAGATTGTAACTGGGCATAATGCAGATGACATTGCAGAGACCGTCTTGCTGAATATTTTACGTGGTGATATTGCAAGGTATATGTTGTTTAATACTTAATAAGGTATGCTATGTTTTATTTTATATTTGTGGGTTGATATTATGATTTTATTTTATAGACTAAGTAGATGCACCTTCATAACTACCGGTGAAGATGGGCCAATCCCAAGATGCAAGCCTTTCAAATACACCTATGAGAAGGAGATTGTTATATATCCTTTACATGAAATATCTAGTCAATTTTAATATGTTCTTAACTTCGAGTATGTTTTGATGATATTTAAATCCTTGACTGTATGATACGTACGCATATTTCAAAAAGCTGGACTACTTCTCCACTGAATGTAATTCCTGGTTCATTTCCTGTCCAGTTTCTTTTTGTCTGCAATTGAACAATAGCTCTTCTTCCATTATCTCAACATACTAGGGAGGGTTAATATAAAGTCAAAATATAGGTTTTCAATAATCAGTACCTAACTATTCTGTAGTCAATGCCGTGTCTTTCTATACTAATATTATACAAATCCATATAATTGTGTTGACCACTGTTGTCATCTTCTATTGAAGTCATGTTTAATGGTTCTCTATCACGATTCAGGCATCTATTCACCAAATGCATATCGTGGATTTGCTCGTGAATTTATTAAAGATTTGGAAAGGATGAGGTAAAGACTTTTGTTGTCCAAAGAAAGGATTATTTATTTAATTTATATTTCTTCATCTATCAGTGTATGCTAGCTCTGGCATCCAGAAGACAAAAATTCATTTTTTTTCTTGTTCCAGATAATATGCATTGTTATGTTTTTGCATCTTTTGTCAGTAGCTTGAATCAGTATATTATCAACGGTGCAGGCCTAGAGCTATTCTGGACATCATAACATCTGGCGAAAATTTTCGGATATCCACAACAACAAGAATGCCGGAGCAAGGAACATGTGAACGTTGTGGTTACATTTCTAGTCAGGTATTGTGATGACATCTAATATGAAGTTTTAACACTTACCAAAGAATGATGCCTTCGCTAGGCCAGTCAAATAAGATGCTAGCATGGGTGATTTGATTAATTGCTTATAGTATGATAATTAATTTTCTTCAAATTATTCGAATGATACACACATATGATAGCTCAAGGCCTCGTGCATTCCCTATCCTATTGAACAAATTATTTATCCAAGGATGTGAATTGCATGAATTTGCCCTTATTTCATTATCTAGGAATTTCTTCAATGCTTTTACCGAAGTAACTGAACATTGGATGAACTCCTGGCTCTGTAGAAATTATGCAAAGCATGTGTCTTGCTGGACGGGTTGAATCGAGGCTTGCCGAAACTAGGCATAGGGAGGACTACTAAAACAATTGCTGGAGCTGATAGTAACGGTGATCGGCAAGGCAAACGTTCGGAAAGGAATAGATCGAGCCTACAAGGAAAACACGGCAACTTCGACTTCTAGATGTCTGCTGCGCCACCAAGTAACTTTTATTGGCTTATTTGTTGGTTGATCATATTTGATTGTATAATCTATCCTGTATTAACCAGGACCGTCGCTGGTTGTCAATAGTCATGGTTGTACTCGGAATGACATCCGAGTGTAATAAGAGATAATTCATACTACACGTGAAGATCATCACGGTTGAATACCGACCAAGGCCAGAAGTTAACTTGGCACATTCTTGACGCCATCTATAGCTAGCTTCAAACCTAAAACATTTGAAGCCCCTGATATATTCCAAGCGTGTAGGAAATGTGTTTGCGTATGATGGTTATGTGCATCAGCCTTGTTCAGAAGAACCACAAGATACACAACAAAGATGGAGACTGTATAGCAATGAAGATAGTAACATCGAACATGAATACCTCATAATTGTAACACAAAACTACAGATGAATTTTGTTTAATGCACAGGTGTTGGCTTGGTAAAACATCAAAAATCCTTCGCCTTCAGCGACTGATCAACTCAACAAGTATTGTCACCTCGAACTAACTTGCACCCGGCTTACTACAGCCCCAAGCGGCAAACCGGGCTGCTCTTAATGAGATTGAAATCAACCTGGAAAGATCATAAAATTAGCACAGGCTCGTAATACTCCCTCCGTCCCAAAATATAAGTCGCGCACGCATTCCAAGATTTGCTATTAGACTTATAATATTTTGATTATGTGATACAAAAGTGATATTGCTGGATTTGTTTTTAAAAGCACTTTCCAATGATATCATTTTTATATCATATAACTACCATATTATGGACCTAATTGTAAATCTTGAGATGCGTGCGCGACTTATATTTTGGAACGGAGGGAGTAGCAGGAATAAAGTTCTGCATAGCACAATACCTTTGGCCCAAAGAGGTCCCTTATGTTGTCAATACCATAGAGAATCATTGTTGGCCTGGATTAAGCAGCAAAATATGGTCAGCTCAGATTTCTTGCAATTTGTTAGATAAAGCAAGATTTCCTGCAATTTATAGCAACATATGGCTCAACCACTATTTGACCTTGTTTAATTTTCCCTTGCACTTCAGTTCAAGACATTAGTTGCAAAACAAGGATTTGCAAGGATGAACGACTTTGAAAAAAGGCCCAAATTAACAGGTAAATGCATTTAAGGAAATCCTTAAATGAACTGGCCCAGGTTTACCTTTCAAGTGAAAGTCCCC
Source organism: Stipa capillata (assembly GCA_019208055.1). Lineage (NCBI taxonomy): Eukaryota > Viridiplantae > Streptophyta > Magnoliopsida > Poales > Poaceae > Stipa > Stipa capillata. The sequence continues at coordinate 170,392 of JAGXJF010000389.1, forward strand.
ATGCAATAACATTAACACCCTCTGGCAGTCCCATGGGAAGTAACATTTCAGGTCTAAACATGCCCGAGTTGCCTATTTCGACCCATTTCTTCAAACCTTCATGGTAACTGAAAACAGAAATGCAACAATGATACATGGGACCACAATAATCATGAAATAATAGCACACAAAAATGTTTTGACCTGAAAATTTCCATGCTCGGTTCAGTGTACGGATTGTAGGCAGGCTTGAAACGCAGCTTTGACATGCCTAAGAGCCAGAAAACGAGAGGTGACATTCTTAAATCTCAATTTATAAGACTGCTGGACATAGCAGAGACAGGATCAGAATATAAGCATATAAAAGACAGTTTGATGGATAAAAATTCTACAGCTGGATGGCTTGCAAATGCGTCACTGTAAGAATTTATCTGGCAAGACACAATCCAAATGGAGATGATTCGCAAGATAAACAGCGTAATAGACAAGACATTTTCTCTTGTGTTCCTATGAACAGAGCATTGTGTCATTACTACAACATGGTCAATTTAAGAGGGTTCTGCTCCAGGAATACAACATTACTCAGGTTTAAGGCAAAGAATACAAGAACAAGGCATCACTCAAGCAGCTGTTATTACCAAATAGAAAAGCACATAGTCACAATTTTACAGCAAAGCTTGTTTAAGACTCGTGTAAATATGTCCTTTATCCTCTTAGTAGTGTTTAAATCACAATCTAAACTATCCACCTTAACAATACTGCATCCCTAAGAAGCCAACTTGTTGAATATTATGCAGATGAGCATGGGGTACCAATATTCTTGGAATAGTTGAATACTGAGTGATGGTACAATTTTTATAAATGTAACTGCAAGATTCATAAATATTATAACAAAGTTCAAGGTTAGCACCTAGTCTCGAGAAGAAATCCTGCAATACACCAATCAGATCACCAAGCCTCAAACCATAATCACAAATAAGACCTGGAATAAGAAGCATTGTAAGTAGCTTCCTTGCTAGAAGTTTACCGTGTGACATCCAAGATATGGACCAAATATCAATCAATAAAACACCCCATAAGCAAGAAAAAAGGAAACAGTTACCTTCTATATGATGGAATTCTGCAAGATGAGTCCGGTCCACAGCTTCATTCCGGAAAACACGATCAATGGAATAGTATCTCTTAGGAGCAAAAGGTTTCTGAACAACCCATGGTTATCAAAGAAAATAAATCTCCGAATCATTCAATAGAACATAAAAACAAATTGACACAACCTTCACTAATTTAGTCAAACAAAGATCGTAAAAGTTACAATGGAACTATAAAGTGAAAAAATAAGCATCACTTAATTTCTTTACCTCCTGCGCAAGCTTGTATAGCATCCTTGTGGAAACTGCAGTTGTGTGAGTACGAAGGAGGTTTTTCTCTGCTTCATCTCGCTTCCAGTCATAACCATATCTGCAGACAACAAACTCATACTATAAACTCTGGCTAAACTGCAACTAAAACACCACAACATACCCTTTGGAGCCATAACCACCAGACTGATGGACTTGCTTTACTTTCTCAAGATAGTCGTCAGGCAAATGTGTTGTGGCAGCAGGGGCTGAAAACAAACTCGATCGATTAATATTGTTTACATCCAACTTTGATGACTGGACAGAAGTAACATACCTTTTACCTTTGAGGAAAAATGTATCATGGGAATCCCGAGCAGGATGCTGTTGAGGCTGGAACAGTGCATCAAAGTTCCAGAAGCTACCAAAGAAATGGCAGTATGTTAGGAATACATAGACCCTTATCCATCAAACAGTGATATGTTCAATATGCTACATTGTATATAAATAGTCGCATGGTGTTGTCTCCAATCTATTACCCCAAGTAAAATAACTTCAAGTTTGTTGAGAAGATCTACCACTACGAGGTATTGACCATAAGCAGTATGTAAAAAGCCACATATCTTGTCTTGTTTTATAACACAGCTACATTATCCACTGCAGCAAGACCATTTAGGGATAGGGAGGGTGTACAGCTTATGGTTATTTTTGTGGAGTGCAAACATTAGCACGCACCTGCTCTCTACGAACATGTTCGTCGGCATCTCACTGAATCTGTTACATCAGTATAATGAATTAATCCACTTTCTGAATATACCTTGCTAATTGCAAATATCATGAACAAATTATTTTTATTTACCCCATCTGTAGAAAAATGTTCTGGATTGCCTCACGGACCTGAAGCAAAATTCAAGTTATTTGGTTTAGCGCAAATGCTGTACGGAAAAATGCAGCTGTAAAAAATTAAAAGTACCTCTAATAAGGGTTGCACATATCCTATCGCGATAGGTTGCCCCTGAGCTCCATAATTATAATCTTTAAATTCCAGATCCTTCCAGTCACCACTTCAGAAAACAAAAATAGTTTAAAATGAAAAATATCAGAAGTCTGTAAAGATAGTTTGACATACAGAACATTGAAAAAGGACACGTTCTAAGGTCTGCATATGCATTAACAGGTGCACATACAATAGTTAAAAAGAGCAAAGTTAACACAATGATACATGTATAGTTTTACAGAGTACATGAAATAGTTGAATCCTGACAAAAACAATACTATGATACATAGCGCAAGACAGAGGATACAGTGATAGCTAATAGCCTCTTCGGAAAAGAAAAGCTAATAGCCAGGCAACACAAAATGCAATGAGAAGAATATAGTCTTCTATGTAGATAGGTGTTCAATCATTTATGAAACTTACTCAACAAGCTTCAGAGAAATGGCATCAGATTACCTCTTGAGATGTTCTCGTGTCACATCTGTTGCCAAGGTTTTTCTCTTTGCAACAAATTCAGGTCCTTTCTTTAGTGAGTACCAAATCGACTTCCTAAAAATTACCAAAGCAGATGCGAAAATTAGGCAAAACTGGCTATTCGACACTGCACTTGGTTGACATTTGTTGACACTGTAAAATCAATAATTTTCTTATGGACAATGAGAAGTTGTTGTCATTTGCTGGAACACACCGAACAGATTAAAATATTGTTATTTTGAATTTAGGAGAGAACGGTTGTGAAAGGTCATGTTTGCCCTTATAGAGAGAAGGCAGAGGGGTGGGCAACGGCAATTGGGCTCTCTAGGCTAACAATGGCAAGCAAACCCTTTATGTCTCCTAATTCTCAGAATGATAATATTTTCTGCGATGTGTCTCAGCAAGTGCAAACCAAGTACAGTGTCCAAGATCCAGATTTTCTTCACCATAATACACACTTCAAAAAAGAACTATCTCTTCAAATCAGGTACTTACTCCTTGGTGATAAGCTTTCTCCTCTTCAAATCATCTATCACTTTGTCAGAAACAACCTACATAAAAATCCTTTTTTCTTAAAGAGGTAAAGACTCCACAGTAAAATACATAAAAAGTTAGCAAACAGTATGCTGCAATACAGGACAATTGTATCTTGTACAAAGTATCAAACTCATCAGAGATAAAAGGCTCCGATACAAAGAACTTGATACTACCTAAAAACTATTTGTGATGTGCCAACACTCAATTCAGCAAATGGTACCGATGAAAATGCAAATTATGGGACGCACGATGAGCGACAAGCAACACCAACCTCCCCTTTATCCAGCCTTTTAAGCTGCTCTTGCAACTCATCCTTGATGTCCTCAACCTGAATAAAGCAAATAACAAGATATTGGATGTAATGCCTAGAGATAAAAGCTGGACGACTGATAAAAACTGTCCCGAGAGACCTTCAGTGAACACAGAACAAGTTATTGCGTATGAAAACAGTTGAATTATGGTCAGTCAATTTTTACATCTATAATCCAGACATGAATTGACTTCAATAAAGAATCGACAAATTGAGAACATTGCACCCGAAAGAACAGTAAATATGGCAGGCAAGTTTCCTATAGAGATACACACTGAACTCAACTCTGTATCTCGCTGAAGACAATGAAATAAACTGAGCTCAGCTCTATATTTCTCTGAAGACGATGAAATAAACTGAGTCAGCTCTATACCTCTCTGGAGACGACGAAATAAACTGAGCTCAACTCTATACCTTTCTCAAGACAAGGTCTTTATTTCCTTTCTGGAACCCAATCCATTTGTTCTTCGCAGCTGCCTTCATTCCGATGTCGAAGACGTCCCCCAATTTCTCCTACAATGCACGACACTAGACATCAGCATTTCCCGGAACTCAAACACTTCACTCCAATTGAACACCTAAAGCCCGTAGAGAGAGAGAGAGGTCACCTTGAGCGCGGCCATGGAGGCGCCCTCCGGTGGGATAGCAGCGACGAGCTGCACCTCGGGGGAGCCCCTCGCGGCGTACTCCTTCGCCTCATCGGTGAGCACCCACGACTCCTTGGTGATGTCCTGCGGGGAAGCGAGCACGTTAAGGTTTCGCGGGGTTTGCGGCCTGGATGAAGCTTGGGGTTTTGGAGAGGGAGAGGGGAGAGGCAGGAGAGTACCACGCTCTCGACGATGCGGAAAGCGGAGAGGCTCTTGATGACGTCCTCGAGCTCCTTGTGCGGGACGCCGAGGGAGGAGGCGAAGGAGCGGGAGTCCGGGATCTCGGCGTTGGAGTTGAGGTGGGCGAGGAGGCCAGCCTCCACGTCCGCCGTCGGCAACTTCGCCGACATGGCGCGGGTCGGCGGCGGCGGTGGCGATGAGGTTGCCAAGAGGAGTTTGTGGGTTTGGACTTCGTAGCGTCCTTTGCTTGACGCCCGCTTCGTTTTCAAGGGCTTCTTTCCATCCGTAGGTATTTTGCATGAATTTCATAGAAAAAATAATTTTCGTGCAAAACAGAAAAAAATATCTACGAATCAACTAGACCCTAGCCTAGGATTTGGGAGTGTAGTACACGAAAGCGAAAGAGCGTCCTTAAATGTGAATTGGATGTTTTTATCATATTTGTTTTGTACGTAAATGAATGGAATACTTGGATACAAATATGAGAGAGATATGAACCGTATGGGAATACAGTCATTAATATGTCTGGAATTGTACCGTATAACTTATTCACTGTTTTTCAACAATATATGTCTAGAATAAGATACTTAAATTGTATGAGTACCGTATAATTTATTCACTGTTTTTCAACAATCGAACATTATGTAGTTATTTGGCATTTGGCATCGTGGGAACCAAAAATCTGGTAAGAGAATATAGATTATCCCTTGCAAAATAAAATACTACAATTTAGATTATTCATATTAGAAACATGTAATTGAAACGATTAGTCCATCGCTCGCAAAAAAAAGTGTAGCGTTACAAGAATTTTGAATTTGAAAGTACGTAGATATAGATTTATGTTTTGGTAGTTCATACGAATCATAACAGCCTAAAATTTATGCAATTATACTTATTTGCTAAATTCAATTGGTCGAGCTTAACTAGCACCAATTCCTCTCCTCCGCCATACTAATATATCATTTTCTTTTCCTTATTTTATGTTGAGTCTTGAAGGCACCACCAATTGTCGTGGTTGGCAATGACAGCCCCCAGAGTGTTGGAGAATAAGTTCTTTCCTGGAGTTAGAGAAGAAGAGTGGTGACAAGATAGAGAGGAGAAAAAAGGGAGAAGGAGGGCGGTGCTGGCGGTGATTCAGAGCAGGGTGGGAGGAAGAGAGAGTATGGTTTGGTATTTTATGAGGGGTGAAATCTATAAGGTGTCTGGTTGTAAATTTTAATTGTATTTTGACGTGATTAGAATATCTTTGATTCGCACAATTTCACAGAAAATATGAATAAATTTAATAGCGAATAGTTCAATTCTGGCAGGAGATAAACTGAGCCCTCCAATCTTCAGTCGATTGATCGATGGGCATGCTATTGATTTCTCCTGTAGTCCAGTTCTTCATCTTCGTCTGGGCCCTAGGCCACGCGCGGAATGGCACTGCACAGTCCATTCTAGTACCCGGCGCACCGGCACGCGAGCGGCGCGTCCGCCAGCCGCCAGATTCACCTCGCCTCGGCGCCTCGGCGCCTCGCCCCAAACCACACACGCCAACCACAGCTCTCGCTCGCGCTCCTTCCACTCCCCTCCCATATCCCGCTCGCGCGTGTGGCGTCCCCATGGCGAGCCCGTCGCCGCCGCGCCTCCTCTCCTCCCTCCTCGGCGACCGCCTCGGCGCCCTCTCTGCCAGGCCGCTCCTTCGGTCCGGCTCCCCAGGTAGGTACCCCCTCCCCGCTGCCGTACGGGGCGCACCTGCGGCCCCGCAGCCGTTCGGTTCCCGTGCTTCGTCGCGTGTCAGCTCCGGGCGAGAAATTGGCTCAGACGGGCTCGGGTCTCTCCTTTTACAGGTAACAGGCGGGCGAAGTATCAGGCGACGAGGACGCTCTCCAACTTGGTGGATGTCCTCTTCAACAGGAGGTGAGGTTCCAATCGCCAGTGCTATATTTCATTGCTGCCCTGCTTGTTGGATAATGACAACACGTAATTGGCTGCGAACTGTCCTTCCTGCGCAAAAACAAATTGATAATTTACAAGTGGCACGTGTAGCATTTGGACAAACACACCTTTGTAGTGATACAGCTTGACCCATCAATGAATATATGATGGCCTGATTGCGGCTATTTGGGAGGAATACAAGTACTTTTCCATCTTTTAGATGCAGCAGTCAGAATAGAAGCTGTAGTTCAGATGTCAGTTTATTGCTTGCCAATTTCGAGTATATGGCAACAGAAAGCACAACTTGGTGCATTGACCACGTAGGCACATATGCTTATTGGTTGCCAATTTCGGGTGCTCCTTTTCCTCTTAACACTATGCATCCCTGGTTTCATTAAGGTTTGGAAGGAAATGTTTAAAGCTTGATACATAATTGGAACTATAAAAAATGGCCATATTAGACGCACTAAGATGTTCGAGATGCATCATGCATGTGTATCACTATAAAAAATGCACATCATGTTCCTTTGTAATAAAACTGGGGCAAAATTTGTGGTTTACTGAGTTAATTTGGAACACAAGGCCCAGCAGGGATATACTTTTCTATTGTCGACAATAGTAGGATATTATTATTGGGGTGATTCAATCTGACTGATTGCTTCTTTCTGGAAACATTGTTGTGATGCTTTCACTGCTAGGAGAAAGAATGCTAAGGAGTGAGACAATAGTTGCATTAGAGTTAGATGAACTATATGTGCAGTATGGTTAGATAAACCGGGTATGAACTTCCATGAATTTTCCAACCTTATGGAACATGGACTGTGCCTTATATGTACTGTATAATTTCTGCTATACTTATGTTTGTAAGGATAAAATCATCGCATACATTATGCTGTGCCTGTTACATATTACTGTATAGAGGTGTAATTTATGGCGCGGACTCAGAGATAATGGAGGATACTGTTAAGTTGGTCTCCACTTCTCAATTGTGTCCATAGTTAGTACGCATCTGATGTTTTTACTATTGTATGAAGCATACATGTAGATCCACATTTAAATTCATTCTTCTTTTTTGGACTTCCACAGAAGTCGGGATGATTCACTGGAAAATAACCCTAGACGCCTACGACCTGGGAAAGTGTCTCCTCGTCTAAGCGTTCCCAATCATATACAGCAGCCTCCATATGTCAATTCTCGTCAAAGACCTGGAATGAACAATGGACCTGAAATACATGATGAAAAAGGGATTGAACGCATGAGAGCTTCTGGGAAGCTTGCTGCACAAGTTTTGAAGTTTGCCGGGACACTTGTAAATGTAATGTTGTTATTGCCATAAATGCATGGTTATTCTATTTTTAATTGGCAGATCATTACATTCACTAAGGAAACCTCATTCCATTCATTCAATATATATGTTTTTTAAAGAAGAGCATACCGGAGGATCCTCTGGTAATGGTTAAGGTGCAGGACACAACTGTCTACACATTTTAAACATCTATTTAGTATTTTGTCAAGTAGAAGTGCCTTTTCATCTAAAGTATTGCATTCCCGAAAATTCTCTCGTGTCGAGGGGACCTGACACCCCCCCCTGCATTCGCATGCTCTGCATGGTAATAGATCTTATTGTGTCATGTATTTCTTGCTGTGGTCTATATCTGAATACATAAGTAATCGCGTGTACCACTTAAGGAAGTACAGCAGTTAATTTAGTTTCCACGTGATTTATGATCATGCTCGTCATTCTTTGATTTCCCATAAACTAGGTTGTCTAAGACTCAAGTGTCAAAGAATGATTTGTTCTTGTTGACAGCCAGGCATAACAACTGATGAGATTGATAAAGCGGTGCACCAAATTATAATAGATAATGGAGCATACCCTTCACCCCTTGGTTATTGTGGATACCCAAAGAGTGTCTGCACGTCAGTCAACGAATGCATCTGTCATGGGATACCAGATTCTCGTCCACTTGAGGTAAGCCATCCAGAGCCGGGAGATAATGACTTTGAATACATACCAAAAAAGTAACAGTTAACTTTTCTTTTTGGCAGGATGGCGATATCATCAACATCGATGTTACTGTCTATCTCAACGTAAGTCAAAGATAATCTATACATCAGCTAAACTTATCACTATTTAACTGCTACGCTTCCCTCAAACGCATAAAAAAGAAAGAAACTGCAGTGCTTATTTAGGATATCCTCTGTGATAATTTTCTAAAGGATATCTTATTCTAGTTGCTTCTTGCATGGTCGTGAAGAAACACCCATCATTTCCTTTTTTTTTCTGTATGAGATAATGCAAAACCTCGGCAGGGCTTGGATTTTTTTATGTGCACATTCAGTTGATATATTAGTTCCCATCTGTCAATGTAGGTATGGACCATTGCATTTATGGTCCATGCATGCTTGATTCCACTGTTACCGTGGTGATAAATCTGCTACAAATTAATGCTGAAGCTATATTTGATATGTAAATGGACCCATTGCATTTATATGGTCTATGCTTTTCCAGGGTTACCATGGTGATACATCTGCTACATTTCTCTGTGGTGATGTTGATGACGAAGCAAAGAAATTAGTTCAGGTTATCTCAATTCTTTGATAAGAATATTTTATTTAATACTATCTCTCATAAAATTTGCATTATGTGTAGAAGGCATGAACCCCTGCTGTTTGTTGGCATTAGAGATGGGCAAGAACTCCCTTACATGGTGTCCCTTTTGTTGCCTCCTGTACAGATTGTCAGCTTTAAGCAGTCACATACTATACAAAGGAGAATAAGTAGTTAGGTACCCATGCAATTAGAACATTATTCGTTTGTATCTAAGAGATCTGCGAGATCGCAAAATGCTTTACTAAGTCACTTTATTTTCCATAGTCCATCAAAGAATAATTTCCGAGTTATACAGCAATAAGGTCGTGGAAATTTTTCTCAGAGCAGCTAAAGAAATTTATTTGCTATGCATTATTTGTTCCAAGTTTTATGAAATGTTGTTTCTTTCCAACCAGGTTACAAGAGAATCTCTCGACAAGGCTATATCAATCTGTGCTCCTGGGGTGGAGATCAACCGCATTGGTAGAACTATACAGTATGTAAATGAGAGGCTGTATTACTAAGTTTACAGACATGCTTGTATCTTTCTCATTATTCGTTTGCAATATGTTGATGCTGCAATTAGGGGATTTATATTTCACATGAACTCTAGACACTTTCTGCGAGAAAAATTTAGAATTAGTGTTGTTTGGTTCTGTTGCATCTACCACAGAACTTGATAAAATCCAATTTCTTGACATAAGAATGGTTGCTTGTTTCTGATAAGTAATGATTAGCTGTGTCTTTGATGCACGAACTATTTTAATATCTTATATTAAGCACATTTGTTATCCATGTTAGCTTGTATTTCACTGAAGTTGGCTGATTAGACAATTTGAATTTGCTGTACCAGTTTCCGATGCAGTGATAAACTGATAGATGTAGACTATGCTGGTGGAGTTCTGTTTATATATAATTGAATTGAACTCTTGTTCCTTCAATAGACTTTTAATTATTAATCCACCAATTGCATAGCCTTATCATTGATTTCAAATTGATCACTGCTTTACTGAAGATTTTCAATCTTTGAAGGGACCATGCGGACAAATTCAAGTTTGGTGTAGTTCGACAATTTGTTGGCCATGGGGTCGGAAAAGTGTTTCATGCCGAGCCTGCAGTGCTTCATTTCCGTGAGTTCACCTTGAGAAACCATGTTTTACTCAATGCTGTCTCAACAATATTGAGCTTCTAGTTTTCACTCCAGTTTAGCAGAGGATGCTTTGATGTTGCATTTTGCTCATTATCAGCCTAGAGATGGAATACATGTGCCATGGAGTAACGTCCCTGAAATTTGCAGGGAACAATGAAAGGGGCCGTATGATGTTGAATCAAACATTTACCATAGGTACATTGTTCCATACTCGTTACAATCTATGCACATGGTGTGTCCTTATTTCTATCAACTAGTGGTTAAAGAATGCGCATGCTTACTACCTAGAGATAAGATGCGGTTTTGTTAACTTCAGGTACATTATCATAACTGCATTTCATCCAGACATGTTCATGCTATCGTATTCAGGAATTTTACCTGGATTGACTCTTAGTCATAGCCATCTTTCTGAACATAAGTACAAACACATGCATATGCTGCCCCTGGTGCAATTACTGTGCGGGAGCATCTTGTCCTTGACTGCTGAGATTGTCTTTTGGGCGTTAAAGTTCGACTCTTTTATGTTGCAACCTTGCGGGCAAGAAAAACTAGAAGAACATAAGTAAACTGATATTTGCACAAGTAGATATCAAATATCATCAGCATAGCTGCAGTCAAGTCTGTTGGATCATATAACACTAACAGACTTGCTTGCCTATTCGTGTCATCAGAGCCGATGCTAACCTTAGGGAGCACAAATTCTATCATATGGTCCGATGACTGGACGGCAGTGACGGAAGATGGGAGCTTGTCAGCACAGTTTGAGCACACATTACTGATTACAGAAGATGGTGTGGAAATACTGACACAGTGTTAAGCTCGGCCGAACAATAGAGATGGGCAATGAACGGCTGGCTGGCTGGGCGGGCAGATCCTGCATTTTTCTGGGACTAGTTTGGTCCAATCAAACTCAAAGGAAAGCTTACATTCCCAATCTCGATGACACGAATATGTAGCGTCGCTATCACGTGCTAGGTTGATATGTAGACTACTAAAAGTTCTGCGTTATTTTGGGATGACAACACGAGCAGATCAGCCATCTTCGTTGTTGCAGGTAGGCCTGACAATTCTGATTGAGTTGGTTGGTTTCTGGGCTCGATGAAAGGCACGTTTTGCCGCATTTGTTGGCGAAGACACCTGCTTTGCTTTATTAATACTTTTCCGTGATTGATTATCAGGTTGTTACTCCCCGGCTGTTCCATAGTGAAATGTTCGCTCCAATCGCGCTCTAGAGATAAGGGAAAATGTTTTATCAATGTTGCTTGTTCTGTAGGAAGAACACGAGCTGTCACACTAGTATTCCTGTGAAAGCTTCGGACATTAAGCAAAGGTGAAATGTAGCAATTTGCAATAGAGAACACACGTATATGCACTAATAATTGCTTCATTCACTAATCAAAGTTGCTTACAATTAAATTAAACTACATTGGCTTAGTTTGCTATTGCTCTGATGTGTTTGGCTCCGTAAAATGTTAAACAAATTTTATTATCCAATAGTTGTACTATCACATTTCGTCTCAACAATATACTCGTTTGCAACTTGATTAGAAAACACAGCTGGCTAAACAATGTGTCTATAAACGGTTCAACTAAGCAAATTTCGTAGCGAAACTCAATGACAGAGATTAAGAGACTGTTTGGTTTGAAGTTGACTTTACCTAAAGTTATCACATCTCATATTAGGCAAGTTTGGAAATAAGGGTAAAGTTAAAAGTAACTAATCCTTGCTGTCCTTCCACCGCCAATGACAAATCTTCCACAACCGTTGCACTTAACCCCAACCTACACGTTGTCGGTAGCTCTCCCAGTACGCTAACCGGCAATCCGGGCCCACGACGCTACACGTGCTAGGACCCACCTGTCAGAGAAGAGGAAAATCTCCACACAGGAGTGCTTTGTTCCTACCACCTTTACCGCTCCCCTTCCCTTGCTGTCTCCCCCAAATTCCTCCACGACTTCCATTTGCGGAAACCTGAAGGCCCGAACGAAACCGGAGAGAGGCGCTCCCTGGTTCCAGAAGCTTCTAGCACTGTAACAGCCGGGAGCCACGAGCGGGGGGAAAGCGTAGCACCGGCCGCGCGGCGCGTGCTCGCGCGAGATCGAGGCGAGGAGCTCGCGAATCGGAGGCCGGCGGCGTCGGTTGAGCGCAATGCCGCGTCGGCGGCGCTAGGGATGGCGGCGGCGCCATGGCGAGGGGCGTAGCGCGGGCGGCGTCGTTCGGTGGCCGCGCGACGGCGAGGTGGTGCTCGTACCGGCGCGTCACCGTGGCCGTCTGCCTCGGCAACCTCGTAGCCGCGCTGCTCGTGCTCCGCTCCCTCACCTCCCCCGCCTCCTTCGCCCCCACGCCCAAACGTGCGCGGAATCTCGCAGTCTCTTGTCGTGTTTGCGACTTTTGGTCTGTATGATCTGATTCGGTGTAATTTTTGAATTATTTTTCAGGCGTTGAAGTGGTGCAGTATACGGAGGAGCAGATTAGGAGAGTAGAGGAGTCGATCCGGATTCGCCTCGAGGCGGAGCCGATCGAGCTCGTCCAGGCGGTATCAATCTGAAATCTTATTTGTGAAATTTGATGGTTATTTAGTTGATTATTACTTCTTAAAACTTGCGATCTAATCCTCGAGAGTTATGGGTGCCAAAGGTGAAGAAGCTGCGGAAGGTTTTCGCACGGGAGGAGAAAAGGCGGAAGAAGCTGCCGCTGGAGCTGATGCAGAAGGTCTCGTATGAGATAGTGCGGCGGCTGCGTGACTTGGGGGATAACAGCAGTGTCGTCCAGCAACGAGGTATTCTGCACATCTGGTTTCGAATTAGCAACATAGTAGTGTAGTACCGTTTTGCGTACAACGAAATGAGCTTCTGACTTACCTCTAGGATTTGGAATTGGACTATGATTTCGCGTAGCATGTGCGTATAGGTTTGACTCATGTTTATCTGTATATAGATATTAATTGACAACTTGGCATTCGTATGTGCAACGGATCTATTTTTGCAAACATGCCATTTGACGTGTTCAGCAGAGGGCCAAAGTAGACGAACCTTCTTCTTTTTATTCGACGTGCTTGTCAGATCTTTGTTGCATTGCTAAATGCTCTCTTGCAAGTGTCAATTTAGTTTACTTTTGCACCGTCATAGCTCTAGATAGGCTAGAAAGATGGGATTTGAAAGGTAGTGAGCAGGGAAGAGCAACTGTCCCATGAACCATCCAGAATCTATCTCATTTGCTCCATGAGAGAATTCCCTCTGTTCAGTCCACATGTTATGTATTTTACTTCTGTGGATGTGGCCAATTGTATTTCAACCTTGCAGTTTGAAAGGACCTAGGAGATCGCTGGGGGTGGGGTGGGGGGGGGGAGGTGGGGAGTGAATAGGCAATTAAAAAAAACTTTTACGATATAAGGCAATTCTTAGTGTGGAATTTAACTAAGCAGATTTTTAGAAAATCAAATCCTAAAAAGTCTAAGTTCAACTTAGCGCACCAACAAGTTTAAGACAAGATATGCAATTTTAGGATGACAAGTAAGCAAATTAATTTTTGCATAAGATAATTACACAATTAAGATTGCAAGAAAGTAAAAAAGACAAAGGACACAAGCAAGCAAATCGAAATTCGGATATCCACCGATATCCCATGTCTCTGTTGAGGAAGGTTGCTCTAACGAACAAGTTGGCTCCGAATCGAGCTCTTTCCTCAAGATTCTTGTCTCTAGCAAGAACTGCTCACTATGAACATCTTTCTTCTTCACCTCGGAGATGGTAAACTCCACAATCACTCACAAGTGCTTATGCCTTTTCACAATCTTCTTGAAGAAATCACCAAGTTCAACACCACCAAACTGTCTAGGGGGCAGCAGCCTCCAAGAACAACAAGCGGCAGCGGCCTCCAATAACAACAAGCTCACATACTTCCACTCGAACACAATCGACGCAGAGAGCTCAAACTAATGCAACCAATGCAATCGTCAAGTACAACACCATGCACAACTTCCTCTCACACCTCACCAAAAACAACTCATGCTCTAGAGGCTATTAAGTGGAGGAGAATAGAAGAAGAGGTCAACAAATGTTCCTACAGATCTGGAGCCTTCTCCTCAAGCCGGCCAAGATTCTAGGATTTTGGAACCAAAAACTAGCTGTTACGCACTTTCTACGCAAAAATTGAAAGATTCTAGAACCAAACTCGGAGATTCCGGGATTGAAACCAATGACTATATCAGCGGACAAACAGGAAACACGAAGGTTCTGACTTCAAACTTGGAGGTTCCGAGATTCAAGCCAACAGCTATATTAGTGGACAGAGAGAAAACTTAGAAGATCTGACTTTTAACTCGAAGGTTTGAACTTCGAATTCTGGAGGTTCTGAGATTCAAAAAACTTAGCTAAAAACACATTTTCAGTGCGTAATCTCAGAAGTTCCGACTTCAAACTTTGAGCTTCTGGGATTCAAACTCAGAGGTTCTAGAACCTAATCTTGGATATTCCAAAATTAATCTTGGATATTCCAAAATTGTATATTTCAGCACAACGAAAAAATGCCTAGAAGGCAAACGTTTGATCCGAACTGAGAAGTTTCCTCTCTTCGATGTAACCGAGTCATCAAAGACCAACAAAGTAATGGTTAAATCACACAAGATTTAAACCAAGATTAACAAAAAGGAGAATGCAACTTATGTAAAGGTTTGAGCACTCGACTCGTTGTTGCTTGCCGGATAGCTTCTCTTGATAATACGGCTATCTATCCTATAATCTGGTCTCCTACCAAACACTTTTAAACCGGTCGAACTACAGAATACTAGACTAGGCATACCTTTGCCTTGTGCATTCCACTTGAGCCTCGATGAACATGATCATCCATGCTCCAAGCTGGAATCACTGTCCTTTGATGAAGTCTTTCATTTGGATCCACCATAATCCCTTATAGAAAGCCTGCTCTTGAAGACCATCTTTACATGTCAATCAACATTTAATGAACGGCAAATTTCATGCACATCTCTCACACATAACATGACTTAAACTTGCCTTACTCATGTTGTTGTCATCATTTCTTAATGCTTTCTACTTAAACTTGTAGTGAGGATTCTTACATTTTGATAAACATCATCACTTGATACTAAGCTTCACTCGAGTTTTGGTGAAATCATCCTCTTGATGCCATCTCACCAAGTGGTACCTAACCCGCACTATTTTTTCTCACGCATTGAAGATGGGTTAGTCCGCAATATGCAATTCATAATTACTTATCAAATCCACGTGATCACACGATCATAACATCATTTAAACTCTACGTCGATCGTCTTGAGTTCACCCTCGAATTTCACCATGGTCAACCTTCATCTTCTCTTGAACTTAACCATAATCAATTATGGCTCACACCTTGAACTCACTCTTTAGTTGTCCATCTTCACAAGATGGAATCTTTATATGAAGTTCATCCGCACGTGATGCACATCTCAATACCGTCAATCACGGGCTTCATGGGTTTGTAGGTTCATTCTCTTGATGCAACCTCACAAGGTGGAACCTAACCCATACACACTTTTTGAATTCAAGTAAACTGTTAGTTCACAAATTCGGTTATCATTAATCACAAAAACCACTGAACGCAAGTCTAGGGACGTAGATGTATTTCCACAATGGTTTCAGTTACTGTAATTTGTTGAGCAACTATTTTATCCTGCATATAAATTGACCTGTTTGGCAGAAAAATGGTATATTAGTACTGCGAAGTGCAGATGGTTGTGGGGGTGGGGTGGGGTTGGTGCATTTCTTGGTGGTATTAGCTGTCCGCCGTTGCCATTTATTTGATTTCAATTGTGTTTTGTGTAACTCTCAAAGTTAACATTAAAAGTGAAATCTTGTTTTTGCTTTGCACTATGCCTGTTTGGGGGCGGGGAGGAGGGGGGTTGTGGTGCGTTCTTGGTGGTATCAACTGTCCGCTGTTGCCATTTATTTGATTTCAATTATGTTTTGTTTAACTCTCAAAGTTAACATTAAAAGTCAAATCTTGTTTTTGCTTTGCACTATGCCTGTTCATTACTTGCTTTTGCTACATGCAAGATCTAGATTTCTATGTGACTTACAAGTAGCATTCTAAGACTACATAAGCTGTTGTCTTGGTTAGTGATATTGAAGTACTTATGTGTTGTTTCCCAAACATATGACATAAGCTCTGGAATCATGGCGTGTTGAGAAGTTAAAAGATATCAAAAGTGCATCTACTCAGAATTCAACAAATTTGGGCCTCTCCAATGAGGAAGCACGTATGTGAGCTTTACTGTTGAAACTATAACTCTATGTGTTCAATTTCTTTTGTAATGATTTGGTATCTTTTTGGTGCTTACTAAAGGGTTTCCTTTTTTCTTCTCAACTGCAATATTTGGGTTTCAACCTTTTCTATAGGAATGTTAAAGAGAGCCCTGGAGTTCAACTGGCATGTGCTAGTGGAGGACATTGGTCTTTGGATACCGGTAGAAGTCCCACACACCGAACATGACGACAAACCTGAGAATGAACCGGAAGGTTATTTCCCTAACATTGTCTATGTTAATTATGATTTATGAAACTCAATGTGTTCGTGGTGTCAAGTCGGGCTCTGCATATAAGGAATAGTTTATGAACTAGCTTTGGAAGTGCCAGAGAGATTGAATGACAAATCTTTTAATTGTTGCAGAAGAAGAGATAATAGCAGGTCCACCTTTGCATCCACAATGCAATGCTGAGCTACATGCTGATTATGGTGGTGCTGCTGTTAAATGGGGCTTAACACACCATAAAGAATCTGCCGCTGATTGTTGTCAAGCATGTCTAGACCAGGCTAAGAATGCCAAGCCAGGTGAAATGAAGTGCAATATATGGGTTTATTGCCCATCAGAGTTTGGATGCTATTCACCAGATAAATATGAGCATAAACATCAGGAGTGTTGGTTGAAACAGGTACGCCTGTTTGTTCTGCCTGTCTGTATCCAACCATTAAAGCTATTGCCCTTATATATTTGCATATTTACCATTTTTAGTTTGGGTGAATGTTAGGAATATCTGATTCTTCCTGTTTTGTGTATTAGCACCAGAGGTTTTTGTGCACTTTGTATATAGGATACGGGATAATTTGCTGTTTAGTTACTGTACAGAATGAGCAGAGATATCGGTGTTTATGAATAGTTGTTAGGGGTTTGAATAGCGGAAGCAAAATATAGGTTGTGCTTGTGCACGTGTTATGATTCTACATGTAATGTAACATTATCCTATTAGTTCAAACAACAACACATTAGTTTGGGCTATAATTCCAGAAAGATTTAATCCTCTGCACACTTGCAGCTGATTGAAGCTTGTACACTTCCAAGTGCAGTTTAGTTTATTTTTAGCTGAGCTGTTGAGCTAGTTTCAGTAATGATTAGGATGATGCATTGTACAATGCTTGTGGTACATTCTTGATGGGACTAAATAAAAAAATCCGTCCAGCAAAACATGTTATGCAGTAAATATGGCTGGCGTATGGCTGCGCCTTTGCCCATTTTACATGTTGTTGACACTGTTAGCTTTATGTTCAATCAATTATTTTGAACGAAAAATGCGTTTAATCATTGAGGTGTTCTTTCCCTGTGTCAACTGGCATTGTGGAACTGTCGAAACTTCAGTTGTGGTAACAACCATTTCTCGTGATATTTTGCCAAAGTTTCATTTCATACGGGGCTTTGTTCTACAAGCCAAATTATTTTGTAGTATTTAAACTCTTGACATTGTTTAATGTATTTTTTCCTTGTTAAGAGTGGCATGACATAGTCATTTTTCTTCTCTCAAGCTAATTAATCTATCTCCTGATGATTTGCAGGCTGACCACCCTAAACTAAACTTCAAAGACAAGTATTCTGAATCGTACAGAGATTCTCATCCCACGGCCCCTGTTGTTGTGCCCTGGATGTCAGGTGTCACCAGCGCATGAGCTGCTAGACCCCAGCAGCCCATTTGAGATTGGGAGATTTGCACTGATGCAACTGCACTGACGGACCTTCATATAGCAATTCTTTCTTTTTTTGCCACGATACCCATTGTTTTTCTTGGTACATGGTGTAAAACTTAGATTAGCCGTTTTGACAGCAAAAGGCTCTTTTGATGCGCAAAGGACTTGGTGTTGATTAACTAAATCTAATGAGTCGGTATATGCTCACCTCCCACTTTTCCACTTAGCTTATCTGTATGATCATGGGTTCATCAGGATGCTCATTTTAAATCTCGAGCTCCACTGAGGTAAATGGTGGCTTCACATCATCCTTCCATCCTGAAAGGGGCTAAGGCATGGGGCGATCAGGCAGCCTCTAGGGGTGAAAACGGTACGGATAATTTTTGATCCAATCCAGCGCCAAATTCGGTTTTTGTAGGATATAGTAATAGATTTTTGATATCCGAATACCATCCGCTCCGATTCTGAATTTGATGTATAGGATATGGTATAGGATACGATATTGCTAATATCTCGCCGAATAGGATTATCCGATTTTCTAACCGGATAATCCAGCACTCCTAAATAGGATTATCTGATTTTCTAATAGAATTTCAGGTATGGACTTGTAATTTTAGTGAATGTTAACTTTGTTTATGAGATGGTTGTTGTGCGTATATGTCCAGTGCATCTGCTTGTTAGTATTTTATTTGTGAATGTTTACTACCTTCTAGTGTTTACTGATTGATCATCAAATATGTAATATTTTAGTCTTACAACTTGTTAATTGTTATATATTGTTAATCAGTGTGCGCTTTGTAGTTTATGTATGTTATGTAGTACTTAATTTTCTCATATGATTTTGTTGACCTGGTTCCCCTCAGCTATTGTGATCTTGTCTGTATGTAATCTATTTCTCTTCATGTGTATACTATCTAACTTTTTTTATCCGTTTTCGGTCTGTATCCGATCTGTTTCTATACCATATCTGATTATGAAATTATCTGTATCCATATCCATATCCGAACACTATCAGAAAAAAATATGAAATAAGATATGGTACGAGTGCTATCCGAACCGAATCCGATCTGGTTTCACCCATATCTGGAGCTACTTTAGACCACTCAAAGCTTGACACCTCCCCAAGAACAGGATTTGGTTGTGCTACTGTAGCATGGGGAACTTTGGGCTGGAATCGGGTCACTATAGGTGGGGCTGAGCAATTCGGTGGGTGGTTTGCTGGTGGCGGCCACGTTTCCGTGGGCGTAGCGTCCTCAGGCCACGCTTTCTTTGGCTCGAAGCCTCCTTGAATTCTTGCCCTTCCATTTTCCTCTCTCCACGGTTCTAGATGCCGCCATCAGCGAGCGAAGGATCCGGGCGCATAGTTTAAAAAACCGACCGGTGATGAAACCGGTAAAGCTACTGGTCTATCGGTCTAATCGTAGGTCTATCGATTTATTCATTAACTGTTCAAATAATAGTATTATATTTATTTGGTAATATATAATTGGGTAAACGTTATTGGTTTACTTGTCAGTTTTCTAAATAATGGTATTATATCTATTTGAAAACATATACTTTGGTCAACACATAAATAGTAGCTATAAATAATATTACTTGGTAATATACCACGACTAGTAATAGATCGGTTCATCTTTACTAAAATCCTTTGGTTCGTCCGAAAACCGGTCAGTTCACCAGTTTTTTTCCAGTTCGATTGCGGAGACGGTCTTTGAGCTAGGCCGAGCCGGCGGGACTGCCTGTTCTAGTTTTTAAACTAGGTCCCAGCCTTTAACCATGCCAGTGCAATTTGCCTCCGATTTTCAAAAACACAAGTCGTGCCTTGCAAAAAAAAATCACTGGTCAGTTTGATAGACACTTATTATATCTAACTACTCCTTCCATCCCATAATGTAAGGTGCATTTTGATTGGTTAAGATAACATTTTGATCAATAATTACTCAATTAGTATATAATTTATGTGATATTAAATAATGTCATTAGATTTGTATTCAAAAGTATTTACTTATGATTAAGACTTTTGTATCACATAAGTCACATATTAATAGAGTAACTGTTGGTCAAGAATCTTGTCTTAACTACTCAAAATATGCTTTATATTATAGGAGGGAGGAAGTATTATTTAGTACCAAGCTGTCTTACATTGCACTGTGTTACCTACTTCTCCATTCAACAACCTCAATTGACATGTTCACCGGAGCGGGGCATCTGTGCCAAAAAAGCTCTATAGCTGAAAACTGTATACCTGCAAAATATGTTTACTGTTGAAATTCTGGACATACTTGATGTGGTTTATCGGTGCATGGACTCCAGAAGGCTCTATCATGATGCACTGAGGTGTGCCATGAGATACTATATATTAACATTAGCATGAGCCTTTCGATGATCAATGGACCTCTAGCTTGATACATGTTTTCACTAATGCTGCATCCAGGGTTTGGGCATTTGATCTCAGCCTCTGTCGTGGACCCGAGATTTGCCGTTGAGATGTGTATAGCCGTTCGGCTACTCACCGTTCTTATAGAGAAAAAGTTTGTTTATTCTGAACAAGGTTCTTTTTTTTTACCTTTTTTGTCAGGCCAAGCGTACGGGACGTATGCTACACTTCTGTTTCGCATAGCCACCATCATCTGACACATTACGTAAGACTAACCCTCCAACCGTTCGTTTTACACGCTTCAATCCGATCTGGTTCACCGTGGGCGGCGCGCGGTTGAACCGCTTCCAGAGGACGTTGATTATATGTTTCGGAAAGGAGACATCCAATTTTGCCAACACACGGAGATTGTCTCTTTGCGCAGATACTGCATCCAATCGCCAAAATAAAGATATTTTGTTGATCTTTTTTTAGGAGATCGAGAGCCTTGGATTCGTGTGATACCGATACCTAAGTAATTAACCGCTCAAAGTGCATACTTCTAGCATGTACAATAGATAAATGATTGTTTATAGTACCTTTCATATTATTTATAGATAAGACTAAAAATAATATATCTAATAATTTATCTGTAAACTTGTCTATATACCATTCCACTATTTATAAGAGGGATGCAAGCAATATACATATAACAAAACTATCTATAAGAATCTTATAAATTATCTGTGAGACTATAAATAATCTCACTCTCTTTTTTCTTTCTATATAAATAATCTCACTCTCTTTTTTCTTTCTATCTATTTCACCTTATCACCTTATCACGTAATCTACATGACGTCTTTTATAGATAGGTTACATCATACTATTTACACATGCCCGAAAGCAAAGTAGGCTTCAGTTTTTTCCTACGAACAAAACAGATATGCACAAGACACACCGACGTACTGAACTCGTCTGATTCTGACCCCGTCGACGAAACTGCTGCACACATCGATCGCTTTAAGCGTCGATCTGCTCCACCTGACCATCTCCTCCGCTGCCCTTACCTGCATGCGCGCCACTCCCTTTTAAGCTCCAAAACCTTCGACCCTCTCCGACCCCTCTCTCTTCTCCCCCCGCCATGGAAGACCGCCACGCCGACGGCGCCGCAGCCAAGGTCCGCGTTAACGGCGCGCCAGCCGAGGCGACGCTCTCCACCGCGCCGAGTACCCGCGGTGCTGAGCTTCTATGGCGCCGCGCTGGCGGCCGTGGCGCCAGAGCCACGGTGGAGAGGAGCCTCTCGTTGGAGGCCGAGGTGCTCGGGGTCGAGGCGAAGGGGAAGCAGGTCGTCGTGAAGGCCTTCGTGGCGGACGCCGCAACGCCGCGGTCGTGTTTCTCCGGCTGCGGGCGGTAAGGGAGCAGGGAAGAGGCGCAGGAGGGACTACGTGTTCGAGATGGCCGCCGGCGAGGGTGCGGCCGCGGCATGGGGCGAGAGGCTGCGAGGCTGCTTGGACTCGTTCGGTACGTGTTTCCTCGGTGTCTCCGTCGTGTTGATCACTACGCGACCAAACCTATCAGTTGGATATTTCAATTCCTCTGTTTCTCAGCCTCTGTTTTTATTAGCTGTTAGTCTAGTTAATGAAAGATAAAACATCAATATGAACATGTGATAGGCCGGCCGAAGAGATTGATCGTCTTCGTCAACCCCTTCGGCGGCAAAAAATGCGCAAAGCAGATCTACGAGACAGAAATCGAGCCCCTATTTGAAGCTGCCGGCGTCAGCATCACAATGCAAGATTTCGGCATGCAATGCGCATTTTCCCCCGATGATTTGCAAGTGCTTTTTCCTACGTTTTCGTAGTGAACTTGATCCGTCTGGGCCGCGATTTGTTTCAGAGACCCAGTATCGGGAGCATGCCCGGGAGGTGGCGTCTACTATTGACCTTGCAAAATACGATGGCATTGTCTGAGTTAGTGGTGATGGTATCCTTGTGGAGGTTAGTAAAAATACTCTGTTGTGCTTGTAATTTGTTTGCATGATTGGCATGACAGGGCATGACAGGTCTTGAATGTATAGCGTTGATTTACATTTTGGTAATACTTATTGCTATATTGGTTTATGCAATTGCAAGTTAACTTTACGTGATGGATCTCGCAAACCTTTCACATCTTCTCTGGAATGCTTAGATTAAGAAACGTTACAATCATTAAGAGTAAGAACATTGGTGATTGGTGGGTACCTATCACCAAATTGAAACTGTGGATGTTATCTGAAGTAGTGTGTATAATGGCTGATGATGCAACGCATCAGCATCATGCAATTCATATTGTTGCAGCATCTGATGCAGATTTAGCTTAAGCCATTTTTACTGTCCTCAAATTCAGGCAAAATAATTCCCTCATGCTGTAATTTCTGACCTAGGTAGTGAATGGAATCCTGCAACGAACAGACTGGGAGGAAGTAATAAAAATGCCAATTGGGGTAGTTCCGGCTGGTACAAACAATTCATCTCAGGTAACACACTAGCAGAGAAAAATTCTGAAAGAACTTAAACAGGTGTGGGGTTGTAATTAATGCAGGTACAGGAAATGGCATGGCTAAATCACTTCTGCATGCTGCCAATGAGACGTACTCAGTTTCAAACTCTGTATTTGCTACTATCAGAGGTCGCCCTCTATTTTCAACAGGCACAAAGTATATGTTCCACGGAAGTTTCCCACGGACAATCTTACGAGAACATCAATTTTTCTCATGGCGCAGGTCACAAGCAGTCCTTGGATGTCTGTAGCATTGTGCAAGGGGAGAGGAAAATTTTCAGTGTCCTGCTAATGAGCTGGGGTATGCAACAGTCATGGAAACATCAGAGCCAAATTCCAATGAAACTTTCCTGGTTGCCATCTGACTATTTTTTTAGAAAAAAATAAAAATATTCAGGTTTGGTGGCCGATATAGATATCGAGTCTGAGAAATACAGGTGGATGGAAAGTGCACGCTTTGACTTTTATGTATGTATTCTTATTTCTGCGGTAACTTCCATTTCTTTGAAATTTTGGGAATTGATTTCTCAGACCACCTAACAATTTCTTCTTGCCTGATTTCAGGCTCTGGTTCGCATAATGAACTTGCGAAGATACTGCGGAAGTGTCCATTTCGTGCCTGCCCCAGGATTCGAGGCGTACGGAGAGCCCATCAAGCAAGTCGAGAATTCCATTGTGGAACGTAGGGAGCAGAATGGGAAAACTCCTGGATGTTCTTATCAGGGTCCTTCAGTTGAGTTCCAAAGTTCAGAGTGGAGATTCCTCGATGGACCATTTGTGGCTGTTTGGATCAACAACGTTCCATGGGCTGCTGAGAGCATCATGGCAGCTCCTGACGCCAAGGTAATCAAATTCTTCGCTGCTCTTCAGATAGTTTCTCCAGTGCAATATATCTTTTCCCAGGGGTTACAAACTGTGATTAGCTATCACGTAATGTGGTTGTGATGCAGTTCTCAGATGGCTATATGGATGCAGTCATAATCAAAGGTTGTCCAAAGGCTGATCTTTTAGCTCTACTGCTGAAGATGAGCGATGGGAGCTATGTGAAATTGACATATGTTACATATCTCAAGGTTAGGATTTTTTTTCTCAGTCCATAAAAGCACCTCAATTAATTTCGAGTGCAACCTGATATTGATTTAGATCTTGTACGTGCCATTAACTTGACTCTGCAGGTGAGATCTTTTCGGTTATCACCAGGCCAGCTCGTTCAGAACCCGAAAATGGGCGGCATTATAGACGTGGACGGCGAGGTGATTGCCAGAGGAGAAGGGAAGTACGGGAAAAGCCAGCATCTAGATGTGATGGCTTATGGCCCTTCTATTCAGCTGATAGTGCACCAGGCCTTGGCCACCGTATATTGTCCCAGATGACCCTTCCTTTGTCCTCATCCCCTCTCCACAGATTTGTCTGTTTCAACTGCCTTATTCCTTGCTTCATACTGTAATATCGTAATCTTTTATTGTCTCCAAAACGAAGTTGTACATCTCGTTTGTCATGCTCAGTTGAGGATATGACCAACAACCTCCAGATTTGTTGCTGGTGATTCAGAGTGCTTGGAGGTCTGTGATTTGGGCGAAAACGAGGATAAGAATTAGTGGTGTTTATGCATATTTCACTGGCCACTAACTACCCTTACATAACTCGTTGTTCCGCATGGTATATTTTGCGATCAAACTCAACCACTTACACAAATTTGTATAAATAGATATGCAATCTCAGAGTTAAAGGACCCTAGAGTTGGCCAACAACACCGCAACCAAGTGAGAGGCTACCGGTTCCGGATTGTAGTGTCTAGCAGGCTCCCTCGTGGGTTTTCCTCCGCTACGAGGTGTCTTCTTCTTCCTCCTCTGTTCTTCACCCATCTTCTCCCTAGCCTCCTTCCCTCTTCTCTCCAGCGGCTTCAGCGGCTAGAGAGGAGATGGAAGGGGGCCCGGCTCCTCCTCTTATATGTATATTACTGTTGTTGGTTCATTAGAGGAGGCAATGTCGACACTCAATAAAGCGGCCTAGATCAGGTCTTCCCTTTGTAGCTCCTTCTGGCTTTCTCCTCTTGGTCCATGTCAATGGAGAGGTGGTGGATCTGCTGGTCTGGGAAGAGCTCGGAGCAGATCGACTTCATTTCCTCCATGGCAGCACAAGAATCATCTACGTTTGTTCTTCCACCTAGGCTTTCCTTTCCTTTCTTTTTTTTTAGAACGAGGACAGGAGCACTGCCTATTCATATAGCTTAGAGAGGTTGAAACAATATTTACAAAGAGTTATACAGTTTGCCTCATGGTGATAATCTCACGAGGCTTTGGGCACCTATTTGAGGGCTGTGGCCCCCATTCATCTCTACTGCTAGGTGCCCGAAGGCCAATTGGTACTGGGAAATCTCCTCGTGTACCAGCAGGGAAACATCATGGGAAGATAGGGATTTGTTTTGGAATACCCTACGGTTTCTCTCCTTCCACACTCCCCACATTACATAGATCAAGATTCCACTGAACTGACGGCGATGTTCCTTGTTTTTGCTTATGAGGCTCGCATCCCACCTATCAGTGATGTGTTGGTGCGTCCCGGCTGGTAATGCGTTGATGATGCCATTCCAATAACAGATGGTCGTCCAAACATCTGCAGTAAAGGCGCACTTCCAGCAAAGATGGGTCGTTGTTTCTGGTTGTGCTCGGCAAAGCACGCAAATTGGGTCATGAGGCCACCCTTGAATGGCCAGGTTGTCAGCTGTGAGGATGTGATTGTGAAGGACCGTCCAACTGAAGAACTTGCATTTTGGCTCGGCGTGTGCTTTCCAAATCTTTTCGGCCAAAAAAGGTTTCGTTGCCCCTGCGAATTGTGCCTGGTATGCTGATTTTGCTGAATATATACCTGACAGTGTCCCCTTCTAAGTGATTTCATCGTGTGACGCAGGGTCCAAGGTTCTCCCCTGAAGCCCACTCCAGAGAATGATAAACTCCCTTATTTCTTCCGTGGTGGAGATGTTCTGGAGTGCTCGTATCCAGTTCTGATGTTCAAGCTCTTTCTTAACTGTTCTATTTTTCCTTGTTGCAATCTTGAAAAGGTTGGGAAATCTATACTTGAGCATGTTCCCATCGAACCAACAGTCATGCCAAAAGGAGGTCTTCTCTCCATTCCCAATTGTGACAGTTGTGCATGCATTAAAAAGGTCTCTATCCAAGCTGCTGCACGGTAAAGTAGAGCCGTGCCATGGTCTAGCGTCATCCGTCCAATGGTACCAATACCATCGCAGTCGTAGAGCTCTGCCGAATTTGTAAAGTTTAGGTAAACCCAGCCCGCCAAGGGCTTTCGGCCGACAGACGGTCTGCCAATTGACCAAGGAGTGACCTTCGTTTGTATGCTCTCCACTATCGGCATTCCATATAAAAGCTCTTCTGATTCTATCTATTCTCTTAATTATCTTCTTTGGGATGTTGAAGACAGTGAGGTGATAGGTGGCAATCGAAGAGAGCACCGATTTTGCTAGGACGACTCTTCCTGCTTTGTTCAGATGCTTTCCTTTCCACCCAGGCAACCGGTCGCCACCACTTTGTCGATCAACGGTTGATAGTCAACGCATCTCAGCTTTCTTGTATGTAGCGGGAGACCCAGGTATTTGCAAGGAAAAGTTCCTAGTTGCGCCGGGAAGTCAGTGGCGATGAATTGAAGATTATGCCCCTCGTACCTAATCGGGTAAATCTTAGATTTAACTATGTTTGTTCGTAGGCCAGTTGCGTCTCCGAAAGCGACTAAGATCTCTCTTGTTGCCGTGAGCTCCTCGGAGTTTGGGTTGACGAAAATGCCAGAGACTTTCCGTCGCACATTGGAAGATGGATTGAAGCGGGTCAAAAGCCAAGATGAAGAGCATTGGAGAGAGTGGGTCTCCCTGCCTCAGACCGTGACCATGAGGGATGGGGCGTCCCGGTCTTCCATTGAGGAGAACCCTTGAAGATGCCGTAGACAGGAGCATACAAATCCATTGCCGCCATCTTGTCCCAAACCCTAACTGCGAGAGAACCTCAAGAAGATAGGGCCAGTTGACGGAGTCGAAGGCTTTTGAGATGTCAAGTTTGAGGAATAGCCCCGGGGTCTTCGTCGTATGTAGCTCCTTTACAGTGTTTCGGACGTGGAGAAAGTTATCATGGATGCATCTTTTCTTCACAAAGGCGCTCTAATTTGCAGAGACTAGCTGATCAAGATGCGGTGCAAGTCTGTTTGCTAGAATTTTAGCAAAATTTTTGGATATACTGTGTATCAAGCTGATGGGTCGAAAGTCTCCAATTCTCTTTGCGTCAGGCCTCTTTGGAAGTAGCAAAATGTTTGCTGAGTTGACAAGTCCAATGCAGGACCCTCTATGGTCAGCCATTTGTGTGATGGTGAGGAGAAGATCCCCCTTGATGGTGTCCCAACATTCTCTGAAGAACATCCCAGTGTAACCGTCTGGCCCAGGCACCTTATCTTGCGGCAGGGAGAAAACCGCCTTTTTAATTTCCTCCTCCTGGAATGGTTCTTCGAGACTCGATAGGTCGTGCCTGTGGTATCCCAGCTCCTGCCAATTGAGGCCAGTGGCTCTACTTTGAGCCGTTCCCAAGGTGGCGCTGAAATGGTTGAATAGCTCCTCTTTTTTTTCGTCCTCATTGACTGCGATGCCAGTGTCTGTTTTGAGAATCTGGATGAAATTTTTTTGTCTTCGTCCGTTTGCTCAGAGGTGAAAGAACCTAGTGTTCGCATCCCCCTCTTTAATTGCAGTGAGCCTGGCCCTTTGCCGCATCCGTGTCTTGTTTATGGTAGCCAGCCCCAGACAATGACTTTTTAAACTTGAGCGCAGCTCTCTCTCAGCTGTGGTCAGCGCCCGGTCTTCTTGGGCTTTGTCTAGCCTCCCTATTACTTCCTTAGCTATGGCCAGCTGGAGCTTCACATTCCCTATAGATTATCTTTGCCAGTTTTTGAGGGTCTTTGCCATGCGCGTCAGTTTTGTGTGTAGCCTTCGGACTTCATCGCTTGCATGCACTTCTCTAGCCCAAGCTGTTGTGACAACCTCGTGAAAACCCTCCATTTTGGGCCAGTAGGACTCAAATCGAAAACCTCTCTTCATGCTAAGGTTAACCTCCCCTGACAGGAGCAACGGTGAATGGTCTGAAATCGCAGACGGGAGCGCCTGCAGCATAGCTGTTGGGAAGATCATTTCCCATGCATCAGTAGAAAAAAATCGATCGATCTTAGTTAGCGTTGGGGTATCTTGCTCATTAGACCATGTGAACTTTCTCCCTGAGAGTCTCATCTCTCTCAACTGCAACCGATCTATAGTGTCCTTGAATTTTCCCATGAGGCGTCGGTTGAGTCTTGAATTGTTCTTATCTGACGCCTTATAGATCAAGTTGAAATCCCCGAGGATGAGCCATTCGGGGCGCATACTCCCCCGAAGGGCCCTCATCTCGTCTAGGAAAAGCATCTTCTCTTCATCTCCTTGAGGACCATACACCTCGGTGATGCTCCACTGCATCCCTTCGTTGTTCATATGTAGAGTGGCCGAGATTGAGTTGGCTGTGAGGTTGAAGTTTGAAAGCGAAAAAAAGGCATTTGATGCCGCGATGATGATTCCTCTCCTAGTTCCTGTTGCCGGCAGGAACCCAAAGGAGTCCGCAAAAGGGACGCCTAAAGTGTTAACGATCACTTGACGGTCTATGCTCTGTAGCTTTGTTTCTTGTAAGCACACTATCGTGCTGCGCGAATCTGAGACCATCTCTCTGATAACAGCGCGTCTTGCCGGTGAATGTAAC
Organism: Stipa capillata; assembly: GCA_019208055.1. NCBI lineage: Eukaryota > Viridiplantae > Streptophyta > Magnoliopsida > Poales > Poaceae > Stipa > Stipa capillata. The sequence continues at coordinate 199,137 of JAGXJF010000389.1, forward strand.
CCTCGCACATTCCAGCTCAACAGCTTGACGTCATGTTGTGCCATTTGATGAATTGGGACTGCAACTGATGGGATGGTCGAAGTGGAAACTGCATGGTGTTGCTTGTGTCTCCCTGCGAGAGCTGTTGTTGCCGTGTGCAAATGATGGACAGGAGATGCACACTAGCCTGGATTGTGATGGAGCGAAACACTTAACTAATCGGTCAGCATGCATACATACGCGAGTAAACTTCATACGACACTGCCCATTTTCTTTACCCTCTTGCAACCTGGAATGCAAACACCCAACAAAGTTCTCCCTACAGAGGAGCACCCGAACTCCAACTTCTTGCCTACTGCGGCACCTGCGGCGATGCAGCCAAAAGCTCCTAGGGACCCAAACTGAGACGGTACACGGGACGCGTCCCGGGCGACGAACAAGGAAGAAGAACACGAAGATAAACGACACACAAGCCGTCGGCGGCGACGGCGATTTCCTAGCATCATGGTCTTGTACCATAGGCTTGCAGAGGTCGCCTGGTCAAGTCGCGGGCTCGGTCTAGGCCGCTGCCAGCACCGCTTGCGATCCTGTGATGCTCTCCTTCGGCTTGGCGCCCCCTCCCTTCTTCTTGGCCTTCTTTACTGTCTTGACGAGGTCGTCGATGGCGCGGATGGCCTAATCTGAGAGTGGTCCCTGGAAGAGCTTGACGTAGAGGCTGAGCACGTCTTCTCCGAATGGGTCTGTGGCGGAGACAATCCCCAGACGCCTTGCCAGGAGCTCCTGCGCCGCACGCTCAGAGTGCAGCCCACCATCGGGGCGTGCCGCTAGCCGCCCACTGCGGCGACGCGTGTTGTCACGCCCTGCTTCTTCTGGTGGAGCAGCCCTGCGCGTGGGCGCGTTGTCGATCAGCGGCGTGCTGATGCTCTTTGTGATCTTGATGAAGTCTCCAAGCGTGCAGGTGCCTTCCACTTCTAGCGTGTTGTCCTCGGTCTCCTTCAGCATCTGCATAGTGTGGTCCCGACCCCCTGACAACGCTACAAGCTGTGCTGGAGAAGAAAGGGGCGGGTCTGCCACCACACAAGCGGGGAGTAGCTGCTGCGAGGAGAGTTCTGCCTCCGCCTGCATCGGGTCGCATCGAGCGTCACTCCTCCGCCTGGCAGTTAGCTGCTTGTCCAGCTTCCCCGGCAGAGCACACGCGTCCGGCGGAGTCCCCGGCGGCATTGGTGGAGGCGGGGGCGACGGGCTACGAGAGCGACGTGGGGCTGGGGTGCAGCGGTGTAACACCCTAATTTTCCGAAACCCAAAATTTAGGGCTAACAAAATTTTTTTGCTAGTAATGCTGACTAAAATACACCAAATTAAAACTTTTACCCAAATCGTACTCCTGCTAAACCCTAAAGCAAAGCAACCAAAATCGTTCCCTTTGTTACTGCTCCCTTGATTTCTGTTTTGTCGAAACCCTGTCCAGCAAGGGATACAAACCCTGCTCTATCCTTGGTCTCCATGCAGGACCGTTCGCCCTTGCGTCCCCGCCACGACAGCCTGAAACCGCTGCCACGCTCTTGCCATGACAGCTGCCGTTGCCCATTTCCTCTGCCGCGGCAAGGCCTCTGCCACCGCAGTTGCTATCTTTCTCTGCCGCAGCAAGCCGCTCCTGCCGCGACAAGCTTCTGCCGCGCCACCGATTCCCCGCCACGGCATCTCACAGCAGCTACCGTCGCTACCATGCCTCTGCCACGGCAACCCCTCCCCTGCCGCGGCAATGCCACGCCGCTGTTCCTTCTCGCCGCGGCAGCTGATCCCCTACCGCGGCAAGTCTTTCCCTTACCGCGGCAGTACCGCGGCAACATTATCTCCGCTGCAACAGCCCTTCTCCCCGCCACAAACATACTTTCGGCATTCCCCCTCTAACTACTCAGTGCCACCTAAACCCCCATCTGCCGCAAGGTGCCTTCACATTACTTCTACGAAATCGGAGCATATACCCATCCCGAATCTCTTCCGAATGACTTGAAATTCTACCACCAACTTCGCCATGCCCCATCGCGAGTATGTGCAAAAATATACTGCTTTTGCATATACGTCTATATGCAAAACCCTAATTCCTTTCTCCCTGATTCGACGAAGGGCAAAACCATAACGCAATACACGCGCCGTATACGCCACCGTATCGATGGTACCTCACCACCAACATGCCCTAAGCCAACACAAAGGTTTCATCTCGAGTTCCGTGTTCCTACCCCACCTTGCCGCGCCCCAAAACCCTAGATCCGAGCTCCGACTCCTCTTCTTCCTATTTAAATCTAATTCCCTCTAAAACCCTAACTCGTCGTTAGCTCAGCCACAGTCCTAAGCATATATGTGAGCATACCGGCAATATTTTCCCAAGTGTATATAGGCACATACAACTTGGAGTCCCCAGCATATCGCTGCATGTGTTCATTTGATTTCTGCCACCTTTTCTCTCTCCTAGGATATATATATACGTATATACATCTCCATTACACTTCAATGTGTAATCTGGGATCCACCCTTTTCTATGGACATCAGGGACATCCATGCCACCCCTCATGCCGTCGTTCGAATGACCGGAACTTGTGATCCATAGTATCTCTTGATAACCAGATAAAACCCAAATTCCAAAACATGCACTGTCTGCGTGCCAACACATCAAGCGGTGCCAAACTAATCCATACTTCAACAGCGTCTGCAGTCCGCTCTCCTCCCTTCTATTTAAACCCTAGTGCTCACCCCCAAGTTGCTGCAGTACTTATTACCTACCGCTGTCTCCTACTTAATGCACATGCGCAATCTTTTCTCTTCGTTCTGTCTCATCGTCTCAATGAAGCCCAACCGGATAGCCACATCTTCTCTTCCCTGTGGATTCCATCCCGGCACGGTCAAGTCAAAGCTAAAAAGAAATCGGGTTTGCCCTGCAGTGCATGCCCCTGCTGGCTTGAATTCGGTGCCCAACCTCACTGTTCTCCCTGTGCTTTTACAGCCTCAAATCAGCACCCATGTGTTAGTCCTTCTCTTTTTCCCGAGCTGTCCTTTCCTCTCTGCTGCTGAAACCTCCCATCTATCAACAGTAGGCAGTGTCAACACGTTCCTACTCATCCCTACCATGCACCAGTACACTGCCATCTCTCCCTTACCACAGTGCAGGCCATCAATTTCTCTTTACTCGTGTCAACTAGGCACTGCATTTACTCCCATCCGAGCTACTCCAACCTGCCATACCTGAGCTCCTTGAGCTGCCGTGAACCTCCTCCCCATTTCTTTCCCCAAGCTCACCATTCCCAGGATGCTCTCTGCTCAAGCTAGTTCTCTGGCTCCTTCTTCACTCCTTCTTCCTCAAGCCCTTTTCTCTTCTTGGCTGCCTTCTCTCTTCCTGAGCTAGCAAGCCCCAGCTGCCCAAGCCATTCCCGAGCTCCATTGCCGCCGAACTCCCAAGCTCAATCCCAAGCCGAGTTGCTCCCCTACCAAATCTCCTCAAGCTTGAACTCTTCCCCAAGCTCCTGAGCTCCCCTCTCTGCCTTGCCCTTCCCCCTTGCTCCATTCTCCCTAGCCGCGCCTCAGCTCCCTTGCCTCCTTCTCTGTCCGTAGCACGAGCCCCCCCCAATCCTCCTAGCTCGAGCCCCCTTATCCCCTCATCAGATCCGCCGCTTCCCTTGCCGTCGGCCGAGCCCGGGATGCCGCCCCTTCTTCGACCTTGCTGTCAGGGCGACTGGACTCCCTCCGCTGAGCTTCCCCGTACCGACCACGCCGCTCGCCGCCGGTGGACCCCCACCAAACCGTCGCCGAGGTGAGACCAACCGTCGCTCGTCCTTCGGTGCTCGCCGCCACCGGGTCCGTCGAGTTGCCCAAGACGCCGCTCTCCCTCCACGCTGCTGCCGGCCTAGCGACACCCCCATCTGCCACTTCACCTGGCAAGCCACCGCCGGCCAAGACTCACATCGTCCTCGTCGTTGCTGCAAGCCGTGGCTCGATCCGACTGCCACGTCCTCAGCGAGCTCGCCGCGCAGCCATACCCCCCACGAAGTGATTCCTCCGCGTTCCGCTATCGCTGGCCGAGCAAACGCCCCAGCTCGCTCCGTCAAGCGGCTCTTCCCCGGCGAACACCACTCCGAAGCCTTCGCCGCCGTCAGTGCTTGCCCCACTAATCCCCTCCCTCCACTGCCTCACACCCACTAGAACCCAAGCCGATCCTCATCGCCAATTAACTTAGCCAAGCACCAGCGCCGAAACCCCCAACTCGAGATTCTTAGTGAGCTCCATTTAGACGTGGATGGAAATTCGACACAAGATGAGCATTTCTCCGGATTGTGGTGTCAGGCTGCCTGGGCACAATCGGAGTTAGGGTAAGTCTCGTTTAGCGGGTCCGACTCTAGTATGAAAGCAGGTGAAAGGTCTCGTTGTAATAACCCTGACAGTATACTTGCAAAGTACTCCCAGGGTGACCTACATCTTGTGGGTAAAGCCGTACAACCTCTGCAGAGTGTTAAAAACTATTCGAATAGCCGCATCCTCGGTCATGGACATGAACTGGTAAGACCACACACTGGTTAGACTGAGTTGCATCTGTGGAAGCTGGGAAATGAGATTAAGGACGTGGGCATGACGTGTCCACAGTGGGCAATTTTAGGCCACGCGTCAGTGGTAAGGAAATTGCTGAAGTAAGGAAATTCACCGTATTGCCTGAGGTGGATGGAATACGGTCTCGTGATGGAAAACCTAGTCATCGGATATGCGGAAACTACCGTTCGATGGATGGTGCCATGGACGGTGAGTGGAGCTATCGGTAATAGGTTATGAGCTGATTAGCGGTGTTTACCACATGAGATGAGATGTGATGAGATGTTTACTTGAAGTACTTTAGATTTCGAAATGCTTTTACAATCTACTTACGTGTATTTAAAATAAGAACTTACATTTCCGCACAACTTGTAACTTAGGTTAGAGCTATTCCTTGATCTATTCCCTGCATGAAATATTGCCGTATATTTCCTCCTGTGGGAATAGCTTGCGAGTACATTCAATGTACTCACCTGGCTTGTTGATTTGACCAGACGAAGGATGACATCAATTCCGAAGATACGTGTATGAATGCGAAAGTTAGGGCGTAACCCCAGTCAGTTGCCTATCGGGATTTGGCATCTTGCTGGGCCACATCTTCGCTTGTTTTTCCGCTGTAAGTTTATAGCCATTGGGCTATAGGTATCAGACATTCGACCTTTACGGTCTATGTACTTAAATTCGTATGTATGTCGATGATATACAGGTTAACTTGTGTGTACCGGCTACTGATCCAGGGACCGGTACAGTAATCACAAGGGAGTATCCGGCTTAAAAACCGGGTACGCCACAAGCGGTCCCCCCGCAGCGTCAAGGGCGACTTCACCAGGGGTGCAGCTGTCGTCTTCATTCTTCCATGCCGGCGCGAGGGGGCATGCATGCCGGGGTCGAGGAGCATTTGCCTGGTCCTGTGTCCGCTGCGGTCGCGGCGGTCTTTATGCCTTGAAGAGGGGTAGGGCTCCTTCTGGCTGCGACTGCGGGAAAGGACCCGACGGTGCCAAGGCCTATCGTCACGGCACCCAGATCCCCTCCTGTCTTCATCGCGGTCTCTGTCTTTGTCATGTCCGTGGCGCCCACTACCCTGTTCCCGGCATTGGCAAGGAATAGGCCTTGGCCATCTGGCTTCTTCCTCTTGCTGCTTGTGCTCCCCACCGTCCGCCACACCCAGCTTCCAGGTGAGTCCTACGATGGAGCGTCTGCCGCGAGGGAGCATCGTGTCCTGCTCTGCCGCCCGTCCCAAAGCTGTGAGATCTTCAATGACATCGAGGTGGACTAGGATCTTGAAGGTCTGGCTTTCCTTCACTGCCTTCGGGGCTCGTGCGTGATCACCGGCTGCTACAGGGACACTACGGAGAGCGTCGGCAGCGACTCTAGGGATGGCTCTATGAGAGAGAGCCACACCGTGCGTGGGATGGCATTGGTACTCCCCGTCCATGCCCACAGGTTGAAGGTTGTGGTGTCGAGGCGGCAAATTGAGCTCTCTTCGACGAAGTGGATAGCACAGTGTCTCCCGACGATCCTTTCCGCCATCTCCTGTGTCCACGCATGCATCGGCAGGCCCTCGATGCACAGGCGGACATGGAACGGCATCGCCGTCCAGTCAGCGTGGCGGTCGGCGGTCCATGCCTTCACCTTGTACTCACGACCGAAACGCTCGAACACCTCTTGGTTGGCGACCTTGTCGCGAGCGCGTGAGTCGGAGAAGAACACAAGGAAATCCTCCGGGAAGTGAGGCGACACCTGGACATCCTCCTCACGGACTCCAAACTCACGCCGGATGGCCTCGACGACGTGGTGCGGCTCCGTGCGTGGTCGGTTCTTGCTGATGATGATGATCGCCGCATGTGCCGCGAAGGAGCGCTCGCTCGCCACAACATCGCCCGAGACGGTGACGGTGCAGAACTCCTTCTCTGGGCGGGCCGCGTGGTCGGGGTGCATCGGCGCCATGACTGCTTCCGCGTAGGTCCTCGGCTGCTACTTTGCTCCAGACACTTGGGCGGGGGCGGTGGTTGCTGCGATTGTCTCTTGCGCTGGTCCTGGAGCGTTGGTGGTGTGGTGGGAGGTGGCACTGGCTCGCTATGTGGCCATTACGGTAGCAGCACCAGCACCTACGCGGCTCACGGCAGTCGGCAGTGAGGTGGGAGCGACTGAGGCAACGGAAAAATTTGCCGTGCATCTTCCTTAAGAAGGCGTCCCTCTTCTCCAACCTGGCCTCCGAGAGCGGCGCCTGTACTGGTAGAGCTTCTCGAGCCCCTCCCCTGCTCCCTCTGCGCCACCAGAACGGCAGCCGCACGTCATTCCATCCATCATCCGGGGGGTGCTTGCCGACTCCCTTCCACTTCTCTTCAATGCGTTGCCTGACCCCGGATTCGGTATCACTATTGCAGAGGCTAGCTTGTATGAGTTGAGTGCTGTTCGGCCGGTTGGGGTGTTGGAGTTGAATGCAGCTTGGGATGTTGAAGTGTTGAATGCGGCAGATGGGTGGGAGGAGCCTTGCTGCAGAATGCGAGGATGTTTCTGGTACAGGTCTGAGCTGGTGCTTCTTGTCCCATTGATGGCGCTGGCGCTTGGCTTACGGAAGTGCAGCGGCGGGGGCGGTGGGAGTGTTGGCCGTAGGAGGCATCCAGATCTGAGTTAAGGTTCGTCCTGCTGCTTTGTCCCTGCTCGAAGAGAAGGCGTCCTTCGCGCGGGTCCCGCAGATCTCGAAGCGGAGGTCCAACGGCAGGCCGGATCTGCCCCGTCGGTTCGTCGGGCGCAGCTCCCGTAGCCGCTACCAGAGGGGATTCAGGTACAAATTCCCCGTCCTCTGTCTCCAGGCCCCAAGCGATCTCCTCGGGAGAACAGGGGGGATGAACATATCTGGTCTGCGGCATCTTCTAGGTGCTGGCTGGTTGGTGGAGGAGCCGTGGGCATGGGATTTCCAGTGGAGGATTTGGTTTTGCCGGCGGCAGCCGCGGTCGCCTCCTCCAAGGGGCAGAGCGCGTTCTCTTCCATGCCCTATGGTCTCTTCGATGTTTTGATCCCCGCTTTCCTTTCCTTTCGGCTTCTTTGATTTTTCCCCTTCCTTTGCTTGGCATCATGGTGGTGCGATGCTTGTTATTGAGGAAACAACCGTTGAAGCTTATGGATCTAGAATCCTCCCTCTTTTATCTTTTCTCTTCAATGTTTGTTCCTGCCCATTTTCCCCCACTTGCCCACCGGTATTGTTCCTCAATACTCACAACCGGTGGTCTTGCACTTCAAATCCGATCTCTTGGTGGTTGGGGTAGGCCACTTCGGAGCTGGTGTATGGTCTCCTTTCTTTCTATTGGCGCTGGCCATATCTCCTTACGCAGGTGAAAGTTTTCCCCTTCATCCTCTGCGTTGGCGCGAGGGCTGCCATGGTTGAAGGGTCGTTCATGCAAGGCCGAGATCTATCTCAACCTCCTTCACTAGAGGCCCACGATGTGGTCTTTGGATCTAGCTGCTTAGTGGTCTATTCTCGAGCGATGCTCTAGCCTCCACAGGGCTACCTCTACCCAGTTCGGGAGCTCACCTCTTTCCGATGCATGAGGTTCGTCTCCATTTTCAACCCCAGTATGGTCTTCTTCCTCTGGCTCCTATTCGAGCACTGCAGGAGGCACTCAGGTGAGGCGGCGTCCTCGTCCTTCAACAGGTTCAAGTCGGCTTGCTCATCCATCTTCGGCAGAAGGTGACGTGCTTGAGATGGCGGCGCTACTGATGATGGCGGTTCATGGTGAAGTGGGAATCATCAGTGACTCACCTCTCGAGCTGACGTGTGGCCTCACACGTGCCCCCTCCCTGCATGGTTGGGCACGTGTTCTCTAGGGCAATGTGTAATTTGCTTCTTGTTAGAGCATCTCCAGATGGGCATCCAAATTGAGTTTCTATATTTTCATATGGATGCCCATCCAAAAAGATTTTCCTTCCATATTAATCATCCACTCCAACAGTACATCCATATATTACTCTCCATATTCTTCTCTCCTATTTTATAATAATATCATGTAACTAACAATAAATTTATGTTTGATATATTTGTAACGGTTATTTTTGTAACGGCTATTTTTTAACAGATATTTTCTAACAGCTATTTATTAATAGGTAAAATTCAAACGGCTACTTTTTCAACGGGTACTTTTCCAACGGCTATATTCCAACGACTATTTTTTCATGTCTATATATACAAGTCCCCTTCTTCTTTACTGCGCCCTCCTCATCTCCACAGCAAATCCATCCTCATCTTTTCCACCGCCGTCTTCTCCTCTTCTTCTCCACGGCATCCCCCTCTCTCCCCGAGCCACATCCACCATCGCCATCTCCTCTTCTTCTCCACCACCCCTTCCCTCCCCAAGCCACATCGACTCCCCCCGCCACCCCCGGCTGGCCGCATCCCTCCCTGAGGAACATCCCCTGCCGCGCCACCCCCTCCTCTTCTTCTCCAGGCCCCCCTACTCTTCTCCACCATCCCTCCCTCCCCAAGCCACATCAGCTCCCTCCGCCACCCCCAGCGCATGCCCTCCCTCCCGAGCAACGTCCAGCACCACGAGCTCCGGTGTGCTCCCTCCGCGAGCCACTGCCGATGCATCCCCTTCCTCCCCGAACGTCGTCTTCTCACCACGCCACCCCGGCCGCATTCCCTCCATCCCCAAGCCAGATCCACCACATCCCCTCCGTCCCCGAGCTAGATCCACCCCGACTGCATCCCCTACCTCCCCAAGCTCCCTCCACCACCACCCCACAACCAGAGACAGCTACATAGAGAGAGAGAGAGGGAAGAGAGAAGGGCTACCTCGCCGTGGATCCGGTCGGCACGATGTGGATCTGGTGGGGGTTGTGTGGCACGGCCCGAGCTCGTCGTGGCAGCCTCCGGAGGGCGAGCGCAGGCGTGGGCGGTGAGGTCGGCGCAGAGCAGTGGTTCCAGGACTTCCAGATGGCAGGGAAGGGGCGTTGGTGAAGCGGTGGTTGGCGGATGGAGGCTGGGAGGACACGCTACATTTGGCGTGCGGGGAGCCGAGGATGGCGTGCGCTCGAAAATGTCGTGGGCGATGGAGTCCCTACTAGATAGTGTTTTTGCTGCTTGAGACGCTATTTTAGAGATGGCGGACGGGAGTCTCACCTGGAGATGCTCTTAGGGGTTGTAATCTATTAGTTTTAATATATGAAATAAATTTTTAAATAATAGAAAAGTTAAAGGACCCAACGAGCTACCGAGGAAAGTTCAGGGACTATTATTATTATTTGCGATTAGTTCAGGGATTTTACTCAGCGTTAATATCTACTCCACCGGAGTTATAATAACCAAAAATTCTACTCCACGGAGAGCAGTACACACCGATTTCCAGAAAAGCCACGCAGTATTGCAGTTGGTTTTTCAACAAACCGAACTAGCTCGCCTCTAGCCTATTCCACCCGCCTCCGCTACCCATCGACCATCGTTTCCGCATCGCAGCAGCAGCCATGTCGGGCGGAACCGGCGGTGGGCGGCGAGGCTGGAGCCCATTCGACGCGATCCGCAGCTTCCCTTCGACGCCGGAGTCCCTCATGTCCCAGATCGACGCCGCCATCGCCTCTACCGAGTACGCCCACGCCTGCTCCCTCCTCGACCCCGCCTCCACCTCCTCGCGGTCGCAGCAGCAGCCTCCGCACGGCAGGGGCGAGGAGCAGCGTGGGGAAGGGGAGGAGGAGGCGCCCGCCGCGCGGGCCCCTCCTCCTCCGGCCGCCTGCCACGACGCAAGGGTCGCGGACGAGGCGTACAGGGCGGCGTGCGCGGCGCTCGGGGCCGGGCGGCCGGACGCGGCCGTGCGGTCGCTGCGGGTGGCGCTGGCGAGCTGCCCGCCGGAGAAGACCGCGGCCGTGGCGAAGGTGAGGTCGATGCTGGCCATCGCGTCCGCGCAGCTGCACAAGCAGCAGCACCAGGCTCAGCAGCAGAACAGCAGGAAATGAGTCACCTATTCACCTTTACAGATTAGCTTCCTCTCTGTTCCGATTTTGGTTATTACACAGAGATGTAAATACCACTGATTAGTAGTAATCAACAACTGCCCTGGAGTTGTAGTAAAAAGAAACATGATTGGATGTTTGAGCAAATATCATAAGCTCTTCGTTATCTCCTGTCAGAAGCTTTGCATAGGTCTGGCTTTTTTGTTCTTTGAGTGAGTGAACATCTGGCTTGTTTGAGCACTATGCTTATAGAGGGAAAAAGGCAGCACTCGAGTTCTGAACACACTAATGTGCTTCCCTCGACACCCTGAGCTAATTGTTTCCCCCAAAATTGCATGCGGAAAAATAAATCATAATTGGGCTACAGTCACGATGAGCAATGCTCTCGCGATGGAAACTGATGTTACAGCCTCAGACTCATCGTTCATGGCAAACGTGGAAGAACCTCTGCTCGGTGCAGGTCCAGACTAAAATCCTGCAAGGGCAGGAATGGAGGGGCTTCACAAGCACTTCTTGATCTCTGAAAATACCGCCTTTTCCTTATTTGCTGCTTCGACATCATCAGGTGATGCGACGGCGACCACTACCCCATTGTCATTGATGGTTTCGATGGAATCAGCGAACTCCTTGAAATCCTTCAGGCTGCCATACACGAGAACCAACATGGTCAGCGAACTTTTGTGCAAAAACGTCGAGTTGGGCTGATTCCGTAAGTGAAAAGTAAACGTATGGGGAATTTAGACCATGGAAATCCCTACCTGGTTGCGAGTATCTCTTCACGCCTTTGTTGGCGTTCCTCCTCAGTGATGCCCAACAAATATCGCATTAGACTGAAAACAGCAAAATCCATCTTTAGTACTCTTATGCATTCTTCATGACCTATGATACTATGTGCATAAGAGCATAATTTTGTCTTGTTCATATATGTGTTTGCAGTTAAACCATATCCAAGTCAAGACTGAACTTGGTTGGACACGACATTTGGAATCTCCACAAAAAACAATTAATCCGTACGGACATGCATCACAAAGGTTCATTGTTGCATATCAAACTAGTAAGCAGTAAAATCTACACGAATATTCTTTTTTAAAAACTACATGGACGCCAATTCTAGGCAATATGGCAACCAACAATAGGCCACTGGTTTACACAACCCCTTTATTAGCAGTTCAGCGCACATCAATGTATAAGTGTCGGTTAAAACAGCTGATGACAGACATCAGTAAATTTTCAGTTAAACTGAAGTTATTGTGCGCTCTGCAGAATAGAGAGACGAATACGTACCTGCTGTAACCTTTGGCATCTGGTAGCTGGTAGGAATCAACATCACCTATGGTGCCTATAATAGCTTTGGTGAGAGCATCATCATCCATTTGTAGTTCTCTGAGAAACTTCGCTGTCTCATCATAGACCTCGAGTGTTTTCAGTAAGTTCGGATCACGGTATGACAAATAGGAGAACACTCCTGCAAAAGGAAACAGTATTTACCATAACGAGAATAATTTGAACCAGCAGAGAGCGACATAAGGTACTTGACTATGACATATGAATGTGAAGTGGGGCCAATTGAATCTCTAATTTTACCAGCTATCAAAAATAAAAAATAAGAAGGCAAGAAAGAGGCATAAGATCAAAGTACCTGAATGAGTGTCAAAATCACAAAACCCTCCATATGCGCCACCACTAACTCGAACACGGTCCCATAACCATGTATTGCTTATGTGCTTGGAGATGACATACGCACTTCCATTGAGCTGGTATCCACTTCGGTACAGGTTTCCAGCTTTTCCAACATAATTAACCTTCAGATAACAGATAAATAGATATTCAATCAGTATGTCAATGAGGAAATAATCCAGAAACCGCTCACAGCAAATGCTAGAGTGCCAAACAAATAAGCCATACCTGAGTAGGGACAACAATGGCTTCATTAACAGAAGGCAGTCGAGAGAGCCATGGATCACTTCCCCCGGATGGAGCACTTGGCAGTGAATCAAGAAATTTGGCAATATGTTGGCCAGATTTTTCAAGATTTTTCGAGTCACTTGTTATGTTTATCAAGCAACCTTCCTTAGAAAATAGAGACTTTCTCATTTCCTCAAGTGAAGAAGATATTCTGTCCCAATCTTGATCGACCTTTGTTTCCAGGTCTCGTAAATACTCAAGATAACTGGCAATATCAACAAATACATCAATATTTCAACATGTGATTCATATGATAGTGTCACATATAGAACTGTAAGTAGTGAGAAATGTAAAATCTAAAACAAGATGTCCTGTTGATAAAAGTAATAGCTACTAGTGGAGGTCTCAGCATATTTCTTACAAATGGCTCTGCTAAAAGCACAGGAAGCCTATTCTTCCAAGAAAGAAAAGCAAAAACAATTAGAAATAAGAAACCAAGACAGTGTTTCAACAGTGTAAGCTACAGTACTGATATGGCTACTTGTCCCCTTGTATTACTATTGTTCATATTATTCCTGTTGATGTTGTAACTGTGCCAAGGTATACACAAAAGTTACTTCGGCTCAGTTATGGAGATGAACGCGCATTGGAGAATATTACAGCCATGCATGCTGCTTCTTGCGTGGGCAGCAAAATAGTAGTTGAGCTGAGAGTAAGAGAAGCCAAGCTAGAAGAGGAGATGGTGCAACGTCTGGAAAGGTGCTCAGATTGTATGCAACCAGGGTACCTTGACTGATTGGTTTCCAAGAAATAAAAGACTACTTGGTTTGTTAGTTGAGTACGAGAATCAAGCCACGTACAAGCAAGCCCATGAGTTCTATTCGGTTTCAATCAGAGCAGATCAAATCACTTATTTCTTTGGGAGGTCTCGACCACTGGAACAACACGTGTATACAATCAGGAGGTTTCAACCGTGGAGATTATTTTCCTTGACAAGGGGCAGTAGAAGATGGCACACCAGTCCAGCTAGGTCCAAGTTTATTTCGGTTATTTTATTGGTAAAGATTGCATGTAGAATAAAGCAAGCAATCTCCAGAGGCAGAGTCCAAGATAGTTTAAAGTTTGTTTTCCTTTATTATTTTGTCAACCAAGGGTTTCATAGGGGTATGATCAGCATGTTGGTCAAGCCAAAGTTAGATGGGTCGGCTATATAAAGACAAGTTTGTGAGCCATTGTAAGTCAGGTCTGAGTATTGAGAAATAGACACGACATGTGTTTGGGGTTAAAAATCCTCATATCGAGTTTGGGAAAAACTATTTAAAAATCCTTAAGTTTTTGAGAAAGCATTGCAAAAACCTCTACTGGCGTGTGAGTTCATATGACGTGTAGGAGATTACCTACTGAACCTATACGGTTCATCCAAGTTATTCCTCCGGTTCGAGGGTTTGGCGTGTTGTTCCTGCTGCGTTTGCGACTACCATTATATTATGGCGATTATCTTTGTTACTAAAGGTGGAATGCCGTGAAAATCGGGCCGCAACAAGACTCACAAGGCTTTGATCATAAATGTCATGGCATTTCAAAAGCCAGCTGACTCAACAATCTGCAAATGGTGCGTATATACCATAAAGAATCTTACCTAACACCACCCATTTGTTCAGCAATCCATCCAGCTGCATTTAACTTGGCATCCATTCTAGCAGCTGCTATACCGTGGCCACTGCCCCTCAATCGGTTCTGTGTTGGAAAAAGCATTAGATAACTAAATACATGCATGCATATGCTAGTCTACATCACAAATATATTAGTTTAGTACCTCCATTCTTGCTTTACTTTGGGAAACAAACTGTTTAAACCTCTGTTGTTCTGTGAACTGAACATCTTGAAGAATGCAGTACATCTGAAAGAACAAGGATTTATTTTCATAATGCAATACAAGATCAATAAGTAGGTGACCATGGTAATTTTTGTAAATAGAGATGGACATTAAACAGATTAAGCATATCTTCTCCACCGCTGTCATTGCATTCGGCAGTATGATCTATACAGACAAAGATTATAAGCATACCAGATTAAATAAATCTTCTACTCGTGTTGACATTGCCTTTCCGCGAATGATGATACGAGTAAGAGGATCTTCTTTTCCCTTCACCGAAGATGTGAATGGGTAAACTGATATGCCTCCAGTTTTTCTTCCAATTAACTGATTAAGCTGCACGAAGTCCATGTCTTTTGTGCCCATCTCCTGCAAGGATTGGCTGGAGCACATACCCAATTAGTTCAAATACCATATAGTATATGAAATCACAGAGAAAAGCAAAGTATCTTCAATCCTTCATGATAAAACAGCAAGAATGTATTGATCAGAGATCTCACCAGAACAATGGCAACAATTGTAGATGTTCTTTCTTCATTGAACTCATATCAAATACAACTTCAGAGTAGACTACATCATTGGTGAAGAGATCATGTTGCAAAACCTTGACACCGTTTATCTCCCCCACCTAAATATGGCATTCCAGAATGAAATTATATTATCTAGTCTAATTAAAACAGTAAAATAATAATATAAAAGTCTCCTCAGGAAACAAAAGGTAGCAGTACCTCCTAATACACAGGTCCTACTTCTAACATTGTCAAACCATCCCATGTACTTCTTGAAAGGAAATTATCCATATACTAATGCCTAGTTTGGCCAAACTCCACATACTATTCTAGGATTGAGAAATTGGAGCTTCTCATAATAGATTTAGAATCTTAGATTGATAACTTTGAACTTTGGTCAACGAATAGAAAAACATTTGACTTCTGACCAATCTGCAGGACAGATTTGGTGCGGTTTGGGTCTCTTGCTCAGCCAGGCAACTAATCTTAGCTTGCAGGGTGAGAACTAACGAGGCTATTTGCGACAATCTCCAGTTAACTTTTGTTGGTGGTGATAAATTATTGTCTATGCAAATTAGCCAACTAAGCAAAAGAGACTTTATCTCAACAGTCAAATTTATGTTTTAAGGGGGCAAAGTTTGGGACTATAAATCACTATTGTCAGTTATATACTACAGTGGAATCAAGTCCTGACCAATAATCGTAAGTCGTAACTCTTGACAATGCTAGATTTTTCACCCCAAAAAAAGCATCATGGCACCCAAATCAATAGCTAAAAATACAATCAGCGAACCTTATTAAGCAAGGCTGAGCCAGAAAGAGCAGTTTCCCTTGAATTTTTTTGTAACTTTTTTTTCAATGAACTTTGAGCTATGTTGGCAGACCTCTAGTTTCTTCAGCAATCAGCACTTGGGAAATTATGAAGTAAGGAAGATCCAACTTTTTTATTAAACTAGGTCACAGCCTTGTTTTATAGCTCTGCTGGAGCCAGAATTTTGAGCCAACCTGGCCTGGGAGCTTCAGCTGAGGTAAAGAGATTTGCAGCCCATTGGCCAAATAGGGCACAAATGCAAGCCAAAGAATTACCTCGATTGGTACATGAATAGGCTTTTTAGGGATATCTTGCAGTGACAGGCTAGGAACAGCTTTGAGAGCTTCTGGAGGATCTGGAGTTTCTTGTTTATCCTTTAGCTCCTTTGTAGCACGTGCCAACTCCGCAAGATCCTCCTGAGTCATCCTAGATTTTACTTGTTTTAGAATTTCTTTCTCAGCAGCTTCGTCACGTGAGGCCTTCTCTGGATCAGGCTGCACAACAAAGTTTCAAATTTAAGAGACAACAACAAAAGCTCGTTTAATATATGAGTTCTTAGGTGAGAGGTTCTCTATAGACCTGCATTTCAACTGTGACACGATGCGCATTCTTCAAAATAAATTTCTCAATGAGCGGTGAGAATACTGCTTTGGATCCCTCCTTTGCAATGCGTGCTTTCAGTTGCTGCAATGGCCTTTCATATTTCAAAGGCTCGAAAGGGTCCATGTCGTATATCCACTTTCCCTGCAAATTTTTGTGAAGTTGAAGAAAAATATATGAATATCTCCAAACATATCTGTCTTTTCTTTTTAAAATATTATGAATCAGGTGTTCATACCATCGAACGAAGCATCAGTGACAAGCCTCGAGGGAATGATCCTGTGTTATTCTCCCTCAGAGAGAATTCGATTGTGTTCATAGATGCCTCCACTGCTTCTGATGCAAACCCTTCCTCTGCCAAATTCTTCAAAATTTGGATAACCAGCTCTTCAACTTTTTCAATATTATCCTCAGATACACCTTTCAAGCCTATACTGAATTGTGGTTGAAGAAGCTCATCCTCAACACCACCTCCCACAATAGCTTCTCCTAAACCACTTTCAAGGAGAATTCTTCTAAGTGGTGAAGCAGGAGTACCAAGCAACAGATGATCCAGGAAACCAAGTGCAAGCTCAGTTTCTACGTCTAGTGGCTCCTCTGACAACAGCCAATTAGTGCACACCATATATTTCTTTTTCAAATCACCTTCTTGACCGGCAGGATACTTCTCTGCGATTCTCACTGGTTCTTTGAAAAGTCTTTGAGTTCTAACCTTTGATTCATTAGGAGCAGGGCTGGCTTCAAACTGGTCAAGGTACACTACAGAAGAAGAGTATAGAAGAAAAATTTTAATGGTGTCGAAAAAGTTAAAACAAAAACATCACCAAAAGGTTCAAAAAAACAACCCTGTGAATAACATGACTAACTACTATTAGATGGACGCATTACCACTTAGAACACGCAGTCGCTCTTTTGTGTCATCATCGCCGTAGAACCAGATCCTGGCATTGCTGGGATGATAAAACATACTGTGGAAATCCTGAACATAAGACACACAAAAGTTGAGATCTAAATCCAAACAAAGTAATCAACCAACATTAGCTTACTGGTACACCAAAATATAGACAATATTACTCAACGGACCCTGAAGCAATTCAGCTTTATAATTTCTAATAAAAGTTATTGAAAATTCTAATTATAGAGGAGCAAAATGCCCTTCCTCACCCATGGTAGCCAACGGCTACAAGAGCAAAAGACATCATGTAACCTTCAAAGTCTAGGGCAAAAACGAGCAAATGACAAAGTAAATATCAATTAATGAAAATATCAAATTAGGGTGAATATCTTCTACAATACCTTGAATTCTTCAAAAGTAAGCTTTGGGATTTCATTTGGGTCCCCACCACTATCCACACCATATGTGTTCTCTGGGAAAAGTGCCTGCAGAAAGCTCAAATATGTTAGGCACTTCTACTTGTAGCAACTGGTATCTAGAATCATGACAAGAGAAACTATGACCAAAAAAAAACTTTGGAATCTGATAAGAACAGAAAGCTCAAATATGTTACGCACTTCTAACTGTAGCAACTGGTATCTAGAATCATGACAAGAGAAACTATGACAAAAAAAATCCTTTCAAATCTGATAAGAACAGTACAAAGGGGTATTCAATTATGGGATTATTAGCACAACTTAATAAACCAGGAAGCATCAACTATAGACACATAGAGTAAAGATAATCGAAAGTTTGAAACTAGAACTTGCTAATGTACTTAATTCTAAAATAAACCCAGTAACCACAAAGCATAATGAATACAGGTAGAAATGTAACAGCCTGAACCTGGTGCATATCAATGCTTAGGTAAGCAGTTCATCAGAAAAAGAAGTGCAGTTTGTCAACCAGCAAAGCTGGATTTAGTCCTGATAATAACTACACAGATATATAGTTTTTTAGGGGAATAACTAGACAGATGTTGACCAAAATTCAACTAATTTGTAGGGTTGAAGTTCAACCACAGCAATGAATGTGTTGAAAAGGTCCTGGTCACGTTAAGAGTATCCAAAAAGGTGATTCCACAGGAACTCAAACCCATATACTGAAAAATGGAAATGGAACAAATAGCTTACCTGTTGCGACACACGCCCCATTATGTTATCAGGTTGGGAGTAAACTCCTTTCATCTCGTTGAAGACAACACCTACATCACATGTTTTTAAAGGGTTGCATTCAGATATTTCTTGAGGAATGAGCAGGCCTAGCTCACATACAAATGTGCTTGCTTCATTAGAATAGACTGAATAATCAAACCTTTGTAGGATATCTCTTCTTCAGGATTGTTAAGCTCATAATGCCAACCTTCCTGTTGAAAGGTTTGGAAGTCCTCAACACACCTAGGGAAGAAGACAGCATCAAGGTATACATCTACCAAGTTATAGAAATCCTGCAAAGCAACAACAGAAATGATGATAATTGTACAGAAAGAGTGGCGAAATAAATAACCGAAGCAAATTTATGACTAAGAGGTGTCACCTTGGTGTTTGTTGACGCAACTGGATAACATGTACGATCCGGATAGGTGAATGCATTTAGGAAAGTGTGCAAACTGCCCTTTAAGAGCTCAACAAATGGCTCTTTCAAAGGGTATTTTCTTGATCCACAGAGAACACTATGCTCAAGAATGTGAGGTATACCAGTCGAGTTTTTCCTGGTAATAAAAGGATACTTCTTAAGAAACACCATAACAGGCTTACATGCAATGCTTTGTTCTTTACTTCTTTCCCTATCTGTGAATGTTTGCCTACTTCATTTTTGAATGGTAATCCTATTCTCAAGGGGCATACGATACTAGTCTGCCATCACCAGTACAAAGAAACAAGGTCTAGATGCACTTACGGAGGGGTTCGGAAGACAATGCCGAACACTTTATTCTCATCGTCGTTTGACACGGACATCACTTCTGCGCCTGTCTTCTTGTGCTTGTAAAGAACAGCAGTTGACTTGCACTCATCTATGACCTGCTCAGAGACCTTCTCAAAGCCTAGCTTCGCAGCATACTCATGGACATCATCCGTATCTGCTCATGTCAGAACAAAACAGGTCGCAAATTCATTCCCAAGCTGCAACTTATAATAGTGTCCCGGAGGTTACTCGAACAACAAAAGGTTGATTATTTTCCAAGTAGTGTATTTTAAGCTACCTTGTTACAAAATCTTGAGCAAAGCGACATACAAATGCAGAATTTAGATGGTAAAAACCGACTTTAAGACTAACACAATGCAGCATTAGACCTTTATTTCCAATCAACTATTGACTCATATGCGACTTGAGAGACATTGTCTCCCCCTTCCTTCGGAAATTGCAAGTAAACTAGTGCATGACCTCTTTATTCGGGCAAAAGCAAAGCAGTCCTCAGTCCTCACCATGGGGCACAGGGGAGGGCGAGGTGGAGACAGCGGGGGCGGACAGGCGCCGCGCGAGGCGGGGCGCGGCGGGCGGCCAGCACTGTCCGGCGCAGTGCAGCGGCGCGGCCGCCGCCAGGAGGCGCGCGTTGCCGGGCAGAGCCGAGCCGCTGCGCGACGAGGACAACGGCCGGCGCGGTCCGGACGAGGCGGCGGGGACGAAGGGCCTGCTGGGCCTGCGGCAGCGCTGGAGGAGGCGGCGGCCGGAGGTGCGGAGCAGCGCCACCCGCTCCATGGCGTAGGTGTCCAGCTTGCCGTCGGCTGACTGGGGTTCGTGTGTGGGTTGGAGGAGGGGGCAACGTGGCGGCGTAGTGGTTTGCTCCGGCTCAGGCTTTCTCCCGTCTTCTGGGCTTCTTGCAGGGGGTTTTGCTTGGGCTCAAAAGAAGGTGAGGAGAAAAATCTTCGTTTTTTCATCTTTTGATTGGATTCGTCGGAAATTTTCCGGATGCAATTTCGTGTGGTTGATACGGAGATGGATTGAACCGTACACGCAAAGCTTGTCGAATATTTTTGGCTTTTTACGGACGTGTCTGCAGCATGTACACTGGAGAGATGGAGAATTTGAATTTGTAGTTCTAATGTTTTTCTCCGAAAATAATCTGCTAGAAAAGATCAAACTGGACAAAAAAAAACATTTGTGAATAGTAGTCCCCTGACTTGCCCAGTTTCTGTCCTACCCATTGGCAGGTAAATTGTCCTTCTATCTGTTAGAGAGCCATTGATATTTTTCTTTTTTCTAAAAAAAGGAATTATCACTGCCTTCTCTTTTTAAGATGGGACACCCATCACAGGGGATGCGTATCCTTTGTCTTATCTTAGTGTTCTAAAGACAATCTTTGTCTTAGCACAGATCGTGATCGTCAGTAGCAATCCAACGGTTTCCACTGATGTAGTTTATTTGCCTTCCGTTTTTTATTCGTGTGGCCTACTAGTCAGCCATATGCCTTTTTCTATCAAACTGTTATCTGCATCTTCCCTATTGCGTGACAGAGGCAAGCTCCATAGACCATGGTACCTTCGTCTTGAGGTTGCCACAAACCAGAAGCAAATAAGCAATCTGATAGAAAGATTATGGCTTCCTTACTATCAGCAAGATCTCACAGGCGATGAACTGCTTCTGACTTCTTTATTTAGTTTGCAGCCATACCATATAGAGTGAAAAATGCCCTTTTTTTTAAGGTAGCTAGATTCAAGCAAGCATCCTAGCAAAAAGATCTTCTGGCAATGGGCTCTGCCCAACACTGGGATTAACCGACTCAGCCAGAATCGGCAAGTGTTCGTGACCATGGCGCGCCATTTTGCTGGTGATTCTAAGGTCATGCGCATCGCGGACTTCTTTGATGCGATCGCTAGTATTAGAGTAGGCGGCATACTTGTGGCATTCTTCGTGGCCAGGAGCGTTGACCTGACGACCTTCCAGCGGGTGTTCAACAAAGCGCAACGCTCAGAGACAACATGGTGCCGCTGCTCGTCCTTCCAGTGGCGTCCTCCACGGGTCTGACCGTCCGTCGTTGGTGTCCTTTTCCTCCTCCTCTCGCGGTATTCGAGTCTGCTAGGCAACCATTCACGCCTAACTTACCTCCTTCTGTGTTGGGAAAGATGAAGAGGACGAGATACATGGAGGAAGGAAGAATACGCTGGCCGATGGACCCCATACATAAAATGGAGAACACAGGTGAGGAATTGATGACTCGAACTAGACACTTAAAAGAAGGTAGAGCTGGAACTGTTTGATTGTAATTGATAGCTAAGACTGAAGCTAAGAAAAAAATTGCCATTAAAACACTAAGACAAAGGATACGTGTCCTATTATAGGAGACATCACTTGAGATTGTACTGAGTGGCACAACCTTAACCCCCTCCTCCTCTGCAGTTTCTCCACTTGTATCGCAAAATTCAGAAATTAGAATGAGCAAGTCCAAACTAAAAATTTAGAACTTCGAATTGGCTGAAATTGAACTCAAAATAATTTAAGTTTTTAGAAAAAAATAGAAAAATAAGAAAATAAAGGAAACATATACATAATTATAGGATTCTTGACACCACCGTAGAGTGTAAGTGTTGAACGGAGGTCGGAGTTTTGTCTTCAGTGTGAGCGTAGGATTGGACAACTCCACTAGTAATTGTGTGGCACCACCGCAAGGACTCACGACGGCAACTCCATGATCGTGAGTGTGCTCGACTCGAGGAAAGAGATGAATAGGCCCATGTGGCACCATCTGATTCATCTCCCTCGGACATTTGTCACTTTGGTATACACCCTGACAAAAAGCTCTGTGCGTACACTAATGGAAATTCTATGAAAATGCTTGCTTGGACAGTTAACAAAGGTGATTGTATGCTCCTCCTACCGGGGATCAAACCCTGGTTTGCTCCTTACGTGTCTTATCAAGTCAGAATTTTCTTTTATTAATGGGTGACATCTCATTCATAATAAGATGTCCGTGGTGGCTTCATAAATCGTTAAGCTTCACAAATTCAGTCTTCAGTAGGTGTTTACAGAGTGCTTTAGAAAAACAGGAATTTCATTTTTAAATTAGCTTTTCCGATTATCATTTTGCCGAACCCGGAGCCAACCCGACATGGCAGCAATTCCCGTCGTCTTTCCATTTAAGTCTTCGCCTTCATCTGTGGCCTCCTCGATCTCCCTGTCCTTTCCTTCCTGGCTCACTTCCCTCCCAAAACCTCCCCGCCACGACGCGCACACCCGGCAGGACCCAGGTCCAACGCGATGGAGATCGCATCGCCGCCGGCCTCGCCGCCGCCGCAGGAATTCCGCTTCGACAGCGCGGGCTACACCGCGGCGTCGGTGTGCATGAACCCGTTCGCCTCGGCCGACGACGTGGAGGGCAACCCGTTCTTGGCCACGGCAGTGACGGCGCCCCCGTCTCCCAACCCGTTCGAGCTCCTCCCCCAGGCCACGGCTGGCGTCTCCGAGGCCAACCCCTTCGACCTCTTCCAGCACTTCACCAGCGCCCCCGCCAGCCCGGCGCGCGCGGCCGCCATATACGCGCAGTTCTCCAGCGTCGACGACGGAAACGGCGCCGACCACAACAATGGCGACGACGACGACGACGGCTTCCAGCCCCGCTTGTCATACTCCCCGCCTACGGTCACCTCCGTCGTGCCGTTCGACTGGGAGGAGATGCCGGGGAAAGCGAAGCCCGGATTCGGCTGTGCGGCTGTGACGGCCAACGGAGACGTGGAAGACACGGACTTTGACTTTGGCGTTCTACTCGACAGGAGCGCGCAGACGGCGCTAGGACTGACGACGGCCGACGAGCTCTTCGACGAAGGCAAGATCCGGCCCCTGAAGCCACCGCCGCGTCTGCTCGACAGCGGCAGCGTCGGGTCATCGACACGGTCGCCGATGGCGAGGGCCGCGATGTGGTCTCCCCGGCTACGGAGCCTTGTCGGGCCCGGTGCCGACTTCGACCCGTTCGCCGCCGCCATGGCGAAGGCATCCAAGGCGCCATCCCGTCTCGGCGCCGGCGTCAAAGACGCAGCCGAGACCGAAACTGCAGCCACTTTACCCGCAAATCCCGACTCCGTCACGTCGCCACGCACCGTTCCTCCGTCCGCCAACAATGGCTGGAGGAAGAAATGGCGGCTCAGCGATTTGCTCCTGTTCCGGAGGTTATCAGCCAAAGGCCGCGCCGCCGGCAGCATCAGCACGGACCCGGTCTTCAAGTACTCGCCGGTGCAGCGGCTTGGCATGCCGGTCAAGAACGCGACGTCCGCGGAGCCCGTGGCTGTCAATGGCGATGTCTCCGCCGGGAAGCACAAGAAGCAGAGCAGAAGGGCGGCGGCGGGGGCAGAGGGCGGCGGGATGGCAGCGCCGCACAGGCAGAGCTTGATGGGTTGCGTCCGGCTAAACCCCGGCCTGCACCGTCTGGCCAAAGGGCTCAACGGGTCCTCGTCGCACTTCGGCCGCCGCGCCGCTAGGCCGGCAATGGACGGGTAAAGAACAGAATCCATGCATGATGATTCCTAGCAGAAGAATGATGATTTTTTTTCGTTCAGCATTTCGCTTTTTTCATCCCATTGATTTCCTTGAAACACTGTACAATGCGATCCCTTTCCAACACGTCGTTTAGTTACTGTGTTTTTACATGTTCTTCACCTGTATTCTGTTTAGTATTGCTTGATAGTGCTAGTCATGTTGCGCTCGTTGGTTATCCTGTCATTTGTATAGTATCTGGTAGTGCTAGATTCGCAGGATTGTTTGACAACTGATCAATTCGGCGCCTCTTTCCCGGGTCAAAGGCAGACGTGACGATGATGCCCGGGCGCCTCCAAGTCCAAGCCATGCACGCACGGATGTTCCCCTGACAAACCAGACATTTCTCTCCGCGAACGTGCGATGCATCTTCTGAAGGAAATGAAAAGTTCAGATCAGGATGATTCGATTCGATGCATCTTGCACTCATGAGTGCCGGGCAGGCATGTCTGGGAATGAGAGGGCGAGATGGGACGGGAGCGGCTGACAGGTTGCTGCTCGCGCGAAGTTTTTCAACGGCCTGGTCCGGCCATCGTTGTCCTGCCGACCAAAACGGTGGTTGCTGCTGCGTTTGGATTTTGTCTGATCGGATTGCGCTTTGCCTCGTTACCGACAGGTGACCTACCTACCACAGGGGCTAAAGACTTTAGGTGCTAAGTCAAGTGATGGGGATGATAACCTGGAGGTTCCTAGGCTGTTTCAGAAGAACTTTCAATTAAAAACAGATTTCAAGTTTCAACTTCCAACTGTAATTCAGTGAAGCTTTCAACGAGATTTGAGATATTTTGGTTGGGATTTGTAACAACTCCATGTAGTGAGAACTTTCAACTAGGATTTTGAGAACTTTAAACTGGGACCCAAACAAATCCCAACCTCAGTTCGAGAGAACTTTCAATTCGGATTTGAAACTCTTAATTGAGGTCTAGAACAAATTTCAAGTCTCAAGTCCAATTCGAGTAAATTAATCATTTGATCAGAAGTCCACAAGTTCATCCTTGATGTTTAGAATTAATTCAGAAAATCGATCTATAACAATACTGGGATTTGAGACTCTCAGCTAGGACCCAAAACACATTCTAATCTTGCAATTGAAGTTTGCAAACTTTTTTCTCTTTTTGCATAAACAGGTGAATTCCCGTCGGAGGAGAACGGGAAAGTCGCCCATTGCCATCCCTAGATTTGGGAGATGGGAAAACAATCCACTAGGGGAATTAATTCCTCGTGGATTGAGTTGATCCCCTCCCTCCATCCAATCTCCATAAGGGTTGAATCCCTTTCCACCGTCTAATCACTTTCCTAGGGTTTATTTGGATAATGCTAGGGTTAGCATGGATTGATGGGAACTTTACATTTGAACATAAAAGCAGACTTAGAAAATCTAAAAAATAAGTCTAAAGAATTAAAAAGTTCACATAAATTTGACATATTTTAAAACCTGAAATCCTGCTTTCAGACAAAAATTTAAGAAATTGAAATCTCACCGAGTCTTTGATGCAAGTTTATTGCCTCGTCACACAAGTATGTAAACAAGTCTACATATGAGTATTGCATGACACAAAATTTACGAACCAATAGTGCTAATTTCACAAGTATCTTTGTTTCTATCTAACAATAATAAACAAAGTCGTCCTCCCTTCTGTCCTTCAGAGACCTTCCTTCATCCTTTAGACAGAGAATAATAAATAATATTGCCACCTATATCCACCAAAATGTATATTGCACAGAAGAAGAAATTATAATAACTAGCCTAAAGTTATGCTCTTCATTAATTATAAGCATCACCATTCACCAACATTAAGCAAAAGAAAACTGTTTAGCATGCCTTATTCTGCACATAAGATAAACAAAATTCTTCTTCATATGGAGAAGGGATAGTTGTCCAAGATCGGAGCTTACGTCGGCATGGTAGCAAGCAAATCAAAACGATTAGTACATCTCACCATATAATTATAGGACCAACAACATCAGCATCCATGATAAATCATCTGAATAACTAAGAATTACTAGTGCTTGCTTGCTACAGTGATAAGATACGAAATTACTTTATGCATGAGAGAAGGATTGACTGAATAAGGGCATTAAAAAAAAATCTGTGCAGTGACATTAAGGTAAGCTCTCGAGTGTCGTGGGGAGCTTAGCTGGGCTCATCGCCTCCACCATGAAGTCTTGGTTGTTGCTGTTGTCCAGGATCTCCGCAGCCGCAGCCATGCAGCCTTCGCCGCCGTTGCGGTAGCTGCGTCCTCAGTCTCTGGCCCATTCGCCGCAGCAGCTCCCCTGCCGCACCCGGCATCGCTGCCTTAGCAGCGGCAGCCGTGGCAACCTGCGCACATGAAAAGCCTGCCGCGACAGCGCTATCACCAGCCACAATAGCGCCCGCAGCCGTGTCCACCGACACGACAGCGCTTGCGACTGCAGCACTGGCGAGCCCATTGTCGTCCACCACATCCTGGTTGTTCCCTGCAATCGCATCCAGAGCCAAAGCATCACAGGCGCCTGGGTGCCCTGCCGCGGCAGCGTCGCTCGCAGCAAGACGCGCAATAGCACCAGCAGCTGACGCGGCAGAGGTCTCGGTGATGACCTCAGCAACCACCCGGGCCACGTCGACCTTCGCGACTTGCACCTCAGCAGGGCCTGCCACCGCAGTCCCTGTTGCGATTGGCGCGTCCATATTCGCAGTGGTCTGCTCAACAATCTTGACCCCACTGAGTTGACAGGCATAGGACTCGGGCCGACCATGTAGACGACCATGGTTATCACCAAAATTGATTCGATGGCACAAGGGCTGAGATAGCCACGAATTTCATACGTCACATAAAGGGGAAAAAACCCGAGAAAATGGCATATTTGGTACCTTGACCGGGGTCAAAGCCGAAATTGACCCCGCTTTTCACGTAATGGCAAAAGAATCCGGGCGACTCGGGCGACAGGCGACGCGTGGCTCGTATCGCCCAGAGCGAGGGCGACGCGGGAGCCTCGCACCGGCCCACCACGACACGGCAGCGTCGGGCCAGCTCAGAGCGACAGGCCACCTATTGCCCTGGCCAGGGGCAACAGGCACCTATTGCCCTGGCTAGGGGCAACAGGGCCCTATTGCCTTGGCCCAGGGCGACAGGAGGGCGCTCCGATTTTATTTTGTTTAAGTCGTTTTTCTTTTTTTTGGTACTGGTAAGCTTTGATTAAATTGATTGCTATTTTGAAAAAAAAATACCTATGTTAGTTGGTTTAGAGAGAAAAATATGAGCATAACCGCAACAAAATAATTTTAAAGAGCTCTAACAAAGTTTAATATTTACTATAGCATGTATTAGACGCAACTATAAATTATTTTAGAATGAAGAATTATTTTCAAAGCCCCCGCCAAAGTGAAAAAGGCGGCAAGCGATAGCGAAGATGATTTTATGTAGTCGTACAAGAAGTAGTACCGAATAATTGCATGATGTAGCGACGATTTGTGTAGCAAACTATTAATGTGTAGCAAACTATTTGTGTAGCAAATTATTATTATCAACAAAAGCTCTGTACAACTATGTGTGCAATATTGTCATGTCGTTCTGGATCACATTATTCTTCGTTCTAAAATAATTTATAGTTGCGTCTAATACATGCTATAGTAAATATTAAACTTTGTTAGAGCTCTTTAAAATTATTTTGTTGCGATTATGCTCATATTTTTCTCTCTAAACCAACTAACATAGGTATTTTTTTTCAAAATAGCAATCAATTTAATCAAAGCTTACCAGTACCAAAAAAAAGAAAAACGACCTAAACAAAATAAAATCGGAGCGCCCTCCTGTCGCCCTGGGCCAAGGCAATAGGGCCCTGTTGCCCCTAGCCAGGGCAATAGGTGCCTGTCGCCCCTGGCCAGGGCAATAGGTGGCCTGTCGCTCTGAGCTGGCCCGACGCTGCCGTGTCGTGGTGGGCCGGTGCGAGGCTCCCGCGTCGCCCTCGCTCGGGGCGATACGAGCCACGCGTCGCCTGTCGCCCGAGTCGTCCGGATTCTTTTGCCATTGCGTAAAAAGCGGGGTCAATTTCGGCTTTGACCCCGGTCAAGGTACCAAATATGCCATTTTCGCAAAAAAACCCAGACCTTCTGCGGATCAGCTTTGGCCCCCACATTTTGCACAAATTATTCCGCTTGCTATACTGCCCCATACGCTTTTTCTTGAATTGCCCCAACTCGCATCAGCCTTTCAAGCTCAACTTCCTAAGGGAACTACTGAGTGAGAAAACAGGCTGGACAGTTGTCAACAATTTCCCAATCAAACGAGATTGGCACTACCCTTTGCAGCTCCTACTCTACCTGCTCTTGGTTCAGTTCTCCATGAATCACCTAAAAAGAGGCATGTCTTGCTATGATCCATGCTTACTCTCGGCGCGTCCGACGAGGGGACAAGGAAAAAACCAGCCCATTTGCTCCATATCCACATAGACTCGCCACTGGTTTCGGCAAGCGTGGGAGCAGACACATCAGCGCCAAGTGATCAGTGCTCTCACTAGTGTCCAACGGCACCTTGATCGGGCAATTGGCCACATTGAGGCCCCTATTCTTGCAACAGAAATGTTTTCTGGCTCGATCACCTTGTCGACATTTCCTGGTGGCTCTCCCCTAATCCTACCCTAGCTAGGCCATCGATGGCGTAGGCGCCACCTGTGCCGCGCACGCGATCCGCGCGGCAGGCGAAGCCGCGGCAGCAGGCGCCTTTAGCGCTGCGGCTCGGGGTGGTGCCACGTCCCGCGCAGGAGCGTTACCCACCGGCGACAGTGTCACCTGAGGGTCACCGTGCATGCAGTGCCCCTTGGTGAACCGCCGCAACCCTGCTTGCGTCACGGAAACCATCGTTTGTGTGTGTCAGCGCCACACCCTCGGCTAGCCCCACCGCGGCCAGCACCCCCGCCATTTCCAGCATCAATATGGGCCGCACCTCCACTGCCTGTAGGTCCACGGACACCGCTTGTTCCGCCTTCGATAGCACCCCCCCAGCCACCACCACTACCGGCGCGAAAAATGCCGTCCATCGAGCGTAGGGCGTCGGCGTAGGATTTGCGGAGTGTTTTCTTAGGGTCTCGGAATTTTTCCCAAAGCGACGTAAAAACCGCCGAGATAGATCGTGATCTGATGGAGGCTTGATCCATGGGCCTCGGCAAATTGCCTCCCGTCGGTGCATGCGTGAAAGCCTGCAACGGCGAATTACGCGGGCCCGCCTCCAATACTGTTGAGGAGCCTCTGTTCGAAAGTTGAAGTCCCGAAAGCCGGGGATCGCGCACGGCACTCGCGAGGACGTCGCCAAATCGGACCTTCGTCCGCCGCGCCGGACGAAGAGGGTCCCGCCATGGGGGCACGCCGTCCGTCGCTGAGCTGGCCTCGTCAGCTCCAAGCGCAGACTGTTAGAATTTGTATTTGTATTGTGCGTAGTCAGAATCTGGTGTGCGTTGATTGCGTCCAGCGCGTGCGTGGCGTGAGTAGCGGCCGAGTCTCGGGGAGTGTAGGTCGTTTCCGTTTAGTTGTGCATGCCCATGTATTGTGGATCTAAGATCCATCTTTGCTTATAAATGGAAGTCACGATCCTGTGTGGATCGGTGCGTTCGGCAATTGCTCTTCTCTGAACTTTTCTTGTTAGAGTTAACCTTATTGTATACGTGTTTAGATCATGTTTAATTATGTTGCATGGCATTGTTGCCACGTTGAGTTAGAGTAGTCAGCTAAATTCAAGGTAAATCGCGTGTGTTGCGTCATGGCGCGGGCAGATCGGCAGCTGGAGAAGCACAGAGGTAGAGTGTGCGGCGGCGACGGCGTGAGCGGATCTGCAAGCCAGTAGTCGAGTGCAATCATGCATGTGCTGTTGGAGTTAGTTCGTCTGCGCGTGTGTATTAATTAGCTAACCAGCAACTAGCCCCGTGCACGCAGTGGAGATGTGGCCTGGACGTGCAAGTGCTTGTGTGTCTGTGTTAGTAGTATGAGTTACTGGAGTTAGCCATGCATGTGTTAGCGGCCAGATTAGTTAGTGGATAAGATAAGTACTAGTAGTTTGTTTGG
This sequence comes from Stipa capillata, assembly GCA_019208055.1. Taxonomy (NCBI): domain Eukaryota; kingdom Viridiplantae; phylum Streptophyta; class Magnoliopsida; order Poales; family Poaceae; genus Stipa; species Stipa capillata. The sequence continues at coordinate 228,768 of JAGXJF010000389.1, forward strand.
ATGGAGTCTGTTAGTAGAGAGTAATTAGGATCGTGGCATGAGTTCCGGGCAGGTTGTTGCTCCGGCGTATGCGTGTGTGAGTCAGGCTATTTAAGCCATGTAACTGGTTGAGCAAAGATTGAGTCGTGAGTTGAAACAAGAGAAAAGGCACTAAGTGTGCGATGCCGAAAAGACTCTGCGTGTTCTTCTATCTTGTTGCCGTTTGTGTACAGTGTATGTGTGCGTGTTCTCCGGGTGCTGGGCCAACAATTGGTATCAGAGCCAGTGATACTCAGATCGTGCGGCGATGTCCGGCAGCGAAGGCAACGAAGGTCGTGCGGTGGTGGTGCACCGTGTGAGGGAGTCCAGCAGCAGCGTCGTCTACCCGATGTTGACGACGACGAACTACATCGACTGGGCCCTCTTAATGAGGGTCAACATGAAGGCGCAAGGAATCTGGGCGGCGATTGATCCCGGAAACGTCGACCCCCAAACCGACATGACGGCATTGGCGGCCATCCTCCGTGCCGTCCCACCGGACATGCTGTCCAACCTCGCCGTGAAGGACACGGCCAAAGAGGCATGGGACGCCGTGCAGATGATGCGGGTGGGCGTCGACCGCGTCCGCGAGGGGACCGCGCAGAAGCTCAGGATGGAGTTCGAGTCAATCGCTTTCAAGGATGGCGAGACGGTCGACGCGTTCTCGATGCGCATCACGGGCCTCGTCAACAACTTGCGCATCCTCGGCGACACGTTGGAGGACGAGAAGGTGTTCAAGAAGTTCCTCCGTGTTGTGCCGCCACGGTACACGCAGGTGGCAATCGCGATTGAGATGTTGCTCGATCTGCGAACGCTATCCCTTGAGGAGCTCACTGGACGGTTGCGCTCTGTCGAGGAGCGCTACGGCCTCGGCGACACCAGTGAGACAGGTGGCCACCTTCTTCTCACGGAAGAGGAGTGGCTAACACGTATGAAGAACCGCAACGGCACCGGCAAGAAGAAGAGCACATTTGACAAGTCGAAGGTGCGCTGCTATAATTGTCAAGAGTACGGGCATTTTGCTAAGGAATGCCGCAAGCCGAAGAAGGAGAATGCATTGCTTGCATTCGCGGATGCGGACGATGAACCGGCACTACTATGAAGCTTGGCGTGGAGGTACTCGAATAAAATGACAACAAGGTTAAGGGGGTGATTGTTAGAGTTAACCCTATTGTATACGTGTTTAGATCATGTTTAATTATGTTGCATGGCATTGTTGCCATGTTGAGTTAGAGTAGTCAGCTAAATTCAAGGTAAATCGCGTGTGTTGCGTCATGGCGCGGGTAGATCGGCAGCTGGAGAAGCACAGAGGTAGAGTGTGCGGCGGCGGCGGCGTGAGCGGATCTGCAAGCCAGTAGTCGAGTGCAAGCATGCATGTGCTGTTGGAGTTAGTTCGTCTGCGCGTGTGTATTAATTAGCTAACCAGCAACTAGCCCCGTGCACGCAGTGGAGATGTGGCCTGGACGTGCAAGTGCTTGTGTGTCTGTGTTAGTAGTATGAGTTACTGGAGTTAGCCATGCATGTGTTAGCGGCCAGATTAGTTAGTGGATAAGATAAGTACTAGTAGTTTGTTTGGATGGAGTCTGTTAGTAGAGAGTAATTAGGATCGTGGCATGAGTTCCGGGCAGGTTGTTGCTCCGGCGTATGCGTGTGTGAGTCAGGCTATTTAAGCCATGTAACTGGTTGAGCAAAGATTGAGTCGTGAGTTGAAACAAGAGAAAAGGCACTAAGTGTGCGGTGCCGAAAAGACTCTGCGTGTTCTTCTATCTTGTTGCCGTTTGTGTCCAGTGTATGTGTGCGTGTTCTCCGGGTGCTGGGCCAACAATTGGTATCAGAGCCAGTGATACTCAGATCGTGCGGCGATGTCCGGCAGCGAAGGCAACGAAGGTCGTGCGGTGGTGGTGCACCGTGTGAGGGAGTCCAGCAGCAGCGTCGTCTACCCGATGTTGACGACGACGAACTACATCGACTGGGCCCTCTTAATGAGGGTCAACATGAAGGCGCAAGGAATCTGGGCGGCGATTGATCCCGGAAACGTCGACCCCCAAACCGACATGACGGCATTGGCGGCCATCCTCCGTGCCGTCCCACCGGACATGCTGTCCAACCTCGCCGTGAAGGACACGGCCAAAGAGGCATGGGACGCCGTGCAGATGATGCGGGTGGGCGTCGACCGCGTCCGCGAGGGGACCGCGCAGAAGCTCAGGATGGAGTTCGAGTCAATCGCTTTCAAGGATGGCGAGACGGTCGACGCGTTCTCGATGCGCATCACGGGCCTCGTCAACAACTTGCGCATCCTCGGCGACACGTTGGAGGACGAGAAGGTGTTCAAGAAGTTCCTCCGTGTTGTGCCGCCACGGTACACGCAGGTGGCAATCGCGATTGAGATGTTGCTCGATCTGCGAACGCTATCCCTTGAGGAGCTCACTGGACGGTTGCGCTCTATCGAGGAGCGCTACGGCCTCGGCGACACCAGTGAGACAGGTGGCCACCTTCTTCTCACGGAAGAGGAGTGGCTAACACGTATGAAGAACCGCAACGGCACCGGCAAGAAGAAGAGCACATTTGACAAGTCGAAGGTGCGCTGCTATAATTGTCAAGAGTACGGGCATTTTGCTAAGGAATGCCGCAAGCCGAAGAAGGAGAATGCATTGCTTGCATTCGCGGATGCGGACGATGAACCGGCACTACTTTGAAGCTTGGCGTGGAGGTACTCGAATAAAATGACAACAAGGTTAAGGGGGTGATTGTTAGAGTTAACCTTATTGTATACGTGTTTAGATCATGTTTAATTATGTTGCATGGCATTGTTGCCATGTTGAGTTAGAGTAGTCAGCTAAATTCAAGGTAAATCGCGTGTGTTGCGTCATGGCGCGGGTAGATCGGCAGCTGGAGAAGCACAGAGGTAGAGTGTGCGGCGGCGGCGGCGTGAGCGGATCTGCAAGCCAGTAGTCGAGTGCAATCATGCATGTGCTGTTGGAGTTAGTTCGTCTGCGCGTGTGTATTAATTAGCTAACCAGCAACTAGCCCCGTGCACGCAGTGGAGATGTGGCCTGGACATGCAAGTGCTTGTGTGTCTGTGTTAGTAGTATGAGTTACTGGAGTTAGCCATGCATGTGTTAGCGGCCAGATTAGTTAGTGGATAAGATAAGTACTAGTAGTTTGTTTGGATGGAGTCTGTTAGTAGAGAGTAATTAGGATCGTGGCATGAGTTCCGGGCAGGTTGTTGCTCCGGCGTATGCGTGTGTGAGTCAGGCTATTTAAGCCATGTAACTGGTTGAGCAAAGATTGAGTCGTGAGTTGAAACAAGAGAAAAGGCACTAAGTGTGCGGTGCCGAAAAGACTCTGCGTGTTCTTCTATCTTGTTGCTGTTTGTGTCTAGTGTATGTGTGCGTGTTCTCCGGGTGCTGGGCCAACATTTCTTTATGGTATCACAGCCACGATCCCTTCCACAAATTAATCCACACCATGTCCGGCACCGACGCCAACCCTTCCACGGCGAACACCGGCGCCATCGTCTCCACTGGCTTCTCGCAGGCCGGACTTGTAGCCGTGCCTGCATTCAATCACATGATCAACGTGAAGCTGTCGAGGGAGAACTATCTGCTGTGGACTGCGCAGCTCTTCCCCTACCTTCGAAGCCAAGGCCTCATGGGCTACATTGACGGCACCATTGCCCGTCCTAATCCCGCCGTCCCGCAGGCGAACAGCGACGGCATTGCAAGAGTTGCAGCCAACCCGGAGTACCTGCGCTGGTTTCAACAGGACCAGCTTGTGTTGAGCGCTATTCTCTCCTCTCTCACCGAGGAGGTGCTCTCACACGCCGTCGGCTGCACCACGTCGCGTGAGTTATGGCGCGCTATCGAGAAGGAGTTCGCGTCCAGCTCCAGAGCACGGATCATGCAGATCCGAATGCAACTGGTGTCGGCGTAGAGATGCTGATGTGACGGTGGCCCGATCTTTCGATGAGACGAATGTAACTATCGATTTGGTGGAGTGTGACCTTGACGATCCGACTATACCGTACGTGACGATACGCCTTAGCAATCGCTAAACCAACCTCCGATGGTTATTGACCTTGCCGTAGGCGCGATCAACCTGAACAACGAAGTTCGAGTTCCTGCAAGCAACCGAAGAATCAGCAAGAACTAAGATTGCAATCTGAAATTGCGAGTATAAAATTGGCACAAGAGCTAAAAGAACAAAGTGTGGGATTCCACTGGAGATCTAAACAAGGCGGTAGTCCTATACGACTTGTAGATGCAATATTGTAGCAGTAGCTAAACAACTCAATGAAACCCAATTAACCCTAGGGGTGGCAACTACTATTTAAAGAGAAGAAAAGGGGGAAGGGGTACTGTTCACGTGCATGAACAGTACACGTGAACAGTACATGGGACGCGTGAACAGTACATGGAGCCCACTATGGCTTACAGGGCCCTTGGCCCAAGAAAAAGGTGACGCAGCACCATCTATTAAGTATATGTCGTCTCTCACGGTGACTCCATCCTTGTAGCGCTGCCGTTGTCCTTCTCCTCACTGGAACCCATGTTCCTGAGTAATATAACATCATCTCCTTTAGGCAGCATCATGGAGTTCATATAAAATGACGGAGCTCCAAGAAACGAATTTACCTGACAATTAAGTTGGTGTGCTCGAGCTCGTGTTACAGGACCCTTTACTAAGGTTGTATCGATGTTAGGGATGTCCTCATCATCCTCCCCTTCTTGAAATGACGTCGTCCTCGACGGCAACTCGTCACCCTCACCCAAATATGGCTTCAAATCTGCAACGTTAAAGGTGGGACTAACCCCAAAGGCTGCAGGGAGATCAAGCTTATAGGCATTATCATTAATCTTGTCAAGCACTTTGAAAGGACCATCAGCGCGAGGCATGAGCTTAGATTTGCGCAAATCAGGGAAACGATCTTTTCTCAAATGCAGCCAAACTAAATCACCTGGTTCAAACACAATATGTTGTCTACCCTGACTACCAGCAAGTTTATATTTAGCATTCATGCGCTCAATGTTTTCTTTAGTTGTCTCATGCAGTTTCAATATCAAATCAGCACGTTGCTTAGCATCAAAATTAACCTTCTCCGAAGATGGAAGAGGCAATAAATCAATAGGTGCATGAGGTATAAAGCCATAAACAATCTCAAAAGGACACATCTTAGTGGTAGAATGCAGCGAACGATTATAAGTAAACTCAATATGAGGTAAACAATCTTCCCACAGACGCAAATTTTATTTCAAAACAGCCCGAAGCATAGTAGACAATGTTCTATTCACAACCTCAGTTTGTCCATCAGTTTGGGGATGACAAGTAGTAGAAAACAAAAGCTTAGTCCCCAGTTTAGCCCATAAAGTTCTCCAAAAATGGCTAAGAAATTTAGTATCACGATCGGACACAATAGTATTAGGCACACCATGCAAACGTATAATTTCACGAAAGAACAAATCAGCAACAACAGTGGCATCATCAGATTTGTGACAAGGAATAAAGTGTGCCATCTTACTAAATCGATCCACCACAACAAATATACTATCCCTCCCATATTTGGTCCTAGGCAGCCCCAAAACAAAATCCATAGATATATCTTCCTAAGGCACACTAGGAACAGGTAAAGGCATATATAAACCATGAGGGTTAAGTCGTGACTTAGCTTTTTGACATGTAGTGCAGCGAGCAACGAATCTCTCCACATCGCGTCTCATCTTTGGCCAAAAGAAATGGCCAGCCAGCACGTCCTCCGTCTTCTTAACGCCAAAATGACCCATCAACCCTCCTCCATGCGCCTCCTGTAACAACAAAAGACGAACAGAGTTAGCTGGGATGCATAGCTTATTAGCACGGAACACAAACCCATCATTAATGACAAACTTGTTCCATGTGCGGCCTTCTCTACAATTCTGCAATACATCTTTGAAGTCAGCATCATGCACATATTGATCTTTGATGGTCTCCAAACCAAAAATTTTGAAGTCAAGTTGTGAAAGCATGGTATAACGACGTGACAATGCATCTGCAGTAATATTTTCTTTACCCTTTTTGTGTTTGATAACATAAGGAAAAGACTCAATGAACTCAACCCACTTAGCATGTCGACGGTCCAGTTTAGCTTGACTTCGGATATGCTTCAAAGATTCATGATCAGAATGTATAATGAACTCCTTGGGCCACAAGTAATGTTGCCATGTTTCTAAAGTCCGAACGAGAGCATAAAGTTCTTTGTCATAGGTTGAATAATTCAGGTTAGGCCCACTGAGTTTTTCACTAAAGTAAGCTACAGGTTTGCCTTCTTGTAATAAAACACCACCAAGCCCTATGCCACTAGCATCACACTCAAGCTCAAACATCTTATTAAAATCAGGGAGTTGCAGCAAGGGGGCATGTGTTAACTTATCTTTTAATATCACGAAGGCGTCTTCTTGGGCGTCACTCCAAACAAAAGGTACATCCTTCTTGGTAAGCTCATTGAGCGGCGCTGCAATGGTGCTGAAATCCTTCACGAACCGCCGATAGAAACCAGTAAGTCCGAGAAAACTCCGCACCTGTGTGACCGTTTTAGGAGTCGGCCAACTCTGTATCGCCTCGACCTTGGCTTGATCAACTTCAATGCCCTGCGGGGTCACAACATAGCCAAGAAAAGAGACTCGATCCGTGCAAAAAGTGCACTTCTCGATGTTGCCAAATAATCGTGCATCACGTAAAGCATTAAAAACAGCACGTAAATGGTCTAGGTGCTCCTCTAATGACTTGCTAAAAATGAGTATATCATCAAAGTATACTACCACAAACCGTCCTATGAAAGCTCGCAAAACTTCATTCATTAATCTCATGAAAGTGCTAGGTGCATTAGTCAATCCAAAGGGCATAACTAACCACTCATATAACCCGAATTTAGTTTTAAAAGCTGTTTTCCATTCATCACCCAATTTCATACGAATCTGATGGTAGCCACTTCGCAAGTCTACTTTAGAGAACACGACTGAGCCACTAAGTTCATCAAGCATGTCATCTAGTCGAGGAATAGGATGACGATAGCGAATTGTAATATTATTAATGGCTCTACAGTCTACACACATGCGCCAAGTACCGCCTTTCTTAGGAACAAGAATAACAGGAACAGCACAAGGACTAAGGGATTCGCGAACATAACCTTTTTCAAGAAATTCTTGCACTTGTCGCTGAATCTCCTTGGTCTCCTCGGGGTTTGTACGGTACGGTGCACGGTTGGGCAGCGAGGCGCCTGGAATCAAATCAATCTGGTGTTCAATGCCTCTCATAGGTGGCAGCCCCGGCGGTATTTCTTTTGGAAACACATCAATGTATTCCTGCAAAAGTTAGCAACAGCAGGAGGCAAAGAAGGAGGCATATCCTCAAATGAAAACAACACTTCTTTGCAAATCAGTCCATAGCATGCATGAGAACTAGCATCTATTTCTGAAATTTCAGCACGTGTAGCTAGGAATGCGGCACCTTTCAATTTGATTTCCTTAGATGAGCTAGGGGTCGCTTTGTTCAACTTATTAAATTGTTCTAACTCATGAACTACTTGCTGATTTTCAGATTTAGCATGCTCTCTATGTTTATTTCTGCTAGCCCTAGCAAGACATCCTGTAAAATTTGCTCAGGGGACATAGGGTGTAGAACTATTTTCTTCTCATTATGCGAGAGAGTATATTGATTAGTTCGACCATCATGTATACAATGTTTATCATACTGCCATGGTCGTCCTAATAACATGGAACATGCTTGCATAGGCACAATGTCGCAATCAACAGTATCATGATATGATCCTAAAGAAAACTGAACTCTCACCATGCGTGTTACCTTTACTTTGCCGCCATCATTGAACCACTGAATGTAATAAGGATGTGGGTGGGAGCCGTGTAGGTAAAGTGAGCTTCTCCACCATGTCGGCGCTGGCTAAGTTATTGCAACTCCCTCCATCAATGATTATGCGAATGGAACGCTCCTTAATGACTCCTTTAATGTGGAAGAGGTTGTGGCGCTGACTCTTCTTGTCTCGAACAATTTGAGCACTAAGCACACGGTGGGCTATAATGCTCATGTACCGATCGGCATCTGCAGCAGTCACATGCTCTTCGTCTTGATCGGACTTGACGTCGCTTTGGTCATGTTCAGCATGCAAAGCATAGGTATCCTCATCAAGATCACTCGCGGAGTCATACTCGCCATCTTCACGAATGAGCAGTACGCGCTTGTTAGGACAGTCCTTCATGATATGGCCGAAACCCTTGCAACGGTGGCACTGAATGTCCCTTGTTCTTCCAGTGGAGGCTACCGATGACGAACTCTTAGCGGGAGTTGGCGACGCAGTTTTTGTCGGTGCCTGAGAACGGTATGCTGAATTGGATGGAGCATGAGCCGAGCTGGAGGTCGTAGGTGGTGCGGTAGCGGCACGAGTGGGTGGAGCAGCACGTGGTGTCCACGTGGAAGCACGAACTGCAGAAAAGTTAGTACGCTGTCTCGAGCGGCCCTGCACTTCATGTTCAGCATGTATAGCAAGGTGGAATAAACGAGTGATAGATGTATAGTCCTTATAAGCAAGAATATCAGCAATCTCCCTATTCAATCCACCCATAAACCTAGCCATAGAAGCTTCCTCATTTTCATTTAAACCATAGCGTAGCATGCCCATTTGCAATTCTTGATAATATTCTTCGACAGACCTATTTCCTTGATTTAAGCGCTGTAATTTATTCAATAAGTCTCTAGCATAGTATGAAGGAACGAATCTATGTCTCATCAGCTGTTTTAATGCCTCCCAAGTGGTTGGGATCTGATGCGGGTGTATTCTACAGTATTCCTTCCACCAAACAGAAGCAAAATCAGAGAACTCACTAGTAGCAGCCCTAACACGTGTGTCCTCTGGAAATTCATGGCATGCGAATTTCTGATCGACTAGTAACTCCCATGTGAGATATGCATCTGGATCATATTTACCTTCGTAAGGAGGTATAGTGAACTATACCTTAGAGAAAGCGTCATCTCGTTCACGGTCTCTCCGTGGAGCACGTCGCATACCATATCGGTTGTAGCGTTGCCGACGGTGATCCCGGTCGTTGTTGTGGTTGACGTCATCCTCATCTTCAGAATCAGCACTGTAGTCGTTCTCGTCCGCCGGTCTGTGTCGTGCGTTGGCTCCGGATCCCACGGATGCTGCTGGTCGTATCACGGAGGCATTGTTGGTCGCAGACGAAGGAACTCGTTGGGCACGTGGGACTCCATTGTTGGCTGGAAGACGAGGGGCAGGTATCGAAGAACCTGCAAGATTATCAAGGCGAGCCAATATGGCAGCAATGTTAGCGTTAGCAGTCGCCTGTCCATCCTCAATAGCTTTGAGGCGGTTCTCCTGCATTTGCATTCGCTCATTGGTCCTGTGGAGATCATCCGTGAGACCCTTCAAGACATCTTCTTCCCCACCTGCCATGGTTAGCAAAAGGAAACAAACCCTAGTACTACTGGAATATGGGGGGGGGAATGGGTGGCAAGAATCTCAACAATTCAGTAGCAAATACCAAACTCTTACCAGTTCTTACCGTGCTGCAGTGGTTGTCGGCCTTTGGCGGTGTCAAAGATGATCAAGAGGTCAATATAGCAATTACCAAGGTGACCGAACACAGTACAATATAGGAAGGTGGAGCTTGGTTGGCTTCGTATGGTAGCAAGGAGTAGCAACTATCAATGCAGCAAATGCAAGTTGAATGAATGTTCAAAGTACTAGTCACTGTTGCTGACACCTAGCTAGACCAATGAAAAGCTAATCAATGTCCTGTAAACAATGCCCCAGAAGGTACTGAAACTACAGAGGATGAGTGTTATCTGAGAAAATTTTTTTCTTTTTTTTTCTCAGAACCCACTCAATAACTCAGAGAAAACAACAGTAGTCTAAGACGTGGCGGCCAAAACTCAGCGCAAGCCTTGTCGTGGCAGAGATGAAGCAAAACAAAGGTTCTGCTGCCGTGGCAGCAAAAACTGTCGCTTTTCTTGCCGCGGCAGGAAATTGGCAGCGTCGGAGAGGGAGTTTGGCAGCTCCGATTGTCGAATGGTTTGCACGGATGTGAGCAGGAGGGCAAGCTCTATCTCTCCAGAAATTTTGAGCCAATTCGGAGAAAGTCAACGAAACGACTCATGCAAATCCCGGCCCGAAATCGAAGATTTTGAAAACAACTCCCGAATGAATTTGCGCGGCAGAAGCTAGGATCAAGGTGGAAAGCAAGTCCTCGACTCAAGATAACCAAGGAAACAAGAATCACCCAATTCGGAGTCCGGGTGAAGGAGATATGCCCTCCGCAAGATCAAAAAAAGTAACGGAAAAACTTCCGGAGCGAAAAAGTCCTACTTAGAAGCCGAATTTCGAGGGTCAAGACGGGTACAAGTGTATACACGTGTATATTTTTCAGATGCGCCTCGTTGTTAGCTTCGATTTGAGTGGTCGTGGACCCAAAACGGACTCCGTATGAGAAAGTTATGGCTGTTTTTCTGAACCCTCTCAAACTAGAGTTGGATCTGGACTCTTCAGCCACTCCCCTTGCCGCGGCAGCAGATTTTGCTGTTTTTCTTGCCGCGGCAGGACTTTGTTGGCTTCTGCAGAGAGTTTGGATGCACGAAAAGGGCTAAAATTTTTGGGGCAAGATCAGTACATATATATCTCCCAAACGGCAGAGTTTGAGCCCAATCCGAACACTTGAGTTTTTGGAGTCGACAGTAGTACGAATTGTGTTTGCCCTGGACTCTTCTTCTCCCCGAAATCAATCTAAGGTGCAAAAGATGGTGGGATGGCAATGGCAGCAAGGATGCAAGACACGACAAGCAAGACACCAAGACCTAAGCTATGATCAGCAACGTGACACGACGATGCAACAGAAATTCAACAATGCAAACTTACTGAAAGATAGATGCAAGGGCACAGATTGGCTTGGACAGGGAAAACTAATCTACTTTTTTTTGAAGCTTTTTCTTGGACAATAGGTAAAAACAGATCTAACTACGAAAACGATAAATCTCACCGATCAATTTGGGCTCTGATACCACTTGATGTGACGGTGGCCCGATCTTTCGATGAGACGAATGTAACTATCGATTTGGTGGAGTGTGACCTTGACGATCTGACTATACCGTACGTGACGATACGCCTTAGCAATCGCTAAACCAACCTCCGATGGTTATTGACCTTGCCGTAGGCGCGATCAACCTGAACAACGAAGTTCGAGTTCCTGCAAGCAACCGAAGAACCAGCAAGAACTAAGATTGCAATCTGAAATTGCGAGTATAAAATTGGCACAAGAGCTAAAAGAACAAAGTGTGGGATTCCACTGGAGATCTAAACAAGGCGGTAGTCCTACACGACTTGTAGATGCAATATTGTAGCAGTAGCTAAACAACTCAATGAAACCCAATTAACCCTAGGGGTGGCAACTACTATTTAAAGAGAAGAAAAGGGGGAAGGGGGTACTGTTCACGTGCATGAACAGTACACGTGAACAGTACATGGGACGCGTGAACAGTACATGGAGCCCACTATGGCTTACAGGGCCCTTGGCCCAAGAAAAAGGTGACGCAGCACCATCTATTAAGTATATGTCGTCTCTCACGGTGACTCCATCCTTGTAGCGCTGCCGTTGTCCTTCTCCTCACTGGAACCCATGTTCCTGAGTAATATAACATCATCTCCTTTAGGCAGCATCATGGAGTTCATATAAAATGACGGAGCTCCAAGAAACGAATTTACCTGACAATTAAGTTGGCGTGCTCGAGCTCGTGTTACAGGACCCTTTACTAAGGTTGTATTGATGTTAGGGATGTCCTCATCAGATGCCTCTAGCGGTGGTCCGGTTGGACCCCCTTTGGGATTCGGCCGGGGGCGCAGTAGAGTTCTTCTTATGAGCCGGTGACGGATCGTGAGGGGGATGGATTGGATGCAAAAGACGCAGAGGATTTATCCAGGTTCAGGCCACCCGGAGGTGTAAGACCCTACGTCCTGCTTTGGTGTATGTATTGATCTATCCGGGATTACAGAGGCTATTTTGCTGACAAGAGGAGTTCTTCCCCCAAAGCTCTAACCCTAGAGTTCTCTCTAAGGAACTCACTGGAGAAGAGAACCACTGGGGGTTTATTTGAGAAGAGATTTTATCAGCCAACCATCGAATGAACCAACCCTTTGCATGGCCTTGGTCCTCCCCTTATATACTCAGGGGGTTACCACAGCGGCCAGAGGGTTCTACCGGCGACGTGGGCGCAACAGGGCGGCCCACGCCTTACATTTAATGCGTGGCGCCAATTTTCGCGCCGGGCGTCTTCCCGCCGTGCTTCTGAATAGGGACCCTGACACCTTTATGCCCGGTGGGTCCTGCGAACGGAGACTTACCGGGCTTCTTCTGACAAAGTGGGTGAAACACCCGCCCCTGGGCCCCGGGTGTCAGCGACCAAACCCGCGCACCGGGGCACGCGGTGACGCGACCCAAGGGGGCAAAAAGGGTGACAGCGACCGGGGCGTGCGGTGCGGCGCGCCTGGTCGGTCAACAAAGCTGTCAGACGGGCCCATTATTTGGCGGAGGACGATAGGCAACGGAACCTATCGCCTGAGCGGGGGGGGGGCGGCCTGACCGTCATCATGCCCTCATAGGGCTTAGGATTCCTTGTCGGAATGACACGCATTAAATGCCTCTGCCAGGGCTGAGGCTTGCGGGAGAAGCTAATCGTCCGAGGACGGGCCCAGAGGTGGGCCCCGCAGGGGGGCCCGACGACCCCGAGCACTATGTCCCCGAGCAGCCCCTTCAACTGGGAGGGGTGCCAGCTGTCCCAGGCCGCCCCCGAGTGACCTCGAGCGCTCGGGGAGCGCTCGTTGGAGGATCGCTCGGGGCCTCCTACGGGCGGAGCTTCAGGAGGAGGGCTCGGGGGAATGCCCCGAGCGCTCCCCTGGGGCCCACGCACCCGGGGACGCCGGACGCTCGGGGAAGGACCCCGAGTGCCCCCTCGATTCCTGAGCCTTGGGCTTTCGGGAACCCAAGGCCCTTTCAGATTGTTGCGCGCGGGCGCGGCGCTCGGGGAAGGCCCCCATGCGCTCGGGCTTGACCGTCGGACCCACTTGGCTGCCGGGGCGGGGTCTACACCGCCCCGACCGCCACGTGGCTCGCACCGCGGCATCTGGTTGGCCTCCGCTGGCGGTTCAGGGGACCCTGGGCCCCACTCCGCCGACAACTGGCGACCATCCAAAAGAAGGATCTGAGTGTCGCCGAATACTTCCGCAAGACGAAGAACCTCGCCGACACCCTTGCAGCCGTCGGCAAACCGCTAGAAGATGAGGAGCTGATCTCGTACATGTTACGTGGTCTCGGCCCTGAGTACGATTCGCTGGTGACAAGCATCACCACAAGAACTGACAACGTCACCATCAGTGATGTTTATGCTCACATGCTCAGCTTCGAATTGAGGCTTGAGCAATATAACACTACCGGTCAAGTGTCCTCTGTCAACCAGGTGAACAGGAACCAAAGTCGTGGCGGAGGAAGGAATGGTCGCGGCCGTGGACGCGGCAATGGTGGCCGCGGAGGTCGCGGAAATGATGGTGGCAGAACACCAACCCAGGGCAGCTCCAGTGGGCAGAGGCCCATCTGTCAGGTATGTCGCAAAGAAGGGCATGAAGCAAATCGCTGTTATCACCGTTTCGACCACAACTATCAAGCTTGTTGGATCGACGGCTTCCGACAGAGGGGGGGTGAATGTCGGACTCAAAATTTCTTCACAAGATTAGAACACAAAAACTATTGATTAGTTATTGTGATCGAATCAAGGAATGCAGCGGAAAAACAATCGACAAATGGATTGAAAAGGTTACAAAAAAAACAGCCAGACCGGATGTTCCGGTGTATATATCGGAAGTTCCGATGTGGCCGGAACTTCCGGTGTTACCCCGATTTCGAACGTTCTGGAAAAACCGGACCTTCCGACTCCTGGATCGGAACTTCCGATGTGGCCGGAGGTTCCGGTGTTACCCTGATTTTAAATGCTCGGGAAAAACCGGAACATCCGACTGCTGGATCGGAACTTCCGATGTGACCAGAACTTCCGGTGTGAACATCGGAACTTCCGGTTTTTGCGAAACAGCAGATCGTCGCTCGGTAAAACGTTCGCAGATTTTGATCCACCCAACCGAATTGGATGAAATTTTGCACAGAGATAGACAAACGACTTACGGAGCTGTTCCAATTGGAATCACCTCAAAAGCTCATCTGTGCTGGGAGAAAACCCCAATCTACTAACAGCTGTTCCAAAAGCAAACAAGAGGAAAAACTTGCACGAGATCAAATCAATTGATTCTTAGAACTTGGGAGGGATTTTGATACTCAATCAACATAGAAACATCTCCCACGTTCTAACAATCTATTCCACCAAACAAACCTCAAGAAACAAATCAATCCATGAGGGAAAGAGAAGAACGAAAATCCAAAGAGCAAAAAGAGAAAAACTCACAATCACACGGGGAGACTCATGGCTTTCATTGGGAATCTTTTTGTATTGATTTTCGTGGATTTTCTAGTGTTTGTACATGCCTCTCATCTTAGGCAAAGCACTCTCTAAGTGCAGCTCTCATAATCTCATCAAAAAGGTCAAGGGTTAAGAAACCCTAATCACCTATTTATAGTGGGGAGGGACAACCCCCTCTTCCACTCTTGGGCCTCGTGCCCTAATGAGCCTAACTACTTAGCACGCATCTCAAAGCGTCTAAATAGCTTAGCCACCTCTCGATTTTCCTTCCACCCTAAGCTACCAACCCTAAACCGCTTCCGGCCGCCGCCGCAGTTTCTTGGTTGAGCTTCGGTGGTTTCTGCGTTTTTACCAAAACGCCCTCGCACTGACTTGGTCCTCACGTCTCGTCTCCACCCGCTTTCTTGTCGTCCGCGTACATGCTTTTAAGCCGCACGATGTCGTCGCCACCTCCTTGACCGCATCTCAGCCCTCCAAGCTATCATGCCAGTCCACATGGCCGAACCATCGCCGCACCCAACTCGCACCTGCACACAATAGACCAAGCAAAGCATCGCGAGCACAAGTTTTCCACTTGACTCAAGTCAGTCGAGAAAAATCCTTTATCCACTCAATTTTTCCTTGAGACAAATTGAGAAACTCAAACAATCAACCACAAATTCAAAACCGAATTCATGCAACCTCAAATTCAACGCAACACAAAGTGGCAAGATATTCATCACACAGATGTACACGTCATCACATGACTCACAAAGCTAATGACAACAACAGGGTGGCTGCCGCCGTCACCAACAGTTACTCGGTCGACACCAACTGGTATGCAGACACGGGTGCCACTGATCATGTTACTCATGATCTGGAGCGTCTGATGACCAAAGATCGCTACACTGGCAATGATCATGTGCAAGTCGCCAGCGGTGCAGGTTTGTCCATTGCTCACGTAGGAAATTCATCTATTGCTGCTGTTCCTCGCTCTCTAGTTCTGAACAGAATCCTACATGTGCCTAATATCAATCGACATCTTCTTTCCATACACAAACTCACCTCAGACAATGATGCATATGTTGAATTCCATCCTAATTTCTTTGTTATCAAGGATCGAGCTACGAAGACAACTCTGCTCCGAGGCAAGTGTGAAGATGGACTCTATTCCCTACCAAATAAACGTCCAAGCCAAGTTCTTCTCTCTTCCAAAGCTACAAGAGATTTGTGGCATCGTCGGCTGGGACATCCTTCTCCATCCATTGTTCATAGAATTTTAGAGAAAAACAATCTAGCTGTAATCTCAAATAAAGAGCTCTCGGTTTGTGATGCATGTCAACAAGCCAAAGCCCGACAATTGTCTTTTTCTCCTTCTTTACATGTTTCATCCAGTCCATTGGAGCTGGTTCACACAGATGTCTGGGGACCAGCTCGTACCTCTGTCAATGGATTCAAATACTATGTTAGTTTTGTGGATGATTACAGCAGATTCAGTTGGATTTATTTCCTTAAACAAAAATCAGATATTGGGTCCATCTTTTACCAGTTTCAGAACCATGTTGAGCGTTTGTTAGGCAAAAGAATTCGTACTGTGCAGTCTGATTGGGGTGGTGAGTACCACAGATTACACAAATACTTCAATCGTGTAGGAATCAAGCACCACATCTCATGTCCTCACACACACCAGCAGAATGGCCTTGTAGAACGAAAGCACAGGCACATTGTAGAGACCGGCATTTCCCTTTTAGCTCAGTCTCAGATGCCCATACGCTTCTGGGATGAAGCTTTTCATCCTGCTTGTTTTCTGATCAATAGAATGCCCAGCCGAGTTGTTGATCATGATACACCTCTTCATCGTCTTCTGGGCAAAGAATCAGATTACAATCTTTTAAAGGTGTTTGGTTGCACCTGCTGGCCCAACCTGAGAGCGTACAACCCCAGAAAACTTGACTATAGGTCTAGACAGTGTGTATTCGTCGGTTACAGTGCCAATCATAAGGGTTACAAGTGTCTAGATCGTGTTACAGGTCGGATCTATGTTTCAAGAGATGTGGTGTTCGATGAGAATATTTTCCCTTTTGCAGCTCTACCAGAGAAGTCTGTACAAACTCCACAAAATTCTCATCACCCAACTCTGCTACCCACTTTCACTCCTTTTTCACAGTACACTGAGGAATTCTTAACTGAAAACAATCCGACAACAGAGCCTCCAGCAGAGCCTTCTGTTCCCAGTCCAGTTTCTGTCCACAGCCTAGCAGTAGTAGAATTTTCTGCTGACAATGGTTTAACTGAACCTACTGACGAAGTGCCTAGTCCGAGTGTTTCTGGTCATGCAGGTGCTCAAGGTGAACCCTCTGATCTGGCTGACAACACAGATCAACAGCCCTGCCATCATATGCGAACAAGACTCAAAGATAACATTCTGAAGCCCAAGCAGTACACGGACGGGACTGTCAGATATGCAGCTGGAGCTACTGTACAGTATCCGACAACAGCTCCTATTGAACCCAAGTCACATGTAGAAGCACTGCAACATGATGAATGGAGAGAAGCTATGGATGTTGAGTACTCTGCTCTCATGAAGAATGATACATGGACACTTGTGCCACCTCAAAAGGGAGTTAACTTGATTGACAGCCGTTGGGTCTTTAAACTGAAGAGGAAAGCAGATGGTTCAGTGGATAGGTTCAAGGCCAGGTTAGTTGCCAAAGGGTTCAAGCAGCGGTTTGGAATTGACTATCTAGACACTTACAGTCCTGTAGTGAAGCCTGCAACTATCAGAATTATTTTTTTCTCTTGCTGTTTCTCGGGGCTGGTCAATGAGACAAATTGATGTTCAAAATGCATTTCTCCATGGAGTACTTCAAGAGAAAGTGTACATGCGCCAACCTCCTGGTTATGAGGACAAGAGGTTCCCTAATCATATCTGTCAACTGAACAAAGCACTTTATGGGCTTAAACAGGCTCCAAGGGCTTGGCACTCTCGGCTGACAGGGAAGTTGCAGAGTTTGGGTTTCAGCTCTTCACAAGCAGATGCATCATTGTTCATTTTCAATCAGAAGGGGCTAACTATGTACATGCTGATTTACGTCGATGACATAATTATAGTAAGTTCCTCCTCAGATTCTACTGATAAGTTGATACATCAATTGAAGGAAGACTTCGCAGTGAAGGATCTGGGCAATCTTGAGTATTTTCTGGGAATTGAGGTCAAGACCATCAACAATGGCATACTACTGACACAAAAGAGATATGCTGAAGATCTACTGAAGAGAAGCAACATGGACAAATGCAGACCGATTTCAACACCTATGGCATCAGGTGAAAAGTTGACAAGAGCTCAGGGCACTAGTCTGACTGGTGATGCCCAATTTCAGTATAGAAGTGTTGTTGGTGGGTTACAATATTTGACAATCACTAGGTCTAATATGTCCTTTGCTGTAAATCGGGTTTGTCAGTATATACAAGCACCGACAGATGTTCACTGGGCAGCTGTGAAGAGAATACTTCGGTATGTCAAAGGTACAGCTGATCAAGGACTCAGAATTCAGAAATCACAGTCTGATACATTGTCTGCTTACTCTGACGCAGACTGGGCCGGGTGCCCAGATGACAGGAGATCGACCAGCGGCTTCGTGGTTATGTTCGGATTAAACCTCGTGTCATGGAGTTCGCGGAAGCAACATACAGTCTCTAGGTCGAGCACTGAAGCCGAGTACAAAGCGATTGCAAACGTCACAGCTGAGCTGATTTGAGTGTAATCCTTACTGAAAGAGTTGAAGGTTTTCATGCGGACAGCTCCCATCTGATGGTGTGACAATCTTGGCGCCACTTATCTGACTGCCAATCCGATGTTCCATGCTCGCACCAAGCACATCGAAGTCGATTTCCATTTCGTCCGTGAACAAGTTGCTCGCAAGGCTCTAGAAGTCCGATTCATTTCATCCGAGGATCAACTTGCAGACGTTTTCACCAAGGCACTGTCAAGAGCTCCATTCGTACGTATTTGTCACAATCTCAACCTAGTAAAGCCAGGCTGAGATTGAGGGGGCGTGTTAGAATTTGTATTTGTATTGTGCGTAGTCAGAATCTGGTGTGCGTTGATTGCGTCCAGCACGTGCGTGGCGTGAGTAGCGGCCGAGTCTCAGGGAGTGGAGGTCGTTTCCGTTTAGTTGTGCATGCCCATGTATTGTGGATCTAAGATCTATCTTTGCTTATAAATGGAAGTCACGATCCTGTGTGGATCGGTGCGTTCGGCAATTGCTCTTCTCTGAACTTTTCTTTACAGACTGCGGGATTTCTTCCTCGAACCAATAGCAGTTCAGCCGCCATTGCTCGCGGCACTTCCGGTTGACAGAGCTCCGTCAGAGTGATGCGATGTCGGAGAAAAATCGTAGCGACCAAACTCTGAGGCCTCATCCGCGCCGTATCAGTCCCCGGTTTGCAGATCCTGTGAAACAGGAGATCGGATGCGTACTTGGCCTGAAGAAGGCGCCGCGTCCATGCTGATGTTCGCCCCCGATGCACTGCTACTGCCAGAATTCACCTACCAAAAGCGATCCCGGGGATCGGGAAACCCTGCATCCGTCCAGAACTGCTCAATGATCGCCTTCCTCTCCACCATTGAGATCGTGGCCGCGCGCGAGGCCGCGTCGCTTGAGCATCCCATGTCGCGTGTATCCTCCCGCAGCGACTGGATTTCCGTCGCTCCCCCGTTGTTGGCCGGCATGAACATCAAAGAACGGGAGGCCGTTGGCGTCATACGACCAGGTCGCTCCCGTCGAGGCGGCCATTGACATCAGGGTATATAACATGACCTTCACAAAGAAAGTGGTTCGTTAACATGATTCTGTATTAGGCTCTCCTTTTCACCCTTTTCTCCCGTCTGCGCTCCCCCCGATATGGCGGCGGAGCCCCGGCGAGCCGCGGGATAATGGATTGGAGATGCACCCGCACACGCCTTCGTGTTTCTCCCACTGTCTCACATTAACGCAACCCACATACGAGATGACTAACCAACGCTTACGAATGCAAATAGTGTAGTTATAAATAATGTAATAAAAAATTCAGAACTAAATAGACAGAATCATTTGCACCCACCATAATCAACCACTAGAGCGACAGAAGGAACAACATTTAAATCATATAGTAATAAGTACTCCATCAATCCAGAAATATAAGATCCACATGCTTTTCAAAATTTATTTGTGGCTAAAAATTTATTCAATAATATATGAATTATATGATAATCCATATATCATTAAATAAATTATTGGTCAATGATAAATTTTAAGAAGCGTGTGTGCCTTACATTTCTAGACGGAGAGAGTATTACCCATAACCTTGAACGTTCGGTTCAAATATGAACAATTTGTTTGTTCTTGCCCAATTGACACGATGACGTGTAGGACAACCATGCTCATATTAAGTGGAGCTGATGGAGCCTCTAATATTTTGCTAGCGTGGGTGGGGGTGTATGTGCATACGCGTGTAGTGACATAAATATCGTGTGTGTGAGTTGCGTGCGTCTATTTTGTACTTTTCTGAAAAAGTTTGAACGTGTTGTAGTTATGAAACCATTACTTGGATTTAAAAATTGGACAATAATCATCAAGAACGCATAGAGATAAATTACGGTATTTGAATTTCTGACAATCGATGCAATGCCATCTCAGATACATTGCACATCTCACATCACGTACTCTACTTCGATCATAGTCACATTACAATTTACAAATGGAAATTTATGTACCATCTGTACAGTTGTTACAACTTGCAGTTTCTGGATCTGGATACATGAGTATGTACGTAGACCAAGAGCCATATCGAAGTACATAAAAAAGCTAACTAAAGAAGAAACACTAAAGAAAATGACTATATCAAAACGCAACAAAATTAAGACCAACAAAATAGGCTCCAGCAAATTAGCGGCTATGACCTCAAGAAGCCCGGAGCAATATTTTTCATTTACATTTCATTTAGCTATGTAATAAGTGATTGATTTTGCATCTCAGACTTTGATTTATGGTGTTTAATCCAAATGCCATGCTACAATATATATATATTGTCAAATGGCTAATTGCCATATCTTATTTTTGGATACTTTTTAGATATTTATAATGCTTAGTTTCGTTAATGAAATCGGGATCTGCTCCCCGTAATCAAAAAAGAAAGCTGACCAAACGAGAGAGAGAAATCTTGGACTCGGAGGAATCAGGAATGACCTAAACCCTACACGACCCGAGAGAAAGACATCAGGGCGCGCATCTCCGCGCTGGTGTACCGGACCTCGTCGCGCAGCCGGATGATGGGGTGCTGCTTCTGCCGCCGCTGCCTCACGATCTCCGGCGCCTCGATCACCCGGATCCTGCGCTGCCGCTTCGCCTCCGCGAATTCCTGTTATCCCTCGCGCAGCTTGCGCTTCACGGTCGCCAGCTTCGCCTCCATGCTCTGCTCCGGCGACTGCGCTGGTGCCTTCTCCCTGAGAGCAGCGGCAGCGGGCGGCTGCGTCGCGGAGCGCAGACGAACCGAAGAAGTCTTCACGGCCGCCGGCACGAGTTGGCCGGCCTTCTCGCGCACGGAATGGTTCTTGACCGGCGCCGGAGCCTTCTCGGTGGAACCCGTCGACGACTTCGGCCACGGCCCGTCTTCCTTCTTGCCCATGGCCACGGGTCGGCGTCCCTTGACCGGCGCCGCTTCCTATTGGACCGGCGCGGCCATCGACTCCTCCTCCTTGCCGTCGTCCACGTCGCTGCAGGAGTGGCTCGTACCGGGCACCCCCCGCGGCGAAGAGTCTCTGCGCGATCAGGTCGAGCCTCTGCTTGAGCTCGGAGGGGCGGTCCAGCGCCGCTATGGAGACGGCAGCGTCGATGACCTCGAAGATGTCAGCACCACCGGCGCCGCTGAAGAACCTCCGCCAGTGCAGGAGCGCGCTCGCGTCGGACGCCATGGATCTCTCGCCGCGTCGGGGACGTTGGGCGCGCGAAGGGGGCCAGAAGAGCTTGCCGTCGGTGGAGCAGACTCGAGACGTGGGGAGAGGAGATCGAGAGAGGAGTGGTTAGAGGAGGGACGAACGTTGAACGTACCGCGTGGGATTTTATCGACGACGGGCGGGCTGCCCGCCGCCGCCGGTCCGACTCCGACTCCAAGTCGGTACGTACGCAGGTTAGCGTTGGCGCCAAGCAGCCATTTCATCAAGACGAATCAGAGTCCGACTTGGAACAGAAGCTGTGAAACATTTCTGTGACTCGTTTATCGAGACCAGATGCGAATGCTTTGTGTCCAGGGAATGAACTGACTGAAATGTGCACCCCTGCACTGCAAATTCTTCGAAAATGGGAAGCTTGTAGATTCGTCTATGCAAGCATGCAGCAACGATGTACGGTGCGGACGACAGACATCCGTTGGATAATGCACGAGGCTCTCTCAACTTATGACATAATCCAAATCGAACTTCTTCAGGAGAATAATCACAATCACCAGTTCTCACCGATCACTCCATCGGCGTCTTCTCCCTCTCCTCTCCTCTCCTCTCCTCTCCTCCACCCGTTTCCGTGCTGTTTCCCGTGCTCTAAGTGCAGCTTCTCCTCTTTCAACACCACCTTGGGCTATACACCTGTTCGCTGGGGTTAACTCGCAATGGATAATCATACAGCATTGTATCGCTGGGAAATGAGCACTGGAAATTGACACTACCATGCGCATCAGAAAATCAAGAGCCTCTAGATGCCATTCCGTGAACAAATCACTAGATATAATTTTCTTTTTTGCGGGGATATAATTAGATGCACGTGTCTTACTGGACGCTAGAAATTCACTAAATGTACTTGGAAATCTACTAGCAAGACCAAAGTACGTAGACCGTAGATCATATATGTATTTATGGCTAAAAGTTTATTTTGTAGCTGAATATAGACTTTCTTCACACATGGATAAATGTAAGTAAACAGGTTCGATGCGCGAAGTATTGAGACGTATCCACAAAGTAAAGAGAATATATTAATTTATTTAAAAAATTTAAAATCCATGATATATCCCAATAATTCGAAAATAGCAGGTATGGACATGACACCTCAATGAAATATCAGGGTAACAAAGCCTTGGTCGACAACGACCAAAATTGTCATGTGGACCTCGAACATCTTATTTCTCGTGTAAATAGTCATTCAACATATTCTCATGGTAAGATGAGTTGGTTTATGTAATAGCAAAGTCAATCATATTCGTCATACTAGTTAATATAGTTGAGAGTAGGCACGAGAATAGATGTGGCAGCTGGAGGCATAGGATAGAAGGGTAAAATCTAGTGGCAAGGAGGCTAGATCTAGTAAGGATGGCATCAGATCCGACAGCCGGAAGTGTGGGTGATGGTGGATCTAATAGCAACATTTATTGTGGATCATAGATGAATATGCTGTCCGTATCTGAATACCGTGTTACCGCATCGCCTGTTGTTAGAAGCGGGGGATATGAGATTTGAAGAACTGATGGAGAGACCGAGAGAATCTTTTCAGTGAGAATTGTATACCCGAATCTAACTGCTTGTATATTATAATCCATATATACTTCTTGTATCTCATTCAAATAAATTAGATTATTCAAGTGGCACATGATCCAAACCTGGTGAGTATATATGCTAACATGCGAATGAATGAAAACCTCTCAATCGTCCCCTAGGACTCGAGCCTCACGCCCGCGTCGCTCTCCCGGGCGGCTCGAGCGGAAACCCTAGCAGCCACAAAGCCTCCTTCCCCCTCCTCCCTCCTTGCCACCACCGGAGGAAGCCACCAGGCAAAGCCCGCGCAGCGGACGGTGGTGGCGAGGCCTCTTTGCCCTCTTTACCCGGGCATGGCGGGCGGTTTGGAGCCGGCGAGCTCGCACTGGTTTGGAGGCATGGCGACGACGCTTTCGTCGGCGGGTACGGCAGCGGTGGCGAGCCAGGCGGCTGCTGAGACGGCGTGTTCGGGACGCGTGGAGCCATGGCGGTGCCGAGGTCGGTGGCACGGATTGCGAGGTGGAGGCCAGCATGGGGGCTGCAGCAGCGTAGATGGCGGCAGGGGTCTTTGTAGGCTTTGCGAGGCAGCAAGGGGCGCCGCAGGCGTTTGCCTAGAAGCCTTCGGCCCCGGGGCTGGAGCTGCCGGCATGGGAGGGCCGGTGCAGGTGCAGACATAGGGTACAAGTGTTGGTTTTCCTTGTCGAAGCCAGTCTCTCGTGCTGAATTTCCGACGTGTGCTAATGACGGGCTCGGTGATGCTATGATCCTCGGGCGAAAGCCCTCCTCGGTCTTTGACTGATGCCGGCAGCGGCGGCGCTCTAGTGCGTCGTTCTCCTTCTTGAAGGCGTTATCGTTTGGATCCCACCATCCGAGATATCTCCAGGAGAAATCCAAAGAACCGGCTCGCTGGTTCGGGTGGCGGTGGCGTCTCAATGCCACTCCCCCCTTTGGGGCGTCGCCTTGGAGTCCTGGGCTTGGCAGTCTCGGAGTCGGCATGTGGGCTGGCTTATGGCGGGTGTTAGGGCCTCGGGTTGCGCCGGCAAGGCTGATGTGCAGATGATATTGGGCGGTCCGTTTCGTCGGCCCTATTGGTGCTAGAGAGGCGTCCCTGGACCTCGCCTCTCTTTCTGGCGCAGGCCCTCCCTTTCGGGTGTTGGTGGTTTTGGCAGGTGTGTCCGTGGCGGGCTTATCTCAACGCGGCAGATGGGTGTGCTTTTTGGTTGCTGAGGTGAAGTCGAAGTCGTTGGATCATGAGTGCGATGAGCGGTGGACGATGACATTACAGGCGGTCGATGAGCCCGGTTTCGTCTGTGTTTGTTGGGTTGGCCGGCTTCGTTAGTGTTGCTGCCTCGTCGGTTCTAGCTCTGGGCCTAGTTTAGCTAGGTAGCTTCCCGATGTCTTGGTGCAGAGTTGTCGACGAGTAAACGTCTCTAGCGGTGGTCCGGATGGACCCCCTTGTTGGTTCGGCCGGGGGCGATATAGAGTTTTTCTTATGAGCCGGTGACGGCGTTTCAAGGATGAGGGTGGTTATGATGCTTGATGCCGGAGACACAGGGATTTTTCCAGGTTCGGGCCACCCGGAGCTGTAATACCCTACGTCCTGCTTGTTTTTGTATATATGTGTGTATATGGCAAGTATGATGAATTACAGAGGTACGCACTGTTCTTCTTCTAGCTCTAGCCCGGAGGAAGAACGGTGCTTCTTTTATAAGGAGTAAACTTAGAGAGATTTTACCTAGGAAAAGCCGCCCTCTCCCTGCATGGACCAGGCTCTCCCCTTATATACTCGGGGGAATACCACATAGGTCGGCAAAGGAGAACATGAGCTATACTTGCGCTGTAGACGACGTGGGCGCTACTGGAAGCGCCCATACCTTCATTTAATGCCCACTTGAGACTTTCGGCCGGGCCGTCGCCTCGCGGTGTGTCGGAGCAGGGGCTCTGACACCCTTGCCTTCGGCGGGCCCCGCGGACGGAGATTTACGGGGGTTCTTCTGACTGGGTTGGTAAGACGTCCTCTCGCGGGGCCCCATAAGTCAGCCTCTCATGCCGCGCAATTGATCGCGCGGCGGCGTCCCCCATGGGGTAAAAAGGGTTGACAGCGACAGGGCGTGCGGGGCGGCGCGCTTGGTCGGTCAAAGAATCTGTCAGCCCGGGCCCACCCCTCAGAGAGAGAGAGAGATAGCTCACAGAGCTTATCGCCTGCACCGGTGGGACCCGGCCTGATCGTCATCATGCCCTCACAGGGCTTTGGGTTCCCCGTCGGAATGACAGGCATTAAATGCCTGCGCCAGGGCGGAGGCTTGCTGGAGAAGCTTGGCGCTGGGCGACGTGCATGGCCGAGGGCCCCGCCCAGAGGACACGTCATCCCCCGGGCACTCGGGGAGCACCCGCTGGGGGGCCGCTCGGGGCGCCTTGAAGGGGGAGCCCGAGGGAGAGCGCTCGGGGGGCGGACCCCGAGCGCTCCCCTGGGCCCCGCATCCGCCCCAGATGCCGAGCGCTCGGGAGGGGACCCCGAGCGCGCCCTTCGCCTTCCGGGACGCCGAGCGCTCGGGGACGGACCCCGAGTGCTTGCTCAGCGCATGGGCCGTGGACTCCCGGAGGCCCACGATTCCTTCTGGTTTGTGGATGCAGCCTCTGGAGGAGACCCCTGATTCCTTGGGATTGGCCGCGGGCTCCGTACGACGACCCGGGTGGGGCCCAAGGCCCCAGCGACCGGAGCGCCACGCGTCACCCTCTGCGGTATCTGGTTGGCCTCCGCCGGCGGTTAGGGGTACCCTGGGCCCCATTCCGCCGACAGTAGCCCCCGGCCTTATCTCCCAGCAACGGCCCGAAGGGCTGCGACTGGGGATAAGGCCTTTCCTTCTTGGGCCAAGCAAAAGATGCCGGCCCATTCTGATGCACCCTGCGGAGGGATGCTTTTAATGCGCTGCGTGCGGAGCGGGAGCGACGCCCAATCCGCCCGCGCCACCTGGCCGCGGCGCTTCGGGTTACGCCCGCGCGGGAAAAGCGCGCTGCTCCGGACGGTTGCGTGCCCCGGATTCCGCGCGACTGCAAATTCACTGCCAACGGCAGTAAACTGACAGTCCATCATTGTTTTTGGAAACCGTCTTGCGGTTGACCTTCTGCGGTTTTCTTTTTGAAAAGAAAACCACTTCTCACTTTTGAACTTTTCGCCTCCTTGCGCAAACGCTCTGTCTCCCAAAGTACTTGCGCTTTCTTCGTCTTCTTCCTCCCGCCGCCGCCATTTTCGCCTCCCGAAAGCTTTCTCCGCCACCAATTCGCCACCATAATGACTCGCCGCAAGACCCGGCAGAGCGGCTCCCCGACCCCGAGCTCGCCTAGCGTGCTCCAGAAGTCCCGCCTCCTCAACGAGGAGGCGATGGACAAGGTCCGGGGCATCGTGGTGCCGGAGGGCCGCCCGAACCCGACGGTGGTGCGAGCGGCGACGTACCCGCCGAACCCGCGGGCGAACGAAGCGGTGATCTTCACGAGCTTCCTGGGGGCGGGACTTCTGCCGCCATTCTCGGCGTTCTTCATGGAGGTCCTCAAGGATTATGGGGTCCACCTTCTCCATCTCACCCCCAACTCCGTGGTAGTGCTCGCGATCTTCGCCCACCTCTGCGAGATGTTCGTCGGGGTGATGCCGTCGGTGGCGCTCCTTCGGCATTACTTCGTCCTCCGATCGGTCGGGAGGACGCGGGGCTCCGGCCGAGCGGAGGTCACCGGCAGCGCCAACTTCCAGCTCCGGGGAGGGAAGGAGGCCGATCCTTACATTCCGCAGAAGTTGCGGAATAAATGGGACGACTGGCGCCAGCAGTGGTGCTATGTCAACACCGACCCGGCGACGGAACTGCTGATCCCGGAGGCGCCGGCGGAGCACACGAAGGCCTGGGAGTACATGGACCCGAACGACAAGGAGCTGTTTTTGGCGATGGCGCGCATCACCCAACTTCAGGAGCTGGGGCTGACGGCCACCATGGTCGTCGGCGACTTCCTCCGACGCCGGCTGGCGCCGCTACGGGAGCGCGCGCGCGACCGGCGTGGATGTACACCGGCGACGATGACTTTTGCCGGACGGAGGTCGGCGCTGGCAAAAACCTGACCCCCGCCGTGGTGGCGATGTTGCTGAAGGTGCTGCTCGGGGAGCAAGATCCTTCGCAGGCCGATCTCGCCCGGCCGGACCTGCCACTCTGCGTGCACGCGGACCGGCAGAGTATCCTGGACATGATGCCGGTGTGCGATGCGCACGGCTTCGTGTCCGCGCCGAGAGCTGGCCCGCGCGCGCCGGCTGGGGGGATTCGAATCCTCTCAGATGAAGACGAGGCGCAGGCGCGGGCGGCCAGAGCCGCGAGCGCCCCGGCGGCAGATGTTGCTGCCGACCCCGCCGATCCGAAGGGCAAGGGGCTAGCCCCGCCACCTCCGTCTCCACCACCGCAGGCGCCGGCGGCGAAGAAGAAGAAGACGCCGAAGCCGGCCGCGGTGGGAGACGCTGGGCAGGGAAGCTCTGCCCACGCCAGCCTCAAGTTCGGGCGGTGGCCCTCTGCGCCGCCTCCGCCGCCCCCTCCGCCCGCGGACCCTCAGGCGCCAGGGAATGGAGGCGGCGGCTCGGGGCGAGGAGCCACTGGGACCGCGCCGACTGGAAGCTCGCCGGCGGCCGGCGCGGACGCCGCCACCGGTCAGAAGAGGAAAAACCCGCCGGGATCCTCCGACCCGGACTCGGTTGTCCCGAAGGGCAAGTGGCGGTAAGAACAAACCTCACCTTTGCCTTATTTTGCTTGAGCATTGTGCTCGGGAATTGACCCCGAGCCTGGCTTTGTTGGCTTTTCAGGGCGAAGAAGACCAAAGTGTCCCCGAGCCCTTTTTCGGTCCCGAGCGCTCCGGTTGCACCGAGCGCGGGTGGGGACGCGAGAGCGGGCGAGGCCCCGAGCACGCAGGCGGCCGTGAGCGAAACCTCGGCCTTGAGCGGGACCTCTGTCCCCAGCGGTTTCGCGGCGCCGAACCCGAGCGCACCGCCGGCCCCGAGCGCGACTCCGACCCCGAGCGAGGAGCCGGCCCCGGGAGCCGAAGCGGTCCCGCGGGAAGAAGCTGCCCCGAGCGCGGAAAACGGCCGCGCAGGGGCCGCCGGAGGCTGCGCGGGCCGACGCAGAGGCGCCGGGCGCCGATCCGGAGGAAGAGCCGGGGCCAAGTGCTGCCGGGCCCGAGGGACAGGCGGCGGCACTTGGGCAGGAGCCGAGCGTCGCCGGAGCGGAGGAGCAGGCGGCGGAGCCCGAGCAGGAGCTGGGCGCCGCCGGAGCTGAGGAGCGGGCGGCGGAGCCCGAGCAGGAGCTGGGCGCCGCCGGAGCTGAGGAGCGGGCGGCGGAGCCCGAGCAGGAGACGGCTCCCGCGGAGGGAGCCGAGAGCTTTCGGCCCGAGAAGGGGGCCGGCGGCTCTATTGTGGTGGAGTGCCCCGAGTCTCAGGAGGAGGTGCTCGGGTGCTCCACCTTGACTTTGCTGCCGCGGGTGCAGCGCGCTGCGCGGCGCGACGAAGCATCCCGGGGTGATCCCCCCCGACGCGTTCGACGCCGCGCGCGCGGCCATCGACAAGCTTCAGGAGGACTTCGCCGCCAAGGAGGCGGCTTTGGCGGACAAGGAGGCCTCGCTGGAGGATCGGGAGGCCTTGCTTGCGGAGGCGGCGGAGTCCTTCTTGGCTCGCTCCCGCATCGCCAAGCGGGAGTACGAGGAGGGCATGGCCGAGGTCGACCGCCTGCGGGAAGCCATGCACGAGCTGAAGAGGGAGCTCATTGAGAAGGAAAACCTCCTTAATGAGCGAACCTCCCGCCTCATTCGGATCGAAGCGAAGGTAACCTCGCGCGAGCAGGGCCTGAAGCAGCGGGAGAAGGACGTCGCTGACGCGGAGGCGCGGCTGGAGAAGCGCATCGCCGACGCGGACCGACGCGACGAACAACTCACCCTTCGCGAAGGTAACATCGAAGACCGGCTGGCTTCGCGCGAGGAGAGCTTGAAAACGCGGACCGCCGACGTTCAGCAACGCGAGGAGCAGCTCGCCCTTCGCGAAAAGGAGACTGAAACGAAGGAGGCGGTGCTTGCCAAGCGCGAAGGGGACCTGGAGGAGGCGACCGACAAGCTGAACGCCGAAGTCCAGGGCCGCGTCGATGCTGCTCGTGAAGAGCTTGCCAAGGAGATGGCGGATCTCCGCACCCGCGTCCGAGATCTCGAGGGGCGGCTTGAGGACTCACGCACTTCCGAGCGCACCCTCCAGACCAAGATCCAGGAGGTGGAGGAGGCGAGGAAGCGCGAGAGCTCGGAGGCCGCCGCCGCATGGCAGAAGGTGGAGGAGGCCCGCCTCGGGCTGCTTGGCGAACGCGCGGAGCATACGCGCCTGATGAGGGACATCTTCTCTCAGGCTCGGAGGGCCGTTCGAAGCGCCGGGCTCGGGGACGTCAACTTGCCGGAAGGGCTCAAAGCCGACACCCCCGGGGGCGTCGCCTTGGGCTTCCAACAGGTCGCGGAGCGGCTTGCTGGACTTGGGGACGCCATGACCCGCCGGCTTGAAGAAGAAGGCCAGGAGGTGGCGCTCGCGGTGGCGGAGCACACCTTGGCGTGCTACTGCAGCCGCGACCCGAGCTTCTCCTTGGAGCCCGCCGCGCAGGGGAATGACGAGGTCGCCGACGACGAAACTCGGAAGGAGATTCGAAAGGCGGCCGACCAGATCGCCCAGCGCTTCGTCCGCGAGGTGGATGCCGGCGACGACGACGGCGACCGCTCGGGGTAGCTCCTTCTTTGTTTTATATTTTGCCATCCTTAGTCCGGGGGATAGAAACCCCTTTGTAAGAACTTGTGCTTTATTGGCGCTTTTTTGTAGTGCGAAGAACTGCTGGCCGGAAGGCCTTTTGCTCCTTGCTTTCCTTTTATTGCATTTGTACTGGACTTGGCTCCAGCAGCGCTTTGCTTTTGTCTTTGCGGGTTCTTCGCCCAGACTTGGCTCCGAATACTTCGCTTTAGTTGTGATTTCGGGCGTGGACTTGGCCTCCGACGCCTTACTTTCACAACTTTTCTCGTTCGAAAATAGTTCCGAACGGCTTCCACCTTCGTCTTTGGCGGCGCATCTGGCTCTTGCTCGCGGACAGCCGAGGACGGCGCTCGGGACGGACCCGAGGCCCCCAGCCCCCGAGAGCTAGACGTGCCGCTACTTGGAAGGACTCCTGCCCGAGCTCGGGATCAGCCCCCGAGCGCTCCTCTGTGGCGCGAGGCCCCCGGCCCCCGAGCGCTTGGAGGGCTGAGACTAAGGCTCGGGATGACGAGCCCTCGGGGCCGCAGGGGTCCAGAGGACGAGCTCCAACTTCGGACTTTTCCTGCAGAATTTGCCCGAGCTTTTGCGCTCGGGACAATTATCGCAACAATTAACTGTTGATATGTATTGCGTTAATCATTGTATCTACATGATTTTTCCTAACTTTGAGAACTTTCATTTTAACTCGGCAATGCTTCCTTATGCTTCTGGAAACGCTACTGGAAGACACCGCCGGGCGCGTGTGAAAGCGCGTAGGGTACTTGGGCGGCTTATTTACCAGGCTGATGTCCAGGGTTAAGAAACCAGGCAGGACACCAGGGCTTTGAGCGGACGACCCGAAGCATTCCCCGTGACTTTCATCGCTGCCTTCAGGTATAAACCCATCGCGAGCACAGAAGGCAGTTGGGAAAAATTGGCGAGGAAAAAACTAGTCGTTCATATATAGTGCTCGGGAGCTTTGAAAACATAGAAATGCGATTTAGAAGCTTAGCTTAGAGATCGGGCCTCAGGGTGACTTGGCGCCCTGTGACTTGGTATTGATCTGGCGGGCGGTGCCCGGGAACTTCATCATGGTGAACCTGCTCACTTTGCGAATGATTATACGGTTTTCTTAGCAAAAAGGGGGTTTTCCACAGGTCCCGAGCGGGGTTTGCCTGTTAACGCGGCCCTCGGGTTTTCGGGTCGACCGACCTGTCCCGAGCGCGAGGAGTGAAGCTATCCGGCTGACGTGAGGTTGGGTGGCGCTCGGGTCTTGCTGACCAGCGGAGCACGGTGGCCAGGGGCTTATTTGCCCTGACTCGGACGTGCTCGGGGTACAGCTAATCGCCCGAACGTCTTACGGCCCGACAACAAGTATTTGGGTAAGCTTGACTGCTCGGGCTCGGAGCGGTGGGACCTACTCGCACCGAGAGATGGGGGCTCGGGAGCCCCGCACCGCGCGGAAAGCCACGCTTTTGCTAATTATGGAGGAAGCGTTGATATTGACACTGAATTAAGGAATATAAACTTTGCATGGGGGATTCATATCAAGGAGAAAAGCATCTTTACAGACCATAATGCTATGTAAATAGCTGGGAATACGAGGGAGCCCCCGAGCGAGGGCGCGAGCGCGCGGGGGTACTTGGGTGACCTTTGGCCTGACCGGCGCTCGGGGTTCGGGAACCAGACCGAGCGACCGGGGCTCGGGGTGACGAACCCGACACTTCCCATGACTCGCTTTTGGCACTCGGGGAGCCGGCCCTGAAAGCAAAAACTTACCCGGGCTATTCACGGGAAAAACTTGCGCAGGCGCTCGATGTTCCAGGAGTTGGTCAGCTCCATTCCGTCTTCGGCAGCGAGCCTCACCGAGCCTGGCCGAGTGACTCGAGTCACTCGGTATGGACCTTCCCACATAGGGGAGAGCTTGTTCTTGCCTTCCCGTGTCTGCGCCCGACGAAGGACCAAGTCCCCGACTTCAAGAGACCTTGGCTTGACACGACGCTCATGGTAGCGGCGAAGGCTTTGTTGGTATCTGGCCGCGCGAAGGGCCGCTCGGCATCTATGCTCTTCGAGGAAGTTGATGTCTTCGAGTCTGCGCCGGTCTTGATCTTCCTCCGAGTATGCCGCGACCCGAGGGGAGCGGAAGGCGAGCTCGGAAGGAAGCATCGCTTCTGCCCCGTAAACGAGGAAGAAGGGGGTTTCACCGGTCGCCCGACTGGGGGACGTCCGGATGGACCAAAGGACGGCGGGGAGCTCTTCTATCCAGCCAGCGCCGCATTTCTTGAGTCTGTCGAAAGATCTTGTCTTGAGCCCCCGAAGGACTTGGGCGTTCGCACGCTCAACCTGCCCGTTGGCTCGGGGGTGTGCGACAGAGGCGAAGCAAATCTCTGTCCCGAGGGCTTGGCAGTACTCGAGGAAAGCATCGCTCGTGAATTGTGTGCCGTTGTCGGTGATGATGCGGCTGGGCACCCCGAACCGGCTCATGACGCCTCGGATGAACTTGATCGCCGATTGTTTGTTGATCTTGACGACTGCCTCGGCTTCCGTCCATTTGGTGAATTTGTCGATGGCGACGTAGAGGTACTCGTAGCCCCCGACTGCTCGGGGGAACGGCCCCAATATATCCAGCCCCCAGACCGCGAAAGGCCATGAGAGGGGGATGGTCTGGAGTGCCTGAGCGGGCTGATGTATCTGCTTGGCGTGGAATTGGCAGGCTTCGCAGCGTCGAACCAGCTCAAAGGCGTCCTCGAGGGCTGTCGGCCAGTAAAATCCTTGCCGAAAGGCTTTACCGACCATCGTGCGAGACGATGCATGGCTACCGCACTCGCCCTCGTGGATGTCCACGAGTATATCGCGGCCTTCCTCCCAAGAAATGCACTTCATAAGAATGCCATTGGTGCCGCGCCGATAGAGGTCCCCATCTACGAGCGCGTACCTTGTTGATTGCCGCGCAATTCTTTCTGCAACGGCTTCGTCTTCGGGAAGGATATTTTCTTTCAGGTATGCCCGGATCTCGGAGATCCAAGGGACGACCTGAGGACAGATGGTGAGCACGAGGTGCTCACCCGGCGGTGGCCTGACGGGAGGATTTCCCACTGAAGGTGCCGCCTGGGTAGACTCGCCTGGGCGCGAGGTTCCCCCTTCGTCTTGGTCGGCGGCCTCGACGGACGGCCGAGAGAGTCTTTCTTCAAAGGTCCCAGCCGGGACCGGCTCCCGAGAGGAGGCCAGTCGCGATAGAATGTCGGCGGCGTCGTTGAAGCGGCGAGGGATGTGCTGGAGCTCCAGGCCATCGAAACGCCGTTCCAACCTCCTGACTTCGCTCAGGTACGCCGCCATTTGGGGGTCCGAACACTGGTATTCCTTTGACACTTGATTGACGACTAACTGGGAGTCGCCTTTGACGAGCAGACGGCGGATCCCGAGGGATGCGGCGGCGCGCAGCCCTGCAAGGAGGCCTTCGTACTCGGCCATGTTGTTGGTGGCTCGAAAGAGTAACTGCACGACGTACTGGAGGGTCTCACCGGTCGGAGCGGTGAGAACTACTCCAGCCCCCGCGCCTTTGAGTGTGAGGGAACCGTCGAAGTGCAGCGTCCAGTGCTCGGTTCCTCCCCGACCCGGGTCGGAGGGAAGTTGCTCGCATTCGTCTTCTGGCAGCGGCGTCCACTCGGCGACGAAGTCGGCCAGAGCTCGGCTCCTGATTGCATGGCTGCTGACGAAGCGGAGGTTGAACTCCCCGAGCTCGATGGCCCACTCGACGACTCGTCCAGTGGCCTCCCGGTTGCGGAGGATGCGCTCGAGGGGGAAGGCCGTAACCACCCGGACCTCGTGCGCTTGGAAATAATGCCGAAGCTTCCTCGACGCGACGAGCACCGCGTAGAGGAGCTTCTGTGCCTGAGGGTAGCGCGTCTTGGCGTCCCGCAGTACTTCGCTGACGAAGTACACGGGATGCTGCTGTATGCGCACCCGAGTAGAAGGCTCCCCGGGGCCAGACCCCCAGCGACTAGCTTCGTTCCCGAGCAAGGCGGGTTGCTCGGGGTCGCTCGGGGCTCGGGGCCCTGAGGTACCTTCGGGGGCAGAATCGCTTGGGGGCTCGGACCCGAGCGTTCCCTTCAAGTCCCCGAGGGCCTCGCTCGGGAGCTTGGACCCGAGCGCCTTTACTTGGCCGGGGGATGCCGGGAGCTCGGACCCGACCTCCCGCTCGACCACGAGGACTGCACTCACCACCCGGGGCGTCACCGAGAGGTAAAGGAGCAAGGGCTCCTCGGGTCTCGGTGCGACCAAGACCGGAGGTGAGGTGAGATATTTCTTGAGGCCCTCGAGGGCCTGCTCGGCGTCGGGGGTCCACTCGAAGTGGCCCGACTTCTTGAGAAGCTTGAACAAAGGGAGGCCCCGCTCCCCGAGCTTGGAGATGAAGCGCCCCAAGGCGGCCATGCAGCCCGTTAGGCGCTGCACGTCCTTGAGACGAGCTGGCGGGCGCATCTGGTCGATGGCCCGGATCTTCTCGGGGTTGGCTTCAATGCCTCTGCTTGAGACCAAGAAGCCGAGAAGCTTGCCGGATGGGACCCCGAAGATGCACTTCTCGGGGTTCAGCTTCATGCGAGTACTGCGGAGACTGTTGAAAGTCTCGGCGAGATCCTCGATGAGCGTCTCCTCGCGTCTTGACTTGACGACGAGGTCGTCGATGTAGGCCTCTACATTGCGACCCAGCTGCGACTGCAGAGTCATACGCATGGCCCGTTGATAGGTCGGGCCAGCGTTTTTTAACCCGAAAGGCATGCGGACATAGCAAAAGGTCCCCGCAGGGGTTGTAAATGAAGTTTTCTCTTCATCCTCTACCGCCATACTAATCTGATGATAACCAGAGTAGGCATCTAAAAAACAGAGAAGATCACACCCCGTGGTGGAATCTACTATCTGATCGATGCGAGGTAAAGGAAAAGGGTCTTTAGGACAAGCCTTATTGAGGTCGGTGTAGTCCACGCACATCCTCAGCTTGCCGTTCGGCTTGGGCACGACGACGGGGTTGGCGAGCCACTCGGGGTGCAGGACTTCCCGGATGAAGCCGGCCCCGAGGAGCCTGTCGACCTCCTCTCGGACGAACTCCTGCCGTTCTGGTGCTTGTCGGCGC
This sequence comes from Stipa capillata, assembly GCA_019208055.1. Lineage (NCBI taxonomy): Eukaryota > Viridiplantae > Streptophyta > Magnoliopsida > Poales > Poaceae > Stipa > Stipa capillata. The sequence continues at coordinate 263,679 of JAGXJF010000389.1, forward strand.
ACCTTCTGCCGGACGGGCCGAGCGTCGGGACGCACGGCAAGACGGTGCTCAGTCACTTCCCTAGGGACCCCGGGCATATCGGACGGTTGCCACGCAAACACGTCAGCGTTTGCCCGGAGGAAAGTGACGAGCGCGCCTTCCTATTTGGCGGCCAGATGGCCGCCGATCTTGACGGTCTTGGACGCGTCTTCTCCCAGAGCCACTTCCTTGACAGTGACAGAATCATCGGAGACAACTCTGACCTTGCTCGGGGGCGGACCCGGGGACTTGGGTAGCTCGGGGATGTCACCGGCGGCAGCGACTTTGGAGAAAAGCTGCTCGGCGCAGGCGACGGAGCCCCGGACATCAGCCGGCACCGTGATGGCGCCGTTGGAGCCCGGCATCTTGACTGTCAAGTAAGCATAATGGCATGCCATCATGAACTTGGCGAGCGCTGGGCGCCCCAAGATGCCGTTGTAGGGTAGCTCGAACTCGGAGACGTCGAAGATGATGCGCTCGGTTCGGAAATTGTCCTTGGTGCCAAAGGTGACCATCAAGGGCACCTGGCCCAAGGGCGTGGTGTAGCCAGGGGAGACGCCGAAGAAGGGAAGCGTCGGCTGGAGCTCCGCCCGGGGAACCTGCATTTTATTGAACACCTCGGGGGACAGGAGATTGAGCCCCGCGCCCCCGTCGATGAGCATGCGGGTTACCTTGATATTGCAGATGGTGGGGGAGACCACGAGCGGGAAGCGGCCCACGCCCGAGATGCTCTCAGGGTGGTCCGAACGGTCGAAGGTGAGCGGGATCTCTGACCACTTGAGGGGTCGCGAAGCGCTGGCGCTCGGAGTTGCCGAGCACACCTCGCGCGCCAATAGCTTAAACTGGCGGCGCGAGGTGGGCGTGAAGGCGCCCCCGTTGATGCACGCGACGGCCTCGGGCTCCTGGAAGCCGAGATCGTCACCTCCTCCGCTGGGCTCTTCGCCGGTGTCGCGCTGGCGCTCCTCCCTCTGCTTCTTGTTCCTCTCGGCGAGGAACTTCACCGACCTGCACTCGGAAAGGTCGTGCCGCTCGGTCTCGTGGATGGGACACCACAGACCCGAACTCGGCTGAGGAGCTCGGGGTGGCTTCTTGCCGCCGCTGGGCCCGCCGCGCGAGGGCTTACGAGGCTTAGCCTCCGCCGCCGCGACGGGCTCGGACTTACGCTTCTTGCCCTTCTTATCCCGCTTCCCGGAGGAGCGGGAAGGGCCGGCGCCCTCGACCGTCGATTGGTCGGGGCGCGGGTCATGCCAAGCACGGGCTTCCGCCGCCTTAGCGCACTTGTCCGCAATAGCGAACAAGTCCGCGGTGGACTGGACGTCCCGGGTGCCCAGCTTCTCCAGCATCTTTTCGTCGCGGACTCCTTGTCGGAAAGCGACGATAACTGCTTGGTGAGATATCTTGGGGATGGTGTTGCGCACCTGGCTGAAACGCTGAATGAAGTGCCGCAACGTTTCCCCTTTTCGCTGCCGGAGAGCGTGGAGATCGCTCTCCGTGCCAGGACGCTCGAAAGTGCCCTGGAAGTTCGCCACGAATTGGTGACAAAGGTCCTCCCAGGATGAAATGGATCCTGAGGGGAGGTTCATGAGCCAGGACCGGGCCGAGCCCTTGAGGGCCATCGGAAACCAGTTGGCCATGACCTTCTCGTCGCCTCCAGCGGCCTCCACCGCGGTGGGGTAGATCTGGAGGAACTCCTCAGGGTGGAAAGACCCATCGTACTTCTGCGGCAACTCTGGGCGAAATTTATTTGGCCAGGTGACGCGTCGAAGTTCGGGCGTGAAGGCCTGGCAACCCGCCCCATAACGGGGGTTGCCGGTCTCCTTGTCTTGCCGGGCGAGGTGATGCGCCCGGGAGCGCGCGCGGCCGGCGACAGGGCCGGAGGAGGAATCGACCTCGTCCGCCCTGTCGCGCTGGCGCTGGCGCTCGATGACGGTGCGTGCGTCCTCCACTTCGCGCCTACCGAGGCGGTGGCGAAGATCTTGAGGGTTCCCCCGTGCCGGAGAGGCGACCGAGGGTGGAGATCCGTCGCGCCGACCACCGGCAGGCGCGCGCGGCAGACGCGCGGGCACCGGCGGCGAAGCCGCTGAGGGGACGGTGCGGGCACCGGCGCGCCCGGAAGAAGTGTGGACGCTCCTGGCCGCTGCTTCGCGTCGGGCGGTGTCGACCAGGTTAGCGAGGTCCTGGAGCCATGGGCCCACGGGGGACGCCGCTGGCACCGGGACGGGAGGATGCCGGAGGAGGTATTGCGCCGCCTGCAGCGTGTTTCCTTCCCCGGCATCCGCGAAGTCCAGCCGACGGCGAGGCGGAGGCGGCCGAGAAGGCCCGGCAACATCTCCAGGGGCCCGCGCGCGTGGCCGGAACTCAAAGCGGGCAGCAGCCGATGATGCCCCGCCGGTGTCGTTGAGCAGACCGTCGAGGCCGGCGGGGTCCGACTCGTCCGATGCTTCGTTTCCGCCCAAGCTCACCTCATTTTGAGGCAGATCATCTTGGGGCAGGTCGGGATTCGCCATGGGAGCAGGCTCGAAAAAACTCTAGACGCCCCCTACCTGGCGCGCCAGCTGTCGACGAGTAAACGTCTCTAGCGGTGGTCCGGATGGACCCCCTTGTTGGTTCGGCCGGGGGCGATATAGAGTTTTTCTTATGAGCCGGTGACGGCGTTTCAAGGATGAGGGTGGTTATGATGCTTGATGCCGGAGACACAGGGATTTTTCCAGGTTCGGGCCACCCGGAGCTGTAATACCCTACGTCCTGCTTGTTTTTGTATATATGTGTGTATATGGCAAGTATGATGAATTACAGAGGTACGCACTGTTCTTCTTCTAGCTCTAGCCCGGAGGAAGAACGGTGCTTCTTTTATAAGGAGTAAACTTAGAGAGATTTTACCTAGGAAAAGCCGCCCTCTCCCTGCATGGACCAGGCTCTCCCCTTATATACTCGGGGGAATACCACATAGGTCGGCAAAGGAGAACATGAGCTATACTTGCGCTGTAGACGACGTGGGCGCTACTGGAAGCGCCCATACCTTCATTTAATGCCCACTTGAGACTTTCGGCCGGGCCGTCGCCTCGCGGTGTGTCGGAGCAGGGGCTCTGACACCCTTGCCTTCGGCGGGCCCCGCGGACGGAGATTTACGGGGGTTCTTCTGACTGGGTTGGTAAGACGTCCTCTCGCGGGCCCCATAAGTCAGCCTCTCATGCCGCGCAATTGATCGCGCGGCGGCGTCCCCCATGGGGTAAAAAGGGTTGACAGCGACAGGGCGTGCGGGGCGGCGCGCTTGGTCGGTCAAAGAATCTGTCAGCCCGGGCCCACCCCTCAGAGAGAGAGAGAGATAGCTCACAGAGCTTATCGCCTGCACCGGTGGGACCCGGCCTGATCGTCATCATGCCCTCACAGGGCTTTGGGTTCCCCGTCGGAATGACAGGCATTAAATGCCTGCGCCAGGGCGGAGGCTTGCTGGAGAAGCTTGGCGCTGGGCGACGTGCATGGCCGAGGGCCCCGCCCAGAGGACACGTCATCCCCCGGGCACTCGGGGAGCACCCGCTGGGGGGGCCGCTCGGGGCGCCTTGAAGGGGGAGCCCGAGGGAGAGCGCTCGGGGGGCGGACCCCGAGCGCTCCCCTGGGCCCCGCATCCGCCCAGATGCCGAGCGCTCGGGAGGGGACCCCGAGCGTGCCCTTCGCCTTCCGGGACGCCGAGCGCTCGGGGACGGACCCCGAGTGCTTGCTCAGCGCATGGGCCGTGGACTCCCGGAGGCCCACGATTCCTTCTGGTTTGTGGATGCAGCCTCTGGAGGAGACCCCTGATTCCTTGGGATTGGCCGCGGGCTCCGTACGACGACCCGGGTGGGGCCCAAGGCCCCAGCGACCGGAGCGCCACGCGTCACCCTCTGCGGTATCTGGTTGGCCTCCGCCGGCGGTTAGGGGTACCCTGGGCCCCATTCCGCCGACAAGAGTCTTGTTGCAAGAGGTTGTTTTTCTTTGTGGTTTAGGCCGGTGATCCTTGGTTCTAGCTTTTGACCTAGTTTAGCTAGGTAGCTTCCGCTGGTGTTTCTTTTCTCTTTGTAAATTGCACCTTATTTTGTATTTTGTTCTCTTCTATCTATGAGAGAGGCAGAGCTCCTGCCATGATTGTTAAAAAAAAATGCAAATGAAAAGTCAAAATTGCATCGATCTAGTCATTCATATTTTAGCTTAATTTCAGGTAGTCAAGAACATAAAAACAAGATCCACTAAATTCTGTTAGAGATAAAAAAATCCATTAAATTCAAAAATGAAAAATGCCCCTCTGCCTTCAGAAAGGGCAAAACCCCAACAAAGCCTCCATTCCGCTCACTCGCCGGCACCCAAGCCTACTCGCAGAGCAAGAAAATGGCGATCGCGATCTCGCAGGAGGCCTTCGACGACATGGTCCGGGAGAACATGGACGACCTCGGCATGGACCCCGACGAGGCCCTCGCCGACGCCGTCGACGCCCTCACCCTCCAGGGCGCCGACCTCTCCGGTACCCAAGAACTCCTTCCTCTTCATCTCCCTCAGGGCTTCAGATCCACACCTCCACAATCTCGTAACACGCGTGAGCGGCGAATTGATTCTCTCGCTGCTTCCTGCAGGGATCATGAAGCGCGTGCCCGGAGAGGCCGCTGCGGCGAATGTAAGCCCGGTGATGCGGGTGCTGGACGAAGTGAAGGCCTCCGCCAGTGCCAGTGGCAGGTCCGCGGAGAATCTTGACAGGTTGGTCTCTTCCCTCGATGAGTTGCGCGAGCTATGCTCCGGCGAGGGGTCGGAGAATGCGGCCGTGGCGTCGCGGAATGGCGGTGTGGAAGTGCTCGTCGCCCTATGCGCGTCGGCTGGGGTTAAGCAGGAGAGGCTGCTTGCTTCGGGCTTGAAGGCTCTGAGCTCCCTGCTCCGGGGTATGTTGCTGTGGCCTTGTGGATATTCTTGGATATGAGGATTTTGTATTGATTTTGCGTTGGGAAAGGATAGATGGGAAGGTTTAAATTCTCTCCATATTATTTATTGCCTATCGGAATTGCAATCTCTGGCATGTTCCTGACATTTGGTGTATTAACTCAATCTGTAGATGTTGGAAGCACTGAAAAGTTCAGGCAAAGCCAAGGGCCAAAAATTGTCATGGATATCTTGAAGGAGGCCTCAGAAAGTTCAGATATACTTGATGGTGGCTTTAGTGTCGTGGCAGCGGGATCTGCTGGCAATGAAGTTGTGAAAGAATCCTTTATGGACTTGAAGGTTGGTGAACTCATTATGCAGGTTATGAGGGAGAAATCAAAGTGTGAAGTGCATAGTTTGTATGATGCCATACGAGTTCTATTGACGCCTGACGATAACCGAGTGGTGGCTTCTCAGGTATGTCCTATATGCTTGCAGAATTGTGTGAATATTGCTCTAATTTTACATTAGCACGTGTATCATTGTTATTTGCACTTTATTTCTCAATTTAACAGACAACTTTTTCTTGACTTGTATCAGCATGAAAATTAATGTACTAGAGGAAGATCCACATGTGGAAATTAGCTCGAGTTATAATACACAGTTACCCGATTAGATGTATGCAATGCTATTTAGATGTTAAAATTGTAATTCGGCAGTTTCATTTCAGTTGAAATACAACAGGATGTAGAAGCTTCAGTGGACATTTGAATGTAGTTAGATTTGCTACTTCTAAATCGCCTAAGAAATATGTATTTCTCAGTTGACCGAGTTGCACATTATCAAGCCTGCATTGCACAAAAAATTGTGTGCAATTTTAGTTCTAGAAATGTGCAACTAAGCAGTTGCACATCTCTATACCTAAAGTTACATATAATTTCTAAAATGTGCAACTACTCAATTAATCGTTAGACGAAGAATTAACATTCAAGATCGTTGACTTAGAAATAATAATTTCTCAGTCGATTTAGAAATAGATGCTCCCTTAGATTTGATATCCACAGTCAAATACTGACATAAACTTCTTATGATGATTGGATGCTAAGACGGAATGTTCACAAAAATAATATGTAAGTTGGTATCACATGTTGGCTTCAACTTAAATTTGATTTTGGTATGCCCCCATGGTTTTCTGTTGAACATTTTGTTTTCTCAATGTTATCAGCACATGCACATGTTGCTTCTTGCTTACTAGTTGACACTATTTTGCTTATATCATCTGATGCATTTTATTTGATACGTATATATATTCAAGTGATGAATAGTCATTAGAAACAATCATAAAATCTTTTACCGTAGTAGTTTGTCAGTTCAGTAATCAGTACTTTTTAAATGAATGGAATTTGGACGTAGAAAGATGTAATTGACAGCTTTTTGATGCAGGTATATGGATATTCTCGGAGATTTGCAGAAATTGGGATCGCAGAAATTGTTGTCAACGCACTCCGTGAGCAAGCTGCTCCATCCAGCTTACCATCAGCTTGTGCTGCTTTGAAGGCGATTGCTGTCAATGTAAGAGCAAACCATGATTATATTTATATACCAGAAAGGATAATTAAAGACTTTTACAATGTTACAATTTTTGTATTTATTCTAGCTTCACTTTTTCTTGGAATAAAACAACTATCATGTTATCAATTTTACCTGTCATGTATCTGGCAAATAGAATTTGTATTACATGCGACCAGCACGCGTGGACTCAGTTGGAAAACTTTGATGCTCTTTATAATATACTTCCTGCCATATTCTTGCTCATGTTACTATTTTCTTTATGCTTTTAGACGTGTGTATCAAAATTCCTTTCCTTGATAAAACTGTGATCATTGTACAGTAATGTAAAATGCTTATGAGCTACCTCACAAGAACGTCACTATCTTTAGTTTTTGTGTTACCACAGGAACAAATATGCCGGTCCATATCTGAAAATGGTGGGATTGATGTTCTTCTTCAGTGCATCGATGAGGCTGGTGAACAGAAGAACAAAGTTATAGCAAAATCTTGCTGCTCTTTGTTGTCTAAGGTACGAAAGTATGGTACAGCACTGCAACATTGTTGTACCACAGGAAATTCCTACTCTATTTTAATGAGAAGTGGAAATCCTACTTTGATTAAATCAAAATTACATAATATTCTTTCTGCTTGAAGCTGGCTGGAAGTGATGCAAACAAGGCCAATATCATTCAGCAAGGTGGTTTTGATAGGTTCTTGAAGTTGACGTCCAGATTTTCTGAAGACCCATCAGTAATACAGGAGGTAGCACATATAAATTGGCAATACTAAAGCATCTTGATTAGCTACTGTCAGATCCCCTAATGAGCCAAATGAGTGTGTAGGTAATGTCTATGGTGACAGTCCTTACACTGAGGTCACCAGAACATGCAGCGCGTGCAATAGGGGGAGGTTATGGTTCTCTGGCGATACAGGCAATGCATAAGTTCCCCTCCTCCGCCCTGACTCAGAAGCAGGCATGTCTTATGATTCGTAATCTCGTGGTCAGAAACCCTGAAAACAGGTATGCCATAGAACCCACATCCCTTCTTTCCTGACGAAATCTACAATTCTAGAGACTTAATCTGGCTAGAGATTAGTTGATGGAACTAGAATTCCAATACTGTATACTACTCCACTATCATCTGCAGCTAGTTTTACAGATACTCTCAATATGCTAAGAACATGTTTCTACTTTCTACATCTTGACACTTGTGTTACCACTGTAGGACGATCTTGCTTAACGAAGGGGCGGAGAAGCTTATCAGGAAGGCCAAGGCAATACATGGGAGCTGCAAAGATGCCGCTACAGATGCCTTGAGAGACCTGGGCTTGGACAACTACAATGCCTAGGCAGCATAGAGCGTCTACTGTGTGTGAAGTTTGGCCATCTGAGGATGTTTTGGAAAATGGTGTTTGGGTTGATAGAATTGGTCTTCTGTGCTCGTATCTGTATCTTATACTCCGATCGCATTTTTGTGGAATTTTTCAACTGCGAGGTTACATATTCTGATGAGGTATTTGTGGTTTGCATGTGCTGGTACAGTTCGGCGAGTTGGTTTTGATGGGGTTCTTGGGGCCCATCCGTAACACGAATCCAAATTCATAAACATGAAGGCAAAATTAGCAAATCACACGCACATTTGTTTTAAAATGTTTCATTAACAGGAGTTGTGTCTATTAGCAGGCCTTCCCGAGAATTTTGACAATTGACCGTTCGATTTGATGCCAGACATTTTCTTTCGACGGCATTGTGATCGCTTCTATACTGAAACACAAAAGGCTCCAGTGTCTTTTCAGCCGTCTAATGTGAGGTATTTCTCTTGTGCAAACTCACTCATTATACCTGAAAAACAAAGAGCATAAAGTCAGAAGCATAAACAAAATACCAATTTGACGAAATAGTGGCTGTCGGTTCTAAGCATAACCTGATTTTTCCACCGGGCAGCTCCGGTATGTGTCACGGAAAAAACTATGAAAAGTTGCAATTTGGGGATCAGTTATTATCCTACAACAGAACAAAACAAATGATCATCAGTTACACGGACCAGGAAAGAATCTGGTGCATGTTCGACAATATCAGGGGTCAAATGGCTCATCATCTACTAATGTCATGCCCAAAGGTCCAAACCAAGAATTTAAATGGTGAATGTGGTATTACAAACGTACTTACATCGATCTTCTCTGAACTTCCTGAAGGTTGGAACATCCTAGAAAAAGCCTTTCGCTCCAGATCTCGTCTGTCAGCAACCTGTGATGATTGCAGGTGACAAGTCAGCAACATCTTGTATGAGCACCCATTAGTCCCAAGAGGCTCAGATTCATAGACTTAATGAGCTAACCTTCTTCTTTGCAGCGGCCAGCTCTCGTTTAATTCCTCCTAAGAATTATAAATGCAAAAGAAAATATTCTCAGTTGCAAACAGGGAAAAGAAATCTGACAGTCAAATGAAGGGGGCGATAGGATATACAAACCATCGTTTGGCTCCAACTCCAATGCATGCTTGAAGCTCTCAACTGCAGCATCAATATTATTGAGTACCATGCGTGCCTGCAAATCCCAGTACCTTGTTAAATTGTGATAAGCCAACTTGGAAGTTGACTATGAAGGCGCTAAGAATAAATATTATCAGCACCAACACGACAAGGACTACAAATAAGATTGCATCACTGATAGCAAGAATATAAACCGTAGACTGTAGTACTGTTTCTCGTACTTATGCTCATAAAAGGATGCTAGCATGGCATGAATGCACATCATCATGTTCAACATATAAATTAAGATGTACTCAACCACGAAGACATGCAAACAAGCCATTTGTTCTTCATATAAGTGCAAGTAGTCTGAACATACAAATTTAGAGATCACAGGGGGAAGAGGGTAAGCTATGCTACTCACAGTTTGGACAAAACATGTTTATAGTGCATAAAATTTACGTGACATTTGGGTGGCTTGCAACTGAATATATAAATTCCATGGATAACATGACACTAAAAGCTAACACCAACCTGTCCTTGACGGAAAAAAACTTTTGCATTGCCCTCCGTTTCACGCAATGCAAAGTCCGTATCTAACAAAGCACCCTCCACATCTCCCAGCTTCAGTTTGCATGCCTGAAGAAGTTATAAGTGACTTCAATATACAATCAAGAGACACTAATGATTTGCAAGGAAACAGAACTGTAGATCCAGCTGAGGAAACACTAATGATACCCCAAATAGAATTTTTCCAAATGTTATAATATAGAGGGAGAGTCATCTGTGCCTTCTCCATCAACAAGTGGCAGGATGTGAAACTTACAGAACTATTTGTGAGTATAATTGACTTTGTTTTCTGCAGTGCTGAGCTCTTCTCTGCACGTCAATAGGTCGTTACAATTAGCAAGTAAAATGCACCTCTATCTATAAGTACCACGCTGTAGATTGGCAAAATTAAACAGCGATAAGAAAAAGAAGAACGGGTACCTTGATCTATCTCTTCTTTTTCCCAGCAAAGATCTAAATACCGCATAGCTTTTCTGTACTTTCTGAGGGCAGCCTTGTAATCATGTTTCTGTACAGAGGCAGAAACTTCAGTTATAAGTTCCAAACAGGAACAACATCAGGTATAATATATGATATATGATGAGTTAGCTATCCATGTTATTAGTGGATCTAGGCTTTAGCTAACCATTTGTCCAATTTATATTACAAATGCACCACACTACCACAACGAAAAGTTCCTCACATGACCTAAAGAAAAAAGTTGACAAATATGCTATAGGAAGTGCAGTCCATAAGGCAAAATGAACCTTAAAGTTTGCATTTCCGAAAGACTTCGCAGAATCAACAGCATTCATCCACCAAGAAACTTCTGCGGGCTTTTCATCGAGGTCATTTGGCCAATCAGGATACATGTCACCATCCTTGAAAAAATTTACAACTCCATCATTGGCACCTTCTGGTAGTTCCCCACAATCAACAATAACAATATCAGCACTAGGAAGGTCAGCTTCTCCAGCAGAAACACGCTCCATTGAGCGAACCACCCCCATTCCTTTTACAACCCTACCAAAAACAACATGTTTCCCATCAAGGTGTGGTGTTCGGGTGGTAGTGATGAAAAACTGAGATCCATTTGTGTTGGGACCAGCATTGGCCATTGATAACATTCCTTTTCTCTCATGCTTCAAAACAAAATTCTCATCGTCAAAATTCACTCCATATACTGACTCACCCCCAGTTCCATCACCAGCAGTTATATCTCCACCTTGCACCATAAAACCTTTGATGATACGATGAAAACATGAGCCCTGGAAAAGTAGAAGTTACCCAAAAATATGAGTACTTGAAGCTGTCAGCAAAATATATCTTGAAGGTTAAAGATCCCACAGTTTAAGAAAATAAAAAGGTAACTGGCAGTGGTCCAATGCAAAGGAAAAATAATCGTTATCAAGAAGAATAACCAATTCTAGTAGGCTTATCTTGATCTTCCTTTCAGAAAAGGAAGAATGATTGTTATAAACTTCAATGGTTAGGACCATGCTAACTTTGTGCAATTAACATCACAAGCACCACTATTATGTTACTAGAAAATGGAAAATAAAGTTGTGGTCTGGCAATGAAAGCCGTGCAATCTTACCTTTTGTCAAAATAGAAAAGAAGATGGAAATAAAGGATAGGTAACATGTGTGAGTCTCCACCACTACAAAGTACGAAGTATAGAAGTGCTGTTATGCACAGTTGGATCTCTGTCGCTCCCAACAGTCAAGTGGAAAGGCCTATCACTAGCTCGCTTATGCTCTGCTCCACTTATGCCTTTCTCACGGGTCATCATTGCAAGCCATGGTTGAAGTTGAAGAATCTAAGCTTTTAAATGCTAAGTCTCACTTAAACATGTTGACATATTTACCAAGAATGCACTATTACCAGACAACAGTTAATCAAACAACGACCACATAACTAATGCAACCATTTAGTTTTTCCTTGACTTGAAGCTCAAATAACTATAACAGGCTCTGCAAGCCTATGTCCACCTGGTGCTGGCAGATGCTGCTTCAAGGCTAATCTACAATGGGAATATTGTCATGACAAAAGTTCCAGAAATCGTTAGTATATATGCAGTTTATGAGCCCTGAGACATGTTCAAAGTTACAAATAGCCCAGGGTACTTTCTCTGCCTAATGAACTCCATATGACCACATATACCCTGCTTGAACATTTCAGGCTTGCTATTGGTAGTTCATTGTTCCACTGCCAACAATATAGCCGTGTAAAGCAAAAGTATCAAAATTTGAGATAAACTATGGTGCTTTCAAGTTGCAGCAAGTACTTCAAAAGAACAGAAAAGGAAGCAAGTGCTGGTAGGACACCCTGCATGTGAGCAGTGATATGACATCAAAATGAAAGGAGGGCCATAGTGTCCCAGCACCAGTAGCCCAGTAGTAGGCAATACTACATGAAGCGTATTACTAGTAGTCTAGTACCGCATCGAACCAAGTATGGCTTAAAAGTAACAATTAATTTGAACGTTACAGACTAATTATGCGCACTGAAGAAAACAGCAGCAGTAACAAACTAACGAAGACACCAAAAGTAATATTTCCCAATAAAATCAAAAGTCCAGCAAGGCCTTGAAATGAGGTCGCTGCAGGAGTGACAAATGAAAACAAAAGGCGAGACTTCCAATGGCAGCGTATTACGAATCAAAATCTTACTGAATTGACCAAATCGGATAAAATAAACCAAGTTTTTTGGGATCTCGAATGCCTAAACCACAACTCTGTCGATCAAGTTGTGCGGCAGCAAATCACAGCAGAAGCTATCAGCAGCAACTGCTCAGCGCTAAATCTACTGGTGTACAAATCGCACAAATAGCCATAGTTACAACTACAATTCGATCGAAAGGACTGTAGAACTAAACGATTACAGAACGGAGAACAAGATGATTCTCATGCCGATCTCTCTATTCGCAAAAGCATAACCTAATTGTTAGTGTTCGAAATCGAATTAGAAGGGGGGAAATCCAATTCACGTACCAAAACCACACAATCCCCCACTCGAAGGGCTTAAATACCCCGCACTAAACCCAATCGCACCACAACAAAACCAAAACCTCTCACGTCCCAACGCCGAGACCTAAGACACCAAATACTAATACACCGGAACCCAACCGGGAGAAACCTTGTAGTGGAGCCGCGCGCCCGTGGCGGGGCTGACGCCCTTCTCGCCGGTGCAGAGCGCGCGGAAGTTCTCCGCCGTGCGCGGCACCACGGAAGCGTAGAGATCCACCACGATCCGCCCCTCCATCTCGCCGCCGATGCTCACGTCGAGGTAGCACCTCGGGTTCCTCGCCTCCGCCGCCGCGGGGCTCTCGGCCCCGCCTTCCATCGTCGCGCTAAGCGGGGCAACCCTAGACAAGGAATTCTCGGGGGTGGCGGCGGTGCGAGAGAATCAAAGCGGGGCGCTGAGAGAAGCTCACGGCGAGTGAGGTACTGCGTTGTGTTGTGTGTTGTTGCAGCGCTGTGTAGTGTGAGGCGGTGTGGTTGATTCAAATAAGGAGGGAGGGGAGCAGGAGAGGGAGCCGAGGAGGGGTTCGTTGGAGAAGTTTTGCTGTAGCGCTGTTGCCTGAGGTGTGGGCCTGTTTTGGTGGGGTATAGCTGACGTGGAGCCCAAAAGCTTTGGTTTTGTCTGTTTGGTTGGAGCTTATTATACTAAGACTGGTTTAGGCGATGACCGGACTTTACCCGTCCCTTATAAGACTGACTTCACGAGTTCTTTTTTCTTTTTGCCAAACTATGATAAGCCATGTCAAGTGTGGGGGAGAAGTCGATGGCCACAATTTTAGCAAACTGTTACAAACATATAAATTTATGGTAGGTGGACATATAATTATAAAAAAAAATACAGTGAATCAAACATCATCCACAATTATTATCCACACTTTTAACAAAATGAGGCTATCAACCAAGCTGAAAAGCATATTTGGCAATGAACCGTGGACATGGTCAATTCCAACATAATAGCTTATGCATGTGGTCCTTCTCTCTCTCTATGGACCCCACACGAGACAGCACAACCTGTTCTACTTTAACTCAACGCTAGACAACACAGCTCATTTACAACACCACGCAAGACACTCACGTGTGTGGACCCTACCCATCATTTTTTGCTTATCCTATCATGCACAACTCTTTCTTCTTTCTCTGTGCATGCATTTTCTCATTTCCTCTTCTACCTTGTGCAGCGGCCCTTTTCTCCTCCTCTTCCCACTTTCTTCTCCAAGCACTAGGAGCTTCTAGGGGCCTACCGACCTCCTCTTTTTCGATGGATGATCTCACAATGAAGGTGCCTATACCGGCATCATAGGAGGTGGAGGAGATCCCTAGATTTGGAAGTTTTGGACCTGATTTTTGATTTGGATTAAAAAAAATTTGGTTGAAATCTCGATTTAATGGGGTTGAAAGCTTGTTTTTGTGAGGTAGGAAGTTTTATTCCGTGGGTTAAAAGCTCGATTTTGTGGTTGAAAGCTCGATTTTGTGTAGTTGAAAGTTAATTATTTGTGGTTGAAAGCTGGTCGTTCCAAGGTTGAAAGCTTTTTTTTCGTGGGTTGGAAGTTGATTCTGTTGCAGTTGAAACCTGATTCGTTTCTGAAATTTTTTTTGATCCAATCCGTTGAGATCGGCGTCGCCACTCGCTGGTGTCGGTAGCCATGTCGTTGCTAGAAGTAGAGCAGGAGGGTGGACCAAAGGGTGAGGGGGAGCCATGCTAAAGGCGCACGACGATGCCCTTCTGACCATGTGAGCGAGATGCAAGCGAGGGAGTGTGACCGTGTTGAGGGTTCGTTCCGACAGCTATACTGTAGCTGGCGGAACTTGACCGTTGGGACGATCGTTCGTAAATTACAGATGCCCTTGTATAGTAGCCTCCAATCAGACACCCTCATCTCTACTAGAATATTTTTTCTTTTTTGCACCGAATCCATATGTGAGAAGAGATAGTTGTTAGGGCATGTATAGTGTTGTGATGTTAGTCTCTCTTTTTTTGTCAAGGATTTTTATTAGTGTGGAGGAAAGAGAACATAGTCAACTCTTCGTAAACTTGACTTAAAGAGAAGGTTGAAGTGCTAGAAACATGCTAAGCAAAAGAAGTGCTAGAAACACAAGCGGCACAACATAAACATTAATATAATATACAACATCCATCTCTGTCCATCTCCTAATGAAAAGGATGAGTACAAGAGATGCCAACAATCTCTACATTTTAATGCAAGACTTCAAATTGGCATCAACCCTGACGGGTTATTTAATGGGAAAACCAAATGTTTTCCTCTCTTCCCTCACATGTCATCGCGCGATAGCAAATATGTATTACCTCCAAAAAGCTCATTGGGAAAAGTCTTGACGCCAACCATCCGATTCACAACATGGAAGAACGCCTCCAAATCTTGCCATGTATTGGAAAGTTGGGATTGTCATCGCCTGGTCTGATTAACGAGAGGTAGTTCAAGGCAAGGACCCTCGCTAACTACCACCTCAACATCTACAGCTGGGAGATCAGGAAAGATGTCATATCCTCTCGATCCGTCACCATGGTATTTCTCCCATGCCATCATTGAGTGGCCGCCACGATCTAGATGTTGCCGCTTCACCTTATGCTTTCTCTTGCATTTTGACGGATCATGTTGCTCCTATGTTCATGGAGGAAGAGGGATACAAATGGCGGACATATAGATGCATATAGTGGCAGGATAGATATAGGGCATCGAAGCGGTGGGTTTGTGGGGAGCTAGTGAAGAGGAATTGGGACGAGGGTGAGAGAACATGAGAGGACCAGGAATGTGTAAGATGTAAGACATTGTGTCAATGACAAAGAAAGGGTAAAAGAAATTGAGGGTCTAGATAGTACTTGTAGTATTTATTTATTATATTATACTCAAACTAGCAGAGTAGCCGACGTATTTACGCGGCTAGATTTTAGCACGTACCATTATATGTTGTATTAATTTAACGGGTTTCATGTCATATGTTTGTGCATGTCTCCCTATTTATTAGTTGATCTGTCATTAGATTATCTTTGAGATGGCTGAGTACCACAATAAGAATTTAACATCATAGAAAGACTCATAACTTAAATATGACTTTAACTTTTGTTGATGCTTTGGTAGAAATTTCCATTCATTTAGTATGTTCTAATCTTAGTTCTTAATCTTTAGTTAAAATTTTCCTTTAATTTGTACCCTACAATTTTTATCCATATATTTATGTGTGTTGTTCTCCTTTACTCATATCTTTTTCCATGCTCAATTTCAATAGACAATTAGTTAACAAAGCAAGAGCATATCCGTGTGTGTCCCTAAAGATCAATGGCATTGAGATCCATGATGTCTGACATGCAAAACCTTAGCTTATCTTTAGTTTCTAGCCTTCCGATATCCACTGGCTTCCTTCTTTGATACCTATCTTTCTTTTTCATTTTTCTTTTTAAAATATCGGCAGAAGCACTGCCATTTTTATTAAGAAGAAAAAACTTTGGAGAATTTACATATTTATTTGTTTTTTAGGGACAAAGGAAGCAAAGAACCCATACAATGCTGCGTGCGGATTACTCATTAAAAGGGTTGACACTAGTAGCATTGTCCCACCTCTAACTTTTGTGAGGAATTTTCCACTAGGAATCAAAGTTAACACCGATGTCTCTTAGCTAAACTTTGTGTCCCCTTCCTCCACATTCTCATCACTCACCATGTTGCACTTGCATTATTTTGCTTACTGGTGCCATCCTACGATTGGCACAACCCACATTTGTAGTTCTATACCACCGTGCCATGACTCATGTCTCTACTTTGTGACTCAACTTGCTTACTGGTGCCATTTCGCAATAGGTGCGGCCCACAATCTAGCAACCGCACCTCTGGTGAGATCTCGGTCGTGCTTGCACAGTTCATCCGTACTTCTCAATGTTGAAATTTGTGGTTTTTGTATTATATTTCCCATTCCCTTCCTATGGAAGGTTACGTGATCTTTATATCATAATTTCTACGCTTATGCATGATGCCTCTTATGACACACGTATGTCTTATGCTAACCATGCAAGATACGTACCTATTATCTTACTAAATCATGTTAAAATGTTACCATATTCTAGTGCTATAGTTGTGTAGAGAGATTACATACGTACGGTTTTCCTTTTCCCTCTGATTAAACTTTTCAACTACATGCGTCATTCTGACACTGATTACAGAGAGAGGCTTTCGTTGATGACATGATGGACACCTGAGTCTCATGATTTGATCAGCAAGAAGTCGTCACCGTCGGAGCCGGCGCTGTACACCGCTGCCAGCTTTACGGTATACCCGGTTTCTAAAGAGAAAAAATAAGACTCCACCATATACGCAGAGCTCTTGATGTGCAGGAGGATATTTCCGTTTAGGCTAATATAGAAAGAAAAAGAAACATGCGTTGGATTGTTATTGATCCGCGAGTGCAATGATATGGGCTTTGTCACGCCAAAGTTCAATCACTATTTATAGGCTATAGCATATATACACCATTATATTATCTTAGCACCCGCATCCTATTCCAGTTGCTCTCGCAAAAAAGGAAGTGTATGTACCAGCATTAGTATTGTAATTGCTCTCACCAAAATAGTAACATGTGAAAGTGCTGCAAACCGATTCCAATACATGAAAGTGTTGATTTTTTTTCCTTTCGACTTGACGTGAAAGCGTTGATTGCTTTGTCTCGTGTTGCCGAGTCCGTATGAGTGTATTTAGAGACTTCTATTTGTACCTAATAAATCTCCACTATTATAATTTGAATTCACTGCGATCAAGAAACATATATATTTTCAAAATAGAGTTATATTCTTTATTCACTTAATAAGAATCGTATTGGAAGCTACCATGTAATGCCCGTAATATGGATCTTTTCTAGGCCTCCACAACGATCATCATAGGAGATGGCAAAATAGCTCTTTTTTGGCATGATAATTGGATTGGAGGCAGTGCCCTAAAGCTCAGGGCACCGTGACTATTCAACATCGCAACAAGGAAAAACATGACTGTTGCTGCTAACCTCAATTATAACAACTGGATTGCTTTTGTAGCTCGAGGAACCTCCTTTGCCCTCTTGATCGAATTAATTGATGTCTGGACTCTATTACAAGATTTCAATATGGAAGAAGGCACCCCGGACTCCACCCGATGGCTTTGGAGCGCTACTGGCGTCTACTCTGCAAAATCCGCTTACACCGTCCAGTTCCAAGGCTCCTTCTCACGCTTCAAGCCGGATAAAATTTGGAAGGCGGTAGTCGAACCCAAGTGCAAGCTTTTTGATTGGCTCGTTTTGCACGGTCGTACTCTCACGGCGGATGCTTTGGCAAGAGGTGGACGGCCCCATGATCCTATTTGCAAGCTTGGTCGGATGCATCCGGAAACTGCCAAACATCTCTACACTAACTGCCCTTATACCAAGCAGGTGTCATCTCTACACTAATTGCCCTTATACCAAGCAGGTGTGGAACCAAATTGCTGCTCCAGTGTCTCCAGACGATTGGTGGGAGAACCTCCTCGCATGCGCCCCAAATGAATCTTGGAAAGGCCGGAGTGGTCTCCTTCTCTATGTTTGGTGGAATGTTTGGAAAGAGCGTAACAGATGGATTTTCAGCAACGAATTATTACATGTGGAACGCTTAGCGTAAATCACTCACGAGGTGATCAGTTCCGAACTCCTTCGTGCTCTCTAGTAGTGCAGTCAACAGCGAGTAGTCCCTTTCTGTAATCTTGGAGGTGATAGGCCTCCCCCTTCTAGTTTCAAAGAGGCCTTCTTTGTATCTTACTTTTTCTATCTATTGAAAGATTAGCAGAGCTCCTGCTGATTTCTCAAAAAAAAATTCTATAAATATTCGGATTCATTATAACATCACTATAATCTAGACCCACTATATTCAAACGGTACCGCTAATTTAGCCTATATAGATAAACATGGTGGCTTTTTTTAAAATCGTTTTAATAATATACATATAATAGATTCTAAGCTCTCATGTCTCCATCCAATTGATTCCCACCTTCCTCTTATACCTTATAGGATAGGAAATTCAAATGGTTTAAAATTTGAGCACTCCCAGGTCGAAGAAACATTGGAGCACTAGTTAGAAAATCTCGATGTGAACAACACCTTAAGGATTACATGCACTAAACATCATCGTAATTTGCACCAAGTTCTGTGGAGCATCGGGCGTAGGCCGCACCTTCTTTTATTATCG
Organism: Stipa capillata; assembly: GCA_019208055.1. Taxonomy (NCBI): domain Eukaryota; kingdom Viridiplantae; phylum Streptophyta; class Magnoliopsida; order Poales; family Poaceae; genus Stipa; species Stipa capillata. The sequence continues at coordinate 282,368 of JAGXJF010000389.1, forward strand.
TAGATCACCGTATATTATTAACCTGTGGAACTGGCGCTATCTCCAACTACCATGCGAAGTACAAAGTCCGGTGCACAACCCGACCAAACGGTGAAGGGTTCATGCAGTAACTTAGCACCACGCTGCGCTAGAGCGTCAGCGACTTTATTACATGCCCTTGGGCAAAACGAAAATTGAAACGAACTAAAGTTCAAGCGGAGCCATGACTTGATCTCTCGGAAGAGCACACCGTTTAGACTGAAGTCGAACTCGGTGTTGTTCACCGCCTGCACCAGCTGGACTGAGTCGGACTCAACCTGGATCGTACTCATGCCCCATTCAGTAGCCTACCTGATGCCATGTAAACATGCTTCGGCTTCAGTGTGTAGCACATCTTGAGCATGAGGAATTCTCCCGGATCCTGCTCCCATCACTTCACCAACGGCATCTCTAATAACAAACCCCATCCACCTGACGAATTTGGTGCTTGGTAGCTGCCATCAACATTAATCTCCAGGACGCCCATCTCCGGTTTGTGCCACCTCTGCTCTGTTGTGGCCATTTCCTTCGGTTGCTTCTGGAAAATTCTCTTGAATTCATCGGGTGAGCTTACGAGTGAGGAAAGGTATCGTATCAGCGTTCTTTAGCTCCTCCCCCAGCATTTGCTTTGTTCCTGACATCCCACCATAATTTGAGTGAGCATTGCTTTGGCATTCGGGCATTCAAGTAGTTGTAATCTTAGGTCCTCCAGTTGCAGCTCCCGCCAAAGCTTTCTTACCTCCATGCACTTGAGGAAAATATGGTCTCCATCCTCATCTAAACGATGGCACACCGGGCAAACAGTGTCAACTTCCATACCTCTCCGTTTGATGCTCAGTCGATGTGGAAGGCTATTGTGTGTGTCGCGGGGATTTCGCGGCAATATCCATTTGTAATAGGTTTTGGGGAAGCACGTTAGGAAGATTCAGGCGGTGCACGCAAGAGTTTTTACCCAGGTTCAGGCTCTCCAATGGTGGAGGTAATACCCTATTCCTGCTGTTTATACTGCTTGTCTTGCGTGAAAAAGATTACAAGAGGTTGAAGATGAAACTAGCCTATAGAAAAGTATTTAGCTAGAGAGTCGAGAGACCAGAGAACTCAGAGTCTAGAGCCCCCTCTGCATGGGGTGCTCTGCCTTATATAAGCTTGTACATCAGTCGACTCGGACAGCCGGCTGAGCTACAGTAACCGCCTAAATTAACTGAGGTATTTACACTGTGTAACCGCCCGAGTAACGCCAGTCTTCAAGCTGATAAAACGCCTGCCTTGATGGAGTAGTAACGTCTGACTTGATGACACCCGAACGTTGCACCCGTACGGACCTTTCTTGGGCCTCCATCCGAGTGGGCCTCCATGGAACTCTCCGAGCCTGATGGGCCGACTCGCTGTGCTGGGCCTACCCGGATGGGCTCCCCTCGTCAGTGTGCAAGTCGCCAGAGGAACAGCTTGACTTTGTTCGGACACAGGCATTTCGAAATGTCGTTCCAGCGGAAACTATCTTCCATGCTCACCTCTGACGATCCTTGTCTCTCTCCTCTGGATTATTGACGTCCAACTTAAAGGCAGATCTTACCGTAAAGACTCCTTTGGGTTCAAAATGAGGCCCAAGCATCCTCCGTACCATCATGTACCGATAAAGCTAGGATTATATCTGCATCCTCCTTCCAAAACAGTTCGGTGACAAGCTGAGCATCCCAAGTACCCGTCGCTGGGTCAATGAGTTCTGACACCTTACGAAGCAGGTTGTGACCTCTTGGGGTGATTGGTCTCCTGCTCCAGGATCTTGGTACCCACGGATCACTCCAGATACTTATATATCAGTACCATCTCCGACTCGCCTGATGATTCCTTTCTTCAGTAACTTGAGCCCCCTGAGAATGCTTCTCAATGCATACGAAATCTCTTGACCTTCCTGTGCTTGCGGCACCGAAGATTCTGGGTAGTACCTGGCTTTCAACGCGCGTGCACAAAGCGAGTCCGGCGTGGTGAGCAGACGCCATCCTTGTTTAGCCAACATGGCTAGATTGAAAGATTAGAGATCTCTGTACCCAAGACCGCCTTCCTTCTTCGATTCTGCCATTGTTTCCCAATGCATTTTATTCTCATTCTCCTGTTGAGCCCACCAATAACGACACACCATGGTGCTTATCTGGTCGCACAAGGTTTTTGAGGTCAAAACACGACATAGCTAACGTTAGAATTGCTTGTGCACACGCCTTGATCAGAATGTCCTTCCCTGCCCTAGAAAACATTTTTTCCTTCCACCCCTGGATCCTCTTCCACGCTGAACTTCAGGTAAGCAAAAGTTTTGGTCTTCGATCTTCCCACATGCACTGGCAGGCCAAGATATCTTTCTTGTTGTGCTTCAGACATGAGTCCCAAACTGGCCATCACTGCATTCTTTCCTTCCGGTCTTGCGTTCTTGCAGAATGTTAGAGTATGAATTGAGACAGAGTTTGGACACAGAGAATTGTGATTCCTTGTTATTGATCTTTGATGCTTCATATATATATATATATATATACATTCTGAAGAAACGGCAATTTAATTGAAGCGTCATTAGTAACCGCTAATGACGGTTGTAATTTGATCATCGTCGCGTCCCTCCAGAGAGACATCGGTTCACAACACTTCCCCTTGATCAATTTTCACCTTTGTATATATATGAAGAACATCTGCAAAAACTCATCTAAAAACCCAATGGGAAAAATATGAGGAGAAATATATATTAAAGAATATGTCATGGAAAACTCCTTTAAAACCCAATTGGAAAAATAAGGAGAAAACGATATGACATATAGTGCTTGTATTAATATTGCCTCATTAAAAACCTTTTATGAGAAATTATTTTAGGAAAAACTCATAAAGGAAAAGAGTACAACATATATGATCTAATGATCATTATCAGGTTATATTTTAGGAGTTTACTCCCCCTGAACCTTGCAAGTCTCGAATTCGTCTCATACTAATCCCATGAACATATTTTTGGAATAAAGATGTTGGTAGGGACTTTGTGAATAAATCTGCGAGATTTTCACAAAACTTAGTTTGCAAGATTTCTATTTCCCCGCTTTTTTGTAAGTCATGGGGATAAAATAATTTAGGAGCAATGTGCTTCGTGATATTGCTGTTTATATAACCTGATTGCATTTGTGTAATACAAGCAGAATTATCTTCGTAGATAATAGTTGGTGATTCTAAAGAACCAATTCCACATGACTGTTGTATGCGGTTAATCATTCTGTGAAGCCAAACACATTCACGTGATGTTTCGTATAATGCAATTATTTCTGAATGATTAGTGGAAGTAGCCACTAAAGTCTGTTTTGATGACTTCCAAGAGATGGTTGTTCCACAGGAATACAAATACAATCTTTGATCTGGCGTTATGGGGATCAGATAGATAGCCAGCATCAACATATTCTACTATAGTCATATCTTGATTTTTCTGATAGAACAAACCAAGATCTTTTGTGCCTTAGAGATATCTGAGAATATTCCTGACACCTACCATATGCCTTTTAGTTGGGAATGCACTATGTCTAGCCAATAGGTTAACTGTAAATAAAATATCAGGCCTGGTGCAGTTTGCTAGATACATTAGTGCTCTGATGGTACTGAGATAAGTAGTTTCAGGTCTTAATATCTCTTCGTCATCAGCCCTAGGTCTAAATGGATCTTTATCTCTATCAAGAGATCGAACGACCATAGGAGTCTTGGATGGATATGATTTATCCATATTGAATTTCTCCAAGATTTTCTGGATATAAGCAGATTGATGTACAAAGATTCCTGAGGGAAAATGCTCAAGTTGTAAACCTAAGCAGAATTTGGTTTTACCCAAATCTTTTATCTCAAATTCCATATTTAGATGATTACTTGCCTCTTGTATGTCTTGTGTAGTTCTAATGATATTGAGATCATCGACATACACTGAGATGATGTAAAATCCCTTTGAGGATTTCTTTATGAATACACAAGGGCAATCATTATTGTTTGAGTAACCCTTCTGAAGAAGGAATTTACTTAATCGGTTGTACCACATTCTTCCCGATTGTTTTAAGCCATAGAGTGACTTTTGTAATTTTACACAATACATGTTACGATTTGCATTTGGATTCGGGATTTTAAGTCCATTAGGGACTTTCATGTAAATGTTCGAATCGAGTGACATATATAAGTATGCGGTCACTACGTCCATCAACTGCATGGATAATTTCACTTGTACTGCCAAAGATATTAAATACCGGAATGTTATTCCACTCATAACAGGAGAGTAGGTTTCATCATAATCGATGCCGAGTCTCTGCGTGAACCCTTGTGCTACAAGTCTCGCTTTGTATCTCACCACCTTAGTGTTTTCATTTCTTTTCCGAATGAAAACCCATTTTGCTCCCACAGGGAAGACATTTTGAGGAGTTGGTATTACTGAAGTAAATACCTCTCTTTTCTTGAGCGAGCGTAATTCTGCCTTGATTGCCTCCTTCCATTTGGACCAATCCGAGCGCTTGAGGCACTCTGCCATGGACTTAGGTTCTGGATCCAATTGGAGGTTGTTAGCAATTTTTGAGAAGTAAATATCGACAATTGTAGTCTTTCTGTTAAAAGACTCTCCTGAATCAATATAGTTTATGGAAATTTCATTATCATCTTCTAACTCATTGTGATTTCCCTCAACATTTGAGTTAGGTTGTTCCGATGTCCCCACACTTAAATTTATGTATACATTTTTGCTGGGTTGTGGATGTTGAGCATCCGACAAATGTTTCTCCTTTTGAGATTGATTTGCATTTACTGTTTGAGGATTTAGAGTCCTCTATTTCCGCGGATGCTTTTGAGAAGCTGGATCCTTTGTGACAAAAGTTCTCCCCCTTTTACTCTCATTAGGGAGTTGAGTGGTTTTATTAGGTACCTCTACTTTTTCAGGCACATTAACCGCTGGAATATGTGATTTTGTTACACCTTTATGGTCAGTAAATGCATCTGGCAGGTTATTTGCAATGTGTTGCAAATTTATGATTTTCTGAACTTCAGATTCAGATTCTTTAGTACGTGGGTCTAAGGATTGAATGCCTGTGACATTCCAATCTATTTCTCGGTATTCTTTGTGGTACTTGTCTTTATCTCCCCCTAATGCCAGGAAATGATCTTCATCAAAGATGCAATTAGCGTACCGGGCTGTAAATAAGTCCCCTGTTAGGGGCTCGAGGTATTTAATTATCGACGGAGAGTTATACCCCACATAGATCCCTAATTTTCTCTGAGAGCCCATTTGTGTACGCTGCGGTGGTGATATTGGCACGTATACAGCGCAGCCAAATTGACACAAATGGAAAATACTTGGTTGATTTCCACGTACTAACTGCAACGGGGAAGCCGTATGGTATGCAGTCGGACGAATTTGTAATAATTCTGCGGCGTGTGAAACCGCATGACCCCAACAAGATGTTGGTAGCTTTGAATTCTGTAAAAGTGGTCGAACGATTAATTTGACTCTTTTAATAAGAGATTCAGCCAAACCATTTTAGGTATGTACATAAGGTACAGAGTGCTCTAAATTTATTCCTAATGTTAGGCAATAATTGTTAAATGCTCGCGAAGTGAATTCTACAGCATTATCCATGCGAATGGTTTTTATCCTGTGTTCAGGATAATTTGCTCTTAATTTGATAATTTACAAGGTAAAGGGTTCATTCGACCCAGTTCGTCACCGTGGGGATCACCAGTATTATTTGTTGAGAAGAAGGATAAAACACTCCGCATGTGTGTGGATTATAGAGCCTTAAACGAGGTCACTGTTAAAAACAAGTATCCTCTACCAAGAATTGATGACTTATTCGATCAGATGAACGGAGCACACGTATTTTCCAAGATAGATTTAAGATCTGGATATCACCAGTTAAAAATCCGAGAACAAGATATACCCAAAACGGCCTTCACTACCTGATATGGATTATATGAGTACACTGTCATGTCATTCGGCCTAACCAATGCTCCAGCCTACTTTATGAGCTTGATGAACAAAGTATTCATGGAGTATTTGGATAAGTTCGTGGTAGTCTTTTATAGATGATATCTTGATCTACTCCAAATCCGATCAGGAGCATGAGCATCACCTACGTGCAGTACTAGGAAAACTCAGAGAGCATCAGTTGTATGCCAAATTCAGCAACTGTGCATTTTGGCTAAGGGAAATCGGATTCCTCGGACATATAGTGTCCGCAGGTGGAATAGCCATTGATCCAGAAAAAGTCAAGAGTGTTCTAAATTGGGAACCACCGAAGACGGTAACCGAAGTCCGGAGTTTCCTAGGTTTGGCAGGTTATTATCGCTATTTTATCGAAGGATTTTTGAAAGTTGCCAGACCTATGACCCAATTACTCAAGAAAGATAAGAAGTTTGAATGGACATCGAAGTGTGAAGAAAGCTTTCAAGAAATGAAAAGGATGTTGACCACAGCACCTGTGCTGAACCTACCGGATATTCATAAGAACTTTGATGTCTATTGCGACGCATCACGACATGGCCTGGGATGCGTACTTATGCAAGATGGGAAAGTAGTCGCTTACGCCTCACGGCAACTACGACCGTATGAGATGAATTACCTCACACATGATCTGGAATTAGCAGCAGTAGTGCACGCTTTGAAGTTTTGGCGTCACTATCTTATGGGCAATCGTTGTGAAATATATACTGTCGACGATCGGTAAACCGCCGATCTTACGGTATTCGTGGAATGTGTATGTATGAGGGTTAGGGACCGCTAGGGCACAAGGCCAAGAGATCTGACAGCAAGGAAACGTCCTTTTTATACAAGTTCGGGTCTCCCTCAGGATAATAACCCTACGTCCTGTTGATAAATTATGAGAGCAGCCGATATTGTTATCCAACTCATAACCATGCTAAGATTCCCTTGTCCCAATTGAAAATTTCAAATAATTTCAACATGAGCCTTTGAGCCGACTGTGAATCCAAACCCAATTCCACTACAAGAAGCTTTAGAAAACTTTGAAACTTTTCATGGGACATCCTCAGACCATATATGACCCATTTTTGACAAGAAACTCTACTGCTTTTATTCATCCTTCTCCTTCGAAAAATACAAAAGATTTCAGCCACTCCACTGTTATGTTTGATTTCTAGTTTTTTTTCTCTGTTTCATCAACCAACTCTAACACGGCAGCCCATGTGCTTAAACCCTCCTGCACTCAAAAACATCAGGTACCTACCCATCTACTTCTCATAACTCTTTCTTCTTTTATCCCCTGCTCTTGCATTTCTTTCCCAGCACGCCAAGCTGCCTCCGTTCCCAGAGCTCCACTCCCTTCCTTGCTTCTTTCCCTTCCCAAGCACAGGCCACCCTCTGCGTCGTCACTCACCGATCTCCACCACCTCAATTGTTTTCCCTTATTCTCCAGTTCTCAACACCAACCTGAGCCGTTGAGCTACCCAAGCAGCCAAGCCCCAACTCTTCTGGAGCCCGAGCACACCTCTTTTCCCCATCTCTCGTACGGAACCAAAGACCGTCGGATCCTTCGTCATCGAGCTCGATAGGGAGCACCGCCCCGGTCCCCCATGTCCCAACTCCCCGGTGACTCCCTTACTTCCTCCTCCTTGTGCATCCGCCACTGACCGCCATCGAAGCCGCTCAGCTCCGCGCCGCCGGAGAGCACTGCCAAGCCAGATCGTCGCCGCCGGCCACCCACGGGATCTTTGTTCAGACCTCGCCGCCGGTCGCGCCCCCTACGGCACACCGCCACCCGCGGGACCTCCCCGCCGATGTCGCTCGGGTGGCCTCCGGTGATCGGCACGGCCCTAGCCAACCATCTCGCTCGGCGCCCATCTCCCTCCTCTTGACCCGAGCACTGTCTTGAGTTACCTGGGCCGCTGCCGCCGGTGAGGAGCTACTAACCCCCGCCGTCGTCGTCTCCGGTGACATCCTGAGCCGCCGCTACCAGCTATCCCTCAGTTCTCTCTCTCTCTTGCAGGAAAACCGCCACCGGCGAGCGCTCTGCCCGAGCGCCCTCAGCCTCACCCCGACGATGCACCAAGGAGTGCGCGGCCCGCCTGGCCTTGGATCCAGCCTCGGTCGCTCTAACCCGAGCGCCGCTTGCCGCCGGCGAGCTGCCGCAGGAGCTCCTCCCCCCTCTTACGCCCCTGGCTGCCGCATCAATCAACACCGAACACGGCCGAAGTAAGCAGCGGCGTCTACACCTCGGGCCGTTTTTCTCTCTCTTCCCTGAAAGCGGCATGGAACCGGAAGGACCGCACCAGTAGACCGGCAGCTGGGCATAGATCGGTTAATTTGGGTGGAAGCCATTTTCAAAAAAAAATACGCCTTCCTTCTTGCAAAGCGTATTCTTCTCCCTGCTCCTGGGTCCAAAACGTTTCCAATCACCAAAAGCGTAACTCTGAAAGTCGCCTCTGACGTCATCCTCCAGAAAATCTTCCCTCTCCATTTTCCCTCTCGGCAAAACTTCGTAAGCCCATTTCTCCTCCGTTGTAGCTCCGATTGACCCCAGTCTTTTTCCTATATTCATCTAAAATCAAATCCTATCCACCAGTACCAACCTCGTAATTTTTGGAATAAATTGAATTTTCAAATTTGAAACAATTCATTTGAGCATGTCATATATTCCTTTAGCATAGTTTAACTTGGTTAAATTCCTTGTTGCATAAAACCAATCATGCCATGTTAGTTTCAGTATACCTTTATTTTTGAAACCTTTTATACCATAATAACAGTAAGGGTTTTGAAAACCTAATAATTGCAATTCAGCTATTATATGCATGTATGTATATGTATGTGCACATATGTCATTTTAAATCTTGCTTTAACAAGTTCCATATAGGTTTCTAAAAAAAAACTTTGAAACATGAATCAGGTCCTCTGGACCCAACCTTGATATGAGAGCTGAGAGCTTTTAAAAGGTAGTATGATCATAACATTGCATACTCTAGTTTTTCTTATATGCGAAAACCCTTGCTTCATGTGATATTAATTCCATCACATTGATGTGAAAAACTCTAGCATTCTTCTAAGCTCAGCATATGGTTCTATATGTTGCTTGAGTGTATTTGGGTTCTTAATTGGATCTTCCTTGCATCATTGCTTATTCGATATTTTTCGACGTGTAGAGACAGTGTTGCGAGACCTCGCAGAAGGATTCCGGACGAGTACCGTACCCAGTTCCAGATCGAAACGCGGCCATTGTTGCCAGGCAAGCTCTCTACCCTTGATCATGTTGAATCCCAAGTTTACGAAATGATATTTCGTTTACGAAACATGCATGCTATGTTTTACAACTCGTTATTTTATGTAGTGTAATTATGCCTGATGTTTAGCAAACCCTAGTTCGACACTGATCTCCTTGTAGCCCTAAGGACTACCTATTCCGATAGTATTATTGAAAACCTAGGGTAGAGTATGTATGTATGCTTAGCCTTGCAGTAGTAAAATTAGGTTTTTCATAAAAAGGATACTTGAAAATTTTCTTATGATGGAAGTCCGAAGGGACCGTCGTGTCCGAAGGTGTTTGAAGGTAGAAATATCCATGGGTGGGATATTTGCCGGAAAAGATTTTATTGAAACAAAATCAAAATGGAGAAGATTTTGATCCAGGTTAGAGATGGTGTAGGCGAGAGCAGGAAGTGCTTGATAAAAAGGAAGCCCGTGTGGTTCCTTTAATTCCGTTGTAGCGGAAGAGGTGTGGAGTCTTTCTCGGATCAGTTAAGGACTGAGCTTAAGTGCCGTTTGGCCAAGTCTTACCGTATGTCCACATGTCCTTTGTGGAAAAGACTTGACCTACTACCTGGTCTGAGACTAGCATGAACCCGTAGGCAGTGGGTAGTGTGCAGATGAGGTGGCAGCCTCTGTAGAGAGTTGCCCGTTGTAGCGAGGTTTAACTCGCCACAAAGTTGGAACACCAACCTCCTTGTAGCGATGTTACTGACTCAAGTTATGTTTGGGATATGTCCTTCTGGCGGGTTCATTGCTAAGTTTACTCCGGTGAAGAGTCTCGTTGTAATAGCCCTGTCAGTATACGTCGTGAACTGTACCTAGGGTGACCCACATCGTGTGGGTAAAGCCATACCACCTCTGCAGAGGGTTAAAACTATTCGAATAGCCATGTCCACGGTCATGGACGAACTTTGTTGGGCCACACTATAGTAGATTGTTACAAAGCCAATATGGGTTATGGGTTTAAGAACGTGATCCATCGTGTCCGCAGAGTAACATGAATGTCTCCTCGTCGAAGCGGGAGAGGAGAAGGGATTCCCCATTGAAGCGGGCAATCGCCAATATCCCCGTCGTAGCGGGTGAGCAAAGACTCCCCGTTGTAGCGGGTGGTTACAGAGTTTTCTGTTGTAGCGAAAAATACAAGTACAATTCCCCGTTGTAGCAGGTGGAATAAAGAAGGATGTGATCAGCTGCCACGTCTCGGTAAAGCCGGGACAGTTTTCAACATCTGCTTTTACTATCTATTTAAATATTCAAATCGTAAATTTACTTTTTAGCACAACATGAGACATAGGCTAGAGCCCGATTCTTGATATACCCGTGCATGTATATATCTGTGATAAACTCCCTGGTGGAGAGCTTGCGAGTACATTCAACGTACTCACCTAGCTTGTTGATTTGGCCAGACAAAAGGGTCGACAGCTCGAAAGCAACGACGGTATCCGCGAAAACTAGGGCGAAACCCCAGTCAGTTGCCTGTCGGGAACGGCATATTGATGGGCCACACCACCGCTTGATTTTCGCTACAAGATTTTAGCCGTGGGGCTAAAGGTATAATTATTCGATCTCGAAGATCGGTTATGTATCATATTCTAATAAGTGCGTGTATGACCTTGATATACAGGTTAACTTGTGTGTACCGGCTACTGATCATGGAACCGGTACAGTAAACACAAGGGTTTATCCGGCCTTAAAACCGGGTACGCCACACCATTTTGCAAATGGCTCGTTTTGAAGCTTTATACTGGCGTAAATGTCGTACACCTTTGAATTGGCATGAAGTTGGAGAAAAACAAGTGTTCGGACCCGACACTTTGGAAGAGGCTGATAAGCAAGTAAAAGTGATTCAAGAGAGATTGGAAATGGCACAGTTTAGACAGAAGAGTTACTCAGACAAGCGCCACAAAGACATATGTTTCAAGATAGGTGATGCTGTGTACCTGAAGGTATCCCCGCTCAGAGAGCTACGTCGTTTTGGAAACAAAAGCAAGCTAGCACCTCGCTATATTGGTCCCTTTGAGATAACTGCTCGTCGTGGAGAGAGCTTATCAATTGGCTTTGCCGGAGAAGTTATCCAATGTGCACAATATGTTCCATGTGTCACAGTTGAAGAAGTGTTTCAAGGAACCGGAAGAAGAAGTTCGGAAAGCTTCGTTGGATGATATTGAGGTCCAAGATGATCTAACATATGAAGAGTACTGTGGCATACCCGGTTTTAAGGCCGGATGAACCCATGTGTTTACTGTACCGGTCCCATGATCAGTAGCCGGTATACACAAGTTAACTTGTATATCAAGGTCATACACGCACATATTAAAATATGATACATAACAGATCTTCGAGATCGAATAATTATACCTTTAGCCCAACGGCTAAAATCTTGCAGCGGAAATCAAGCGGTGGTGTGGTCCATCAATACGCCGTTCTCGACAGGCAACTGACTGGGGTTTCGCCCTAGCTTTCGCAGATACTGTCGTTGCTTTCGAGCTGTCGACCCTTCTATCTGGCCAAATCAACAAGCCAGGTGAGTACATTGAATGTACTTACAAGCTCTCTGCTAGGAAGTTTATCACAGATGTATGCATGCACGGGTATATCAAGAATCTGGCTCTAACCTATGTCTCTGGCTCTAACCTATGTCTCTGGCTCTAACCTATGTCTCATGTTGTGCGAAAAAGTAAGTTTGTATATGGAATATCTAAATAGTTAGTAAAAACAGATGTTGAAAACTGTCTCAGCTTTACCGAGACGTGGCAGCTGTTCACATCCTTCTTTCTTACTCCCGCTACAACGGGGGGAATTGTACCTGCATTTTTCCGCTACAGCGGAAAACTCTGTTATCACCTGCTCCAACAAGGAGTCTCTGCTCACCCACTACGACGGGGATGTTGGCGATTGCCCGCTACAAGGGGAAATCCCTTCTTCACTTCTCCCACTTCGACGAGGAGACTTTCATGTTACTCTGCGAACACGACGGATCGCGTCCTTAAACCCATAACCCATTATTGGTTTGGAAACTCCAATCTACTATAGTGTGGCCCAACCAAGTTCGTCCATGACCGTGGACACGACTATTCGAATAGTTTTAACCCTCTGCAGAGGTGGTACAGCTTTACCCACAAGATGTAAGTCACCCTGGGTACACTTTGCAACGTATACTGACAGGGCTATTACAACGAGACTTTTCGCCGGGTTACCCTAGCAACGAACCCGCCGGAAGGAATTATCCAGACCAAGCTTCAATCAGCATCATCGCTACAAGCAGATCGGCATTCCAACCTTGTGGCGAGTTAAACCTCGCTACAACGGGCAACTCTCTACAGAGGTTGCCCCCTTATCTGCACACTCCATACTACCTACGGGTTCATATACTAGCATCACGTCGGTTACCGGGTCAAGTCCTTCCCACAAAGGACATGTGGACGTATTGTAAGACTTGACCAAACGGCACTTAAGTTTGGTCCTTATGTGATTCGAGAAGGACTCCTCACCATGCCCGCAGACGGACAGCGAGAACCACGCCGGGATTACCTCGCATACAACATCCTTCCTGCTTTTTCCCTTCATTTTTGACCCGGATCAAAATCTTCTCCATTTTTGTTTTGGTTTTAATAAACCTTTTCCGGCAAATATCCCAACCCATGTATATTTCTACCTTCATACACCATCGGACACAACGGTCCCTTCTCAAATATTCACCACATGAAATATGTGAGTATCCCTCCCTTTTTCGAAACCTACATTTTACTTCTGCAGGGCTAAGCCATGTACATACATAGTCTACCCTAGGTTTCCGATAAAACTTCCGGAATATGGAGTCCTTAGGGCAACAAGGACTTCAGTGTCGAGCTAGGGTTTGTTAAGCATTGGTCATAGCTATACTACATAAAATAACAAGTCGTACAACATAGCATGCATGTTTCGTAAACAAATTATCATTTTGTAAACTTGGGGTTCAACATGATCAAGGGTTGAGAGCTTGCATGGCAAGTGTTGTCCGGCTCTCGAGCTTGAACCTGATACGGCAACGCGTTGGTTCTGCCTCGTGAGGTGCCACAACGCTGCAATTTCACGTCGGAAAATATCGAGTAAACAACGGTGCGAGGAAGAGCTAAATGGGAACCACATTTACACATATGTAACTTGAAATATGTGGTCCAGACTTAAAGAGTTTTCGGGGTTTTTGAAAAGGTGGGGAAAGGATTGACATCACATGTTAGCATTTAGGAGTTTAGCCCCCATATATTAATTAGATCCAGAGGAAGTTAATCATGTTGAAAGAAAGGAGCTAGATGAAAAGCTTTTGGAGCAAGGTTAAATCGGTATAAGTGTATATATGCATGAACATGCATACAAAAGTTGTGTTGGTTCTAAAACACCCACATTTTTCCTTACTGATTTGGCTTGATAGAGAGTTTTGAAACCAAGGTTCTCTGGACTTATATTTATATATGATTTTATGCAGAAAGGAAAGCCATATAGAGCCATGCTTAAAGGGGATATAATATGTTCATATAGGAATTGAATTCAAATATGATAATTCAAATAATTTCCAAAAATTATGAAACTGGTACCTGAGATAGGGTTTGAGTTTAGAAGTATATAGGAAAAAGAATGGACTCAATCGGAGTTAGGACGAGGAAGTTATGGGCTTCCGGATATTTGCCGGAAGGGAATAAAAGGGGAAAGAAACGTTGAAAGCGCAAACTAGGAATACACCTTCTGCTGGACAGGGCGGTTCTGGATCAAAGAATGGGGGAAATTCATTTCCCGGAGGAGGAGACGTACTCCACAGAGAGGAATTCGAGAAATACGCCTTTGATACAGGAAGGCGTAAACTGAAAAGGAGGTTGGGGAGTGTATGCCTTCCTAAACGGAAAACGTATTTCCACGAACGTGTCTTCACCAAGCGACGCTGTCAGGACAGAGAAGGGAAAATGGGCCGACGGCAGGCGCGCTTAGCATGCACGATTAGAGGTGTAAGCAAAGGGAGATTAGAGGAGTTAGACGGCGGCGCCGCTCACCTCTACCGCGGTCGCCGGCGGCAGGTGCGAGCTGCGGCAGTGGCTGCTGTCGGCGGTGGGTGGCGGTGAGCTCCAATGAAAGAGGCGGGCGTTGGTCACCAGGGGAGGCGGGAGCAATGACTTGCGCCTAAGCCCGTGGCAAGCAGTCCAATGGCGCCGGCAGGAAAAAGGGGAATGTGGGCAGCTCGAGAGGAAGTAGAAGAGGACTGGCAGGTGGCTTGCTTGCCGAGCTATGTGGCGGCGCGTGGATTTCTTGGGAGGCAAGGAAGAGATTGGGGTGGGGAGCTCGGTTGCAAGGAGGAGGAGAGTGGAGCGATGGGGAAGGTAGACCAGTGGGGGCGGCCATGGCCGTACCGGCGACAAGAGCGGCGTAGCGTGGAGAACCGAAGCGAGAGAGGAGTACAACGGCCCTGGTGTGCTTACCGGCGACGAGCGGGGGTATGGCCGGTGGTGGCCTTGGGGCGAGCAGAGGAGGTACTGGGGGGGTAGCGATTAGATTAGAGCTCGGGACGGCTCGGGCTTTGGGGGATTGCAAAGAATCGGAGGGAGGAAACCAGAGGAAATCGCTCATGAGCTCGGGGGGAGCTCGTGTCCTGCGTGAGTGATCTGCTGGAATAGGAGAAGGTGGGGGAGACTCGACAAGAATGGGGCACAGAATGCAGAGCTCCCGTGTAGCGCGGCTGTGGCGGCGGGCAGGCATGCGCGGCAGAGGGCGGCTGGGCTACTGCTCGGTTGTGGCAGTAGAGGAGAGCTAGATGGGGACGATGGGGCTAGTGGGAAACTCGGCTCGGGTGAAAGAAGAACTGGGGGCAGGGGAGGGGTGAAGAGGAGAAACGCTCAGGGAGAGAAGTAGGAGCTCGGGTAGGAGGGTTGCGGCAGCTCCTGCAGCGGCAATACTATGCAGTGCTCGGGAAATTGAGAGAAGACAACCGAGGGAGCAGCTCAGGCGTGCGATGGCTCGGAAGAAGAAAGGGATGGAGCTTGAGTGAACAATGCTTGGATCTCGGTTTGGAAAATGGAGAGGAGGCAAAGTCCTAGCTGCTTGGCTGAGGAGGAAAAACCAGCTTGGGATTTACCACGTTGGGGAAGGAGAGCTATTGAGGAGGTTTGCTCGGTTTGGTGCTATGGAGAGGAGAGCTCGGTTTGCCAGGGAAGAATGGGGAGAGGAGCTGCGCATGTAACTTGTGAGAGAGTAGGGGACATGGGCAGCTCAGTTGCGTGTGCTTGACAATGCTGTGGAGGTGTAGTGGAGACTTGGGTTGCGTGGTCGGAGTGAGTTGAAGGGAGTAATTGACCAATGCTGTGAAAAGGAAGAGGCGGCAGCCTGTGACAGTGTGTTGGCAGGAGAAAGAAAAAGTTCAGCTGGTCACTGGTATATGGCTATTGACGCATAGTATTTGTTTGGTACCAACCGCTGTGGAGAATAATGCGTGAGTTGTGCTTAGTAGGGTTCACGGGAAGAGATATGACACAGAATAGTAATAAGGATCGGGGAGGTTTTTCCTCTGATTCTTTGGACAGCATGTTGGAAGGGAATAAATGGAGCGGTGGGGAAATCGACTTGTGCCGTGGAAGATCAGAGGAGGGTAGGCACGGATCGGTGAGTTTTCAAAAAGGCACTACAGGCCCTAGATATAACAGAGAGGTACCATCAATGAGCTTGTACTGTCAGAGTTTACTTTATCTGGGTTTGCGACAGGTGATGGGTCGTGCCAGGGATAGGTTACTGCGAGGAATAGGGTTTACTTTTCATATACACATATATGTAGAGGCATCTGGCTGAAGGATGGCCATATACACGTATGTGGGTATGGGTATGCGAAAACTTGCAGGTGGGCGTGTCAGGACACTCATGAAATCCTGCAGAGAAAAACTAGGCGGGGATTGGGAAGCGCGAATACAGGGGCCAAAATGAGGGGGAATGACTTGAGCGATTATTTTAGCGAATGCATAGTTCCTTGTGGATAATAAACACACATGCGACCATCTTGTAGATGCGTCGATTAGAACCATGAAATATCTGAATAGTCCAGATAATGGCTGAATTGGACCACATATATCTCTTTGAAGACGTTCAAGGAAATTAAGTGGTTCATTTCTTATCTTAAGATGAGAGGGTCTTAAAATTAATTTCTCCGTAGCACATGCGGTGCATACAAAATCTGAGGATTTGAAAATTTTTGCAAGTTTTAAGTCATGACCAACAGAATTTTTAATAATTTTTCTCATCATCCCTATGCCGAGATGGCCAAGGCAATCATGGCAAACCTTGAATTTGTCAAGATTTTGAAAAATTACTTTATACGTAACATGTCGAATTGGTCTAATGTATGTGTAGTACAATCTAGTTTTTAAAGAGGGAATTTTCTTAAGTATTTTTTTTATATCCGTCATTTTTAGTGATGAGGAGACTTTCGTCATTGCTCTCAACACTAGTTTCAATGTGGAAACTATTTTTACGGATATCTTTAAAACTTAGTAGGGTACGAGTTGAATTGGGATACAAGAGTGCATCCTCTATTGTTATTTTCGTACCCATAGGGAGAATGATTGTGGCTTGACCAGAGCCTATGATTATGACATCGCGTCCAGCGATAGTCATAATATTTTCTTTACTCTTTTTTAGAGTTTGAAAATATTTCATTTCTCTTAAAATTGTGTTAGTGGTGCAACTATCCACTAAACATATTTTCTCCTCCATTGAATTGTCTTGAAAATTCTTTCTTCTTCTTGCTTCTTGATTGCGTGCTGTTCAATGTGGTGGCCGGAGTTCTTGTCGATGGTAGAGCAAAGGTACTAATAACGTGTTAAGAGTATGAATTGAGACAGGGTTTGGACACAGAGAATTGTGATTCCTTGTTATTGATCTTTGATGCTTGATACATATATATACATTCAGAGGAGACGGTAGTTTAATTGAAGCATCATTAGCAACCGCTAATAACGGTTGTAATTTGATCATCGTCGCATCCCTCCAGAGACACATCGGTTCACAACACAAAACATAATCGAGGACTTGGTCACATTGATTGTTTGCCCTGAACAGCCTTGGTACAAATTTAGAATGTTCTTCAGATGGGCCGCACCTATGATACCACCTTAAGCAATAAATATTTGAGATGTCCTTATAGGCATTCTTATCCATTGTGTCGGCACAGGCCGCACCTATGATACCACCTTAAGCAATAAATATTTGAGATGTCCTTATAGGCATTCTTATCCATTGTGTCGGCACAAGTGATCCTAACGTAAGGGTGATCAACCTTAGTACCATATGGACCTCAATCAACTATTACAAGCTAGCCTTATGCCTTTGCCACTACGCGAATTGTCCATTACATTTTTGCCACTCTCTTCTTGGGCCTGCATTTCAGTTACACGGCCCAGTGGCAAATTCATAATGCAATATGAATCACATTAGATATCCATCACGGGCCAAACCATTCTCACCTCGTGCTAGGTTTCGGTAGTTCCTCGAACAAAACAGTGACAACACAGTCGAGAGTACTTGACATGCAGAACCTTCTTAACCTAATTTCCCCTCGCCTACGGTGCCCCGACAACGAATTTTTAATTAGACGGTAAAAAAAAGGTCCAAGTGTCTGAACATCACCAGAATGACGCCAACATGCAGCAGATAGGAACTGAGATCTGACAACAGCGACAAATCCAAAGGAAACATAGATTTTTTAGGTAATAATCTAGTAGCAAGTAGATAGATGCTTTATGAGCGCTGTTCCCATCCTTTTTAATAAAAATCGTAGAGAGCTGCCCAAGACATATAGATCATAATTTAAGATAGCGACAGTTAAGGTACATAGATAGCATGGATAGTGTCAACAGCGATGAGACGAACAGCAGATAGATCTAAAAGTTTGGTTAAGATCCTAGCGAACGGTAAATACCGGAACATCGCATCATGCAGCCACAAGGATGATAAATCAGGTCAACTGATCTCACTTCCACCGCAAGATTATTGCAGTCTGTTTGTCCATAACACAAGAGCTTCTCCACTGATGACGCAACTCCAATCTGAACGGATGCTTTCATATAGTTACTTCCACGCAATGCAAGGCAACCTACAAGATGAAGAGTTATTGTAAATATTATGCAAAATACTACTCTCTTTGATTCATAACATAAGTAGTTTTAGGATTCTAGAGCTTTGTCTAAATATAAGTAGTTTTAGAAATCCTATGCACATTTATGTAATGTTTTTCTAATCTACCCCTCATTAATTGCTATGGTCAATGAAATCTTTTCTCATATTTACATATCATGGAGTATTTAATGCATGAGAGACAAGGATAATAGTGTCATTTGGTACATTAACTAGCTCCTCCTTAATTCTTGTGCCTAAACCTAAAACTACTTATATTATGAATCGGAGGGAGTACATTCCTTAAAGAAATGGAGAACAGAAAAGGTTGAACTACATTTTGCCGAAGTACCAAAGTAAATAGGCGAAATGGTAGAAAGCATAACAGATGGAACTTTGGGTGGTATCACAGCAGCGTCATGGAAGTTTTGCAGTATTTTGCTAATGTAGATATCTGTCAGTGCTATTGAATCAATTTTTCCTGATTTAAATGAGTACAATATTTCCCTGTATTTTCTTGCGCCATTCTTCAAGAGTTAGAGCATGAAAATCTCGACGTGCCAAGTACTGATTTATTACAAATAAAAAACAGTTTCAGATTTCACATTTCACGATACATGGTTGATGGTTCTTCCACTAGCTAGATATGCCCTCCAGTTCTCTAATAACGATCGAGGCCTGTCATGAGATTCTAGTCCTTGTCTTACCATTTACCAAGATCAAAATAATGAAGATCCTAGATATTGCAAGTTGCACGAAAATGAGAAAAAACAGATGCTTAGCATTACTAGGTAACTACAAAAAACATGATTTATTTTTAATCATATGCCAAGATCATGTCCATAGTATGAGTTCGCAGTTTGAGTGGGACCCAACTTAACAGGGATGCCAATTAAGTCAGGTTAAATTCAAATCCAAACCAAAATCTAATTTCTCTCTCAAATTCCTATATATTGCTTATTGCTAATTTGGTCGATTGTCTGGGTCTAGGCTTAAGTCTAACAGATGAATTCAAACATAATACAAATGAACACTGGGTCGGTTGCAGTTTCCCATACAATATAAATTGTACCAGTTTGTTGTTATGGATCCAAATCTAAGCCTATTTAGGTAAACTCAAAGTCCCAAACACATGAGAGAAAAGGCATGATCATATGCCAGACAAGGGAAATCCAACCTTAGCTGTAAATAAAATAAGGATAGCCTAAACATGAGCTGGTATTTATTTAGTTTAGTAGCATGGATTTATTAAAAGAGCTCAGCTCATATGAACATGACCATATCAATACCATTGTCCACTCATAGATACCTAAGTCACTAAACTACAAAACTTGTATGAACATAAAAAACAACAGCGCTCTTAGAAACTCACGCTAATTTCAGGGATACATCCGAACCATCATCGTTATCCTGTGAGCTTCCAGAGTGCAATGCAGTCATCACAGATTCAGAGGACTGTCCATCTTCAGCAATAACATTTTCTGTATCAGCAACCACTAGCTTGCCAGCTGTTGGTATCTGGGATACCTGTATCAGGAAATAGCAAGGGAAATACAAATATTTATTCAGATGGACCGGACTGAACAAACCACGGCGCAGATGCTAGTTAAAGAAGGTTCAGTTAATACTTGGTTCCTCAGTTGCATGTTCTCCTCTGCCAGCTGTGAACTCTGCGGCAAAATATGGAAAGTAGTGCAACATATATATTAGTTTTTCATCTTATCTCAACTGACAAGGGTACTTCAAACCAATAAATTGATAGTTGTCCTTTCTTTTTAATGTCCCATCTGCTAATGCTATATCCGACCAGCATCTAACAGCACAATGAACCCTTACTAAACGTAATGTAAACTTTTCCCTTGAGATAGCCTCCACAATGTGAAAGCTATTCTTGTACTCTGTATGTTAAATTGGTAGAATGTTGACAGGTCACTGAGAACATTACAATTTGCAACTGAGTTTTTTCTTTCGTCGAATGGACACCTGTCCTGTTATCTTCTAACCAGTTGAAATCAACAAGTTTCTATTAGGTGCAAAGGGGACAGGAAACTTAAACATTATACATAGAATAATTTCAAAATATTATTAAGCGGATAACATAATGTACTCGATAACAAGACAATAGGAACATTTAATCATTTACACATGGGATAATCCAGGAAAGAACATTTTCTTGCCTAGCTACTGAAAGGCATAAGCTCAAAAGATTGTCCACATATGTCAGCACTAAATTCTATTCATCTTTACATATGTCAGCACTAAATTCTATTCATCTTTTCTCTAGTTTGAGCACTCAAGTGATACGTTAAATTTGCCTGCATGTGCTATCTTGTAAGAGAGGGTATAAAGCATCGACTGAGCAACTACAATAGGTATCCAAGAAATGTGCGACATAAGACACGCAACACATGATCTGTGTCTGTGTTTTGGTTTTGTTTTTCTTTTCTTTTCTTTTCTTTCGTTTTTCATTTTCGTTTTTGTTTCTGTATTCGAATATCATGATCCTTCATACCTTCTTCTAATACAAATGGCAAGCTCCTTGGTGATTGCTCGAGAAAAAAGGACACACAACACAGTTGCAACTCTCACCACAAATCATGCATAAGGCTGAGACAGCTCTAATTATGGAAGGTTGATTCCATAATTTGTCTGCCATTCCTCCTTGCTCAAACAAGGGAGAAACTTGTATTGCTGAGGACCAAAGTTCCAAGTTTTACACCACAGATAGGAATTCCTTAACAAAAGGTATTATTTCTTAACAAAAGGTATTATTCTTTATAATAAAGCTTAACAGTTCCAGGCAGCTAATCAAACATATATAGAATTACTACCATCTCCTCTTTTCCCTCCTTTAAGTGAGACAGATGATTAAGCTTATCAGCTATCTTATCAGCTTGACAACAATTAGATTAGCAGGAGGATTTTCATAACCTTCATAAATAGGTTTTTAGATGGCGCACAAGCATTCAGACTTTTGGTGAACATAGATTCATGTTCTCCCTCTTCATTTAACTCAATATATGACTTCCCAATCAAGTTACAAGTACTCTAGCCCTAATGTCCAAATCACAGTAGCACATGTAATTTCTTCTTTATTGGCAGAAACTACACAAAATCAACTATTTACACCCAAAATGTTTTATTAAGTATGAATTAGTGAATTCAAAACTGTAGTAGGACATAAAAATTAATGTAACACTTGTTTTCTCAAAACATGGGAAGCATGCGTAGATGGAACCAAACCAAAGATTAAGGTTCTACTTATGCAGAAAATAAAACCAAAGATTAAGGTTTTACCTTTTGCTGGAGTTCATTGACCTGTTCCAAGAATTGTTGATCCTGCAAAATCATATAGCCCACTAAACAGTTGCTCATAGTGATCCTGACTTGAAGGGAACTGTGAAAAATGCCATGTTCAGTCATCATACTTTTGTCTGGAGCACCCTGTGCAGACCAACTTCAAGGTTCTTCTCCAACTGCTGGAGTTCTTCAACACTCAATCCCTCAAGCTCCTCACCTCTCATCTGTCTATAAGTTGAACATGAAGTATGAACTATCATTATTATATAATTTATTGTAAACAAATATTTCAGTCAATCACGTAAAAACAAAATGGGATAGAACATAACCTAAGTTGAAGACTAGCTTCGTCAAGTTGCTCATTCAAATTTGCATATTTGCTATGTTCTAACTGAAAATAAAAAGGTAAACTGTTAACATAAGCAACAAAGTAGAAAGGCTGCACAGCCCGCATGTCAGTATCAATTAGATTAAGAATTACAACTAATAACCACATGACAACTATCTGCATACCTGGAGGAATTTTAAAACAAGTACTCTTGATGGATTCAGAAAAACATTAATATACATACACGCATAGCTGATGAATTTTTTTAATCTATATATTCTCTTTAAAAACGGAAGATTGTTCCGTGAACTCACAAAAAATATTGTGGTCATGATCCACCAAACAAAAGTATAATTGTGCCAACATATGCTACTTACTAGACTGGGAACATAAACATCCATTAATGAAAAAACAAGAAAGAGGCCTATACCATTTTTTACACCTACGGTAAAAAAAAAGATCATCATTAATTAGATCATGTTATATGTGGAGCCTAACAGCCAACTAGAGAGAACTCTAGAATGGTTAAATGTAATCCTTGTTTCAAGTATTCTACATAATCTTTTAAAGGATCCAAGTAAAGTTCTGCCGCAATGGTTTCAGATTAAAAAAATCATATTATATGAGGGCTTGTGCTAGTCTAGGCCTTGAACACAAAATGTATTTTGGGTCATAGCTTAATATTGCTTATGTAGATTCCTGAGTATTGGGATGCTATAAAAACAGTACTTTGCTAGCTAGCATCACTAAAAAAAAAGAATGATTATTACGTTCAAATCAAGAGAAGGCTGGTCTGCTTTCCCAAGGTTCTTAGAATGTGTGCTGTACTTGTCGATGATCTCATTCATACTGTCCAAGGAAAGGCAACATTAGTACCATAGCAAGCTACAATAAATCAAGCAAAATGAAATAACTAAAATATTAGTGATACATGCATGTTCATAACTATACAGGGGCAGACCATGACACTAATTGCAGTCATTTTGACAGTTGATAGTACAGATCCTCAGATATATTAACATAACATGGGTATAATTTACCACAATGACAGTCACATATAGCGATCAGAAGACTGTTGTTGTACATATCAGAATGAAAAACGTAACTCAAATACACGGATAACAACTAGCAATCAGAAACAAGAATCTGATATTAAGTTCAAAGTGAAGAGTGGAGTCCAATGACAATCAAATAAGATACTAGTTCATAATTAACCAATAACGTTTCTGCATATATAACATCATATCCTTAGTGCCAAATTGAAATAAAGTAAACAGAAGAGAAAGCTAAAGCAGGTATTTCTTTGCTAAAAGAAGGTGAACCTTTCAGCAGATAGACAGTCAGAATGGTTAGTGACTTCTACCAGCACTTACTAGGAAAGCATCGGAACTTTCCCACTGATTTTGTATAGCAGTATTTAAAGTACATCAGTAGTACATACCACGCGTCTCAATTAATTCTGTAAACTACTTGAAACAAGGACTAATTACTTATAGAGTTGTAGTTCCTAGAAGTGAACGTAAAATATAATGCACTACGGAGGAAATTAAAAGTGAGTTATTCGTCCTTATGTTTTGCACCTATAGTTTGCTGTTCATAAGCATATAAATCATACCACTTTATTATAATGCTGTTATAATCAAATGGCTATTAATAATTCAGCAAAATTAGACATGTGTTGGTATGATCCAGAATCATCCTAGAAATTTAAAACACCTCGTGACTCTTATTTTACACAAATGGTTGCTATTATTTAAGCAGAAGGTTTCTGTTTCAAGTAAAAGAAGTTGAAATCATATCCTATGTTATCATATCAATTGATACATATTTGTTAAACCTTGGAACAATATACATCCTCACCAAGAGAATGCAATTGAAATATCATGATGCTAAAACAGTGCAAACAAGGATTTTGGTAATGGTATATTATTTGTTTAGCTGGGGTATCTTTTCAATGTCAATATAAACAGCACAACCAAGAAAATTGCATCTTTAAGAGATTACTTGAAAACGATCAAAAGATTACTTGTAAATGCAGCACATAAGTTAAAGAACTGTGAGGCATGGCTTTAATTTGTTGTTTCATAAGAAAAGGATGCATATCGTAAACAAACAAACATGATGCGCAAGATGCAAGCATATATACTGTGGTAGAACATTAGCTTGGATAAATTATCCCAACAGCCACATTCTACCGCAGCGAATAAAACGTGAACGAAATTAGTGGATCACATCGGCACAACAATTTAAGCACCGCAAATATGATTGCTTTGAGGACGGCTTCAAACTCAAAAGGAAAAAAGAATGGATAACGAACAATGCGTGTAAGATAGTACAAAGAATTTCTCATCAAACAACAGTGCGACTTAACAAAATATAAAAGTAAAAACAATTAACTGCACAGAACACGAAGTCCCCAATATGATCAGTGGGTGTGGCGACAAAGCAGCACATAAAATCACAAGTCCGACCGTACGCAATTAGCAGGCGCGCCTTTATCCCCACCGGAGCACTCGAGGAATACGCACTTCGATTAAACCACACGCAACGATGATACATGCATACACAGCAAATAACAGAAGTTACAGCACTGGCAAAGATGCGCTTGTAACACCGCACTCGGCCATACACCCAGAAAAAGGAAACTCTCAAAAAAATCTGCAACTACAGGAAAATACTACAGTAACCGAACTAAAATCCCCATTTATGCGGAGACGATAAGCGCACCATCGCATCCTTGAGCAAACCAGAAACCCATCACACGCAGTGATAAGTGACGCGATGTCTCACGCTAGCCCGTCACATGACTTCCACCGGACGCGGCGCAAAAAAAACACACGAAATAGAGATACCTCGTGACGAGGTGCAGCCTGAACCCTAGCCATGCCGGATCCTACGCCCTGGAAGGTGAGGGGAGAGGAGAGGCGTCTAGATCTACCGGAGCACGGAATCGCGAGACGGGGCGGAAGGAATCGGCGGTAGAGGCGCGAGTATATAGCACGTACCTGGAGCTGGCGAACTGGGAGAGCTTGCCGGTGGAAGAGAAGACGATGAGCGCGACGTCGGCGTCGCAGAGCACGGACAGCTCCTCGGCCTTCTTGAACAGCCCGCGGCGCCGCTTGGAGAAGGTGACCTGCCGCGCCGCCGCGCTCTCTATCCGCTTTATCTCCCGCCTCTCCCGCGCCATCGCCGCCAACCGAGCTCCCTCCCTCCCTCCCTACCCACCAACACGGGAAGCGGGAGCGAGCGCGCGTGGCACGTGAGGAGCTTGATCAGGCGCGGAGCACCGGGGCGGGGATGCGTGCGCACACCACGGAGGGAAGCGGAGCGGGCAGCTCACTCACCGATGCGGTCGTGACGCGACGCGATGCGATGCGATGCGATGGGGATGCGGAAGGAGAGGAGAGGAAAGTGTGATGCGAGCGGGTTGGCCGGGTTGGGGTCTCGAGACGGGGACTTGCTCCAATTGGCATAAAAAAACCAAAGGCCGAGCCCACGCAGACTAAACAAAGCGATCGAGACGTGAATAAACTAAGCACGGGAACCGGCCGGCCCAGTCATTGTTTATCCAACGCCACACGGGACTGCAGCGCGGGCCCCGCGCGAGCAGCAGCAGAGGAGTAGGAGACGGAGGGGCTGGCTACCTACGGGGGAGTAGAGGGTGCATGGGGGGAAAGGGGGGAGGAAGCGGAGGGTTCCGGAAAAGGAAAGGGTTCGGGGAGGGGGGTGGCCGCGGCCGGACCAGAACAGTACTGACTGTAGCAGGCGGTGGTGGATGGACGTGTTGGGCGAAATCAGGGAGGGCGGAAAGGCGGAAAGGCGGAGGAAAAGGGAAGGGGGATCGAGCTAGCAGCGTAGGTAGGGTGGGAGAGGGGGCGCGGGGGCGGGGTGGCGTAGCTGCTCTGCCTGCTCAGTGCGGATTGGCCACGGCCGCGTACTACTGCACACGCCCGGATTCGCTGTTCCGACCCCGACTCTGTGTGCCGCCGTGGCTTCCGGATCCAAGGTCTTTGCGTCGCTTTCCTCGCTAGGCGTCCACGGTGGTGATGAACGGTGATGTTGCTTCCTGATTTCCTATTGTGTTTTAATTCCTGCGTCTTCCTCTTCTGAACTCCCGCTTCTCCTTCGTTCGGCTGTTCTGTGCAAAACTGTGTAGTGAGGAGTGGCAGCTGGGCGTGCACTAATCAACGAATGATGTTGTTTAGCGTGCCTACCCAGCGTAAGAGTCATAGTAGTATTGATAGATCATACGAGCTACTACTAACATAGTTTATTTTTGAGGTATCATTCTTCTGTATTTCGAAAAGTTCCGTCATGTTTGGTTCTGGCTGTTAGTTAACTACCATCACTTCATAAGCTAACAAAGCACCACAGAAGAAACGGATTGTATGCATTTCACTATTTCAGTGTACTTCTATTGCACAGTAGTATAGTTACTTACTTTCTGTATATTCTTTGGAAATAATGCATATTATGCCTAGATTGAGAAAATAAGTCAGTCGAATAGATTACTTATCTGATGGAACCAACGAAATAGGTTGATAACATCTGTTTTCATGAAATCCTTGAAAAAAATAATCAAAGAAAATCTATGATGATTACATTCACCTGACCGGATCAACCGAGTTATGCATGAATTAAAGTAAAATGGACACACTTGATGTTTATACGGGCATGAATCCGATAGATTGTTTGTTTTAAAAACCGAATGGCCCCCAACGGAGCTCATCTTTCAACCTTCTACGAGAGCACACTCGAACAACGCAATACTTTCGTACCACTATGATTAGTGTGCATTGTCATTTGCCAAATAAAATCATATCTTATCTTATCCATATCTGACCCAGCGTACAGAATCAGTAGTCTATTACGGACGTGAGTAGGACCTAGTGAGCCTTTTGCCATTAATTTAGTCAAAAGACCACATCTACCACCACACAGATGCACTAGCTCTGGTAAAAGCCTAAAAGGAATCGCCTCTTTCTAACAACAGGCTACACTATCTTAATCCGAGGCGAACACGATCAGGCGCTATATACGTACACGCAAAGCTGGCTGGCATCTCTTTCCACACGCTCTTTGCACGGCGGACATCTCCTGTCGCGGCGCAGGCCTTTTCTTTGTTTTGCTTTGACATGGTGAAGAGCCGTACGGTCGGTCCTGACGCGGGAGGATCACGAAAGTACCCCCTTCAACTGTTTTAGCAAGAAGACCGTGTCGTGAACAGTATAGAATCGTCTATTCGAGGCATCATATTTGAGACGGTTAGGCAAAAACGCCTCCAATAACTGATATTCGAGGCGGTTATAAATATCCAACCGTCTCAGATAATGATTTCGGAAAGAACCGCCTCGGATAACAAAATCATCCGAGACGGTTGTAAATATCCAACCGCCTCGGATATGGTGCATATCCGAGGCGGTTATATATTTACAACCGCCTCGGATGTGTTCAAACCCAAAATTTCAGAATCTCGCCAACTCCAAAATTTTAAAACCCGAAATTTTTCCCTCCGTGCCTGTGGCAGAGGACTATATATTCAATTTAGTGCATAGGAAGAGAGGCCAGATCCAGATTTTCTTCTTCTTCTCCCTTCCACTCTACTCTCCTCCCTTCACCCTTCCTTCTTCTCTCACCATTTCCATACCAAGGAGGCTCTTCTCTCCCAATCATTCTTAGAGGAGGCTCTTCTCCTCCAGTTTCGCTTCGATTTGAGGTAAGGAAGACCCTTCCAAGTCAATATTTGTACTAGTGCCTAAATTTTTTATTTTAAAAAAAATTCTTATATTTTTTTTAGTAACCCTACTCCCTCACGGTTCGGAATCCACAAAAATTACTGTATTTGGAGCTCGGGAAGAAGTTCAACAAAGGGAACGGATGGTTCGGTAGCGGGGATTATTCGTTTAGGGCCGAATTTGGAGTGAAATTTTTTTATTTTTTAAATTTTTTCTCGTATTTTTTCTAACAGCTCTACTCCCTCACGGTTCAGAATCCACAAAAATTATTGCATTTGGAGCTCGGGAAGAAGTTCAACGGAGGGTTGGAAGAGGCGACGTTTCATTCGGAGGGGCAAAAGTCAGTCTTAGATGGCGAATTTAGAGGTGAAAAATTGTACAGGTATCAATACAAGTAGATTTTTTAGATGCGCCTCGTCGATACGGTTATTTTGAGTGGTCGTGGACCCAAAATAGACACCGTATGCAAAAATTACAGCCGTTTTAGTGAAACCCTACCAGTGCCAGGTAAGGTCTTTTTTCAGAGACGGTTGCAATTTTTCAACCGCCTCGGATAACTGATATCCGAGGCGGTTGTAATTTTTCAACCGCCTCGGATATCGGCGGTTGAATAATCGCCTCCGATATGTGCCCCCATATTCGTGACCACTCCGTGGAGACGGCTGCTATAACCGTCTCGGATGTGCTATTTGAACCACCTCAGATATCGATTTGTGTACTAGTGAGATCAAACAGAAACACAAGAGACATCAATATGTTTGGCCTTTCTTTCGATTTGCCATGTTTCTTGATGCTTGGGGAATGAACTTTCTGCTGATTATTTTTCCGCTATATCATTGACTTAGTTACTGGATACTGTTTCTTGTGCTACATAACGTAGAAGACAGGCTCAGGGCTTCTTTGACTGAAATGATTTTATGTGGATTCCAGGGTTTTGTGAGTGGGACTATTAAACTAGTAGAATGTAATTACATGGAACATTTAGGAATTCTATCCTTAAAACTGAGCTGGTATGTTGCAAGCACCAGTTTGTTGATGAACCGTTCTCCACTGTATTATTGGCTCGCTAAGAGAGCCTCAAGGCAGTATCACATCTTTCATCTTTGTAGAATGATGAGAGAGACACGAGGGCATCATGTATTCATATCTTCAGCTCTTTTTTTCTATAGGTAATCTGTATCCCAAGGTTTTACAAGTGGGACTATTAAATTACTAGAATGTACATGCATTTGAAAATTGTAGACCTCTAAAACAAACCCTTAAAACTGGGCTGGTATGTCACAGTAGTAAGGAGGCGGGGTGAGAGCGGGGACACTCGGACCAAACCCACACGGCATCCACAACGGGAAAACGCTAGGCCTGGGCAGAGCACGAAAGCCTACACGGATCTGCTCGTTCTCGACGTGATCTCTTTTCCCCCGATTGGATGCCCGGGGCGCAATTATTGCCGCGCGGATGCGCACGCACCGACGAGCGTGGAAGGCTGCCGCCCCGTCCAAAATCCTCGATCGGAGGGAACAACCTATCGATCCACAGAGCCCCGGCGTACAAATACACAGGCCGCAGTGCAGCAGCTCACGCCACGGACGGAGCAGTGTGATTCTACCCTCGTACTACTAGTACGTGGCAAGATGCGGCAGCGAGGCGGGCGCCAGGGGGCAGAGCGCGCACCGGGCACTGCTACTTGCGTCCTGTGTCCGGAGTCCGGTGTACCTTTCCATGGGCCAAAATGCCATTCTAGGCTGGCTTTTGGGCACCTCTACTTGTGTCCTGTTCCGGAGTACGTGCTAGTACCATCCCTGGATTAGAAAAAAGACGCGACGGCTTTTGACGGGATCCGGCGGCCAGATCTTTGGGGGGGCAGCACTACCACTGATGAGTCGCTAGCATTTTACATGGTGACGTTCTGTGGCATAAAGTTGGTATCACGTTCATGATAGTTACTCTTGCTTGCCAAAGTCCACAAAGGGAGGCAGCTCGGTTCAAGCTGGTATATGAGTTGGGAGTTTCTCCTTGTGCCGACCTCGTCTGATGGACCTGTCTAAATCCCTCTTGTCAACTCCATGTCGAGAAGGAAATTCGCTGGCTGCTGGCGACAACGCAGCGCTCGGCCCCCACCACGTGATGGCACAGAGAGCGATGGCTGGAGGAAGGCTTTGTGACTAGGGACAGAGAGATGAACTAATAGTCGATTGCTGCCGTGCCGGGTGGAACGACTGATCACGGTCGACAGCATCTTGGAGGGGCAGTCGGCACTCAGTCGTGGCTCCATTGATTAATTAATTACTCACTCATTCAGTCTGACTTGCACAGTATGGCTTACGTCGACAGGGTGCAGTAAAATTCCTGCTGTTGATTCGCTGTGCGCCTGAGGAGGCGTTTGATTTCACAGCCAGTTTTGCACTCATCTCTGCAGCACGGCTGTTTTTGCTTCACCGATCACCCCCAACGCTCATGCACGGTTTGGAACACGAATCGATAGCTCAGCTGTTCATGCTTCAACATAGCAGCTCAGTAACTCAGTTGGGCGGGAGTTGGATGAGAAAATTTCAGTCACTTTCACGTCAAACGTGTCATCTCTGCTCGATCAGAACCGTGCGAGCTTTCCATCAGACCGCTCTAATGCATGCACACGCCCACACGCACACCTGATGCGGTGTGCCGCAGGACTACACCACTAGTCAACACCAGGGCTCACTAGCTTGGAAATTTGAGTGACCCCCGAAATATCTACGTATCGGTCTGAACTTTCAGTGACCCTTGAATTCGAGCTAGGTTCAAACATAATTAATTTCTTTCGCCAATTTCGAGCTAGGTTCAAATTCGAACGATATTTTCGGTCCATTGGCCGAACTGAACCGAAACCGAAATGGTGAACCTGACTCAAAAGCTCGCTTGCGCGAACGTTTCAGTGAAGCAGCAGGGAAGGGAAGGAGCTAGGCACCACGAAACCAACCGCTCGTCCTGCGCGGCGTGACCCCTCAGTGGCCGGAGAGGCGCCGACGCCCGGGGAGCGGGTCCGACCAGGGATCTGCAATGGCCACCAGCAACCTGGCCAGCGTGGTGGTGGCGGTGGACGGCAGCGAGGGGAACATGAACGCGCTGCGCTGGGCGCTCGACAGCCTCCGCCTCCGCCTCCGCGACGACGGCGCGCTCGTCGTGCTCCACGTCCAGCCGCCGCCCAGCATCGCCGCCGGGCTCAACCCCGGCCTCATCCCCTTCGGCGGCCCGAGTAAGCAGCAAGCTCGCAATTCCGCACGCATCTTCGCATACTCTTGTGGGTTGTGGTCCTTGTCCATTTGTCTGATGGCGTCTTCGATGAGCCGCGTTGATCAGGGGAGGTGGAGGTGCCGGCGTTCACGCAGGCGATCGAGGCGCACCAGCGACGGGTCACGGAGGCGATCCTGGAGCACGCGCTCAAGATTTGTTCCGAGAAGAATGCAAGGGGAAGGCAGGACTTATCCGTGTCAATTGCTCATCTTTTTCCGATTGTTCTTGCTTGGTGATTAATTGGATCGGGTTCTTGGTTTTTGAAGGTGGACGTGAAGATGGAGGTGGTGGTGGGGAATCCCAAGGAGAAGATCTGCGAGGTGACGGCCGAACTCCGATCTGCTCGTCATGGGGTGCCGTGCTATTGGGCCTCTCAAGAGGTAATAGAAATAGCACTGAATTCTGCTCCGGTTTGCTAAGTTTCTGCTTGTTTTCTTGCTGTCTTGCCTGACCAAATATGAAGTGCAAGGAAATTCTGGTTTCTGAAACCATCTTTCTCTTTCTTGTTGGAACACCTGTTGTAGTTGCTTGTTCGAAGATCAACTGCATATATCACTCATGTTGTTGGTGACGCATCAGATTTTGGTAAAATTACGTTATACAAGATCTGTATCTCACGAGGCAAGAATTGTGCTTAACATCCTTGTGTATATGACTCTCCGGCTTGAAACTGTAGAAAGAATATATCGTAACTGTTTATGGCTCTATGTACCCCCTTACCATGGCCTATTTAAAGATCTGAATTTCTGATCTCTGTAACGCAATCTTTTCGTGGAAATGAAAACTGCAGAAAGCAGTCTTCTTGTTCGTGCAATGGCATTAGCATATTTTGCATGGAATTGAATACCGACAAGAGAAGTGCTTAGTTTATCTTGCAGTTAGTATTCAGTGCAACCAGCCTGCATTTTTACACTTATGTGGAGTACAGTCGTGTAGTGACTGTAACAATGGCCTTCTAGCTAGGTCAGTTCGTCTAGTGTAAGATATATTCTAGATAATGCAGCCTTTATGAATTTCCTTCTTGCTTTCTTTTATTGACATTATTTTCCCATCTTGCGTCGATTTCTATTGTCAAAGACGAACTTTGAGCTGATCCCTTTCTACAGGAGGTTCTTGGGTAGCGTGAGCAACTACTGCATCAACAGTGTGGGCTGCCCCTTTGTTGTAATCAAGGGTACTTGAACCATCTTCGACCAACACTGTTTGCTGTATAGCAATCACATCAAGTTTTTGAGGTTGCTACTGTGCTATCTTTACTCCTGTGCAGAGTTACTGCATGTTTCACGTTTCAAGACTATGCTTATGGGTCATGTTGTCACTTGGTTGTGCTGAGGGATGAGAACTGCTCTGTACATTCTGTACAAGGAAAATGTATTATTGGTTATGGAATTTGTGGAAATAAGTCATCCCGTGTAGCACATTGTTTTGTATATTCTTGTATATTGTTGTAAGCATGGTGTCATGTGAATGTGAACATTTATACAGAACTTGCAAGAATCCTGGTTTCTTTGTCTGATCTCTGCAACAGAGAGCTGGGTTGGTCTTGTCCATCACACATGCATGCTTGTCCCACAGCTAGAGGCGTCGCCAACGCCAAGGTCTATCTCCTCCTCCCCCACCCACCTGTCTCCTCTATTGCTTCCACTCATTTCCTCCATTTTTCATCTTATTTGCGGCACCTACTCTCCTTCATAGATTGGTTGGGTGTAGACGATGTGGTCGGCCTGGGCGAGAACAGTGGCAAGACCTCCGCCGCTGTGGCATCGAGCACCCTTGCATCCTCGGTAGGAAGTGGACGCTGCGTGGTTGTAGCTAGCCTTGCGCGCTACAGCCAGTGATATGGCACATATATGGCATCCACGTCATCTAAATCCACTTAGAATGAGTCAAGAAGGGTAATACCGACAATGAGCCTGTTTTATACCATTTTAAAGTTTTAGGTTTAAACAAACTTGCCATAATTTCGAATTAAATTCTTTTTTGAAAAAATATATGGTGACATTGACATAAAAGGTATACATCAGGTAATATTTGGAAACTATCTATCTATTATATACTAAAAGTAGAATACAATAGAAAAAATAGAGAAAGACTAGAAATTCTCATAAAAAAGTAAAATATTCGATCGTTAATCTGGCGGACCATTTTATTATTAGTAGACCACAGCCGATAGATCTTCATAACTGCACTTAAACAGATCACAGCCGATAGATCTTCATAAGTGCACATAAACAGATTACAGCCCATAGATCTTCATAACTGTACCTAAACAGATCACATTCGATAGATCATCATAACTGTACCGAAATAAATAGCTCGGTACAACGACTAGCAGGCCGGCTCACAGTTTGAACTTTTATTTCCCATATTGATCTAATATCAGGCCGGCTCGCGATGTGAACTTTTATTTCACGTATAGATCTAATATCACGCGTACAGGTAAAAAAATTAAAGGTGCGTACAGGTAAAAAAGGATAATTAAAAACGTTTCTCATGCAATTAATATTGATCTAATATCACATGTACAGGTAAAACAATAAAGATAATTAAACAGATCACATCCGATAGATCATCATAACTGTATCTAAATAGATGTCTCAGTACAACGACTAGCAAGTCAAGTTGTGATTTGAACTTTATTTCCCGTACTGATATAATATCACGTATGCAGATTAAAAATAAAAATAATTAAAAAGGTTTCCTGTGTAATTGCGCGGGACACCGTGCTAGTTTTCTCTCCCTAATATTAAAGGACGGAACGTTTCTTCGTTCGTCCGTCGTTTCTTCGTCCGTCGCTCGGTCGCTCCCGTTCCACATCGCGCGTCGCCCGCCTGGTCCAAAAAATCTGCTGCTCTCCTTCCCCTCCCGGCGGTCTCCTCCGCCCCCGTCCCGTACGGACGCCCGCTACCGCCATCCATCGCTTCCTCCTTCGCGTTATCTCGTCGCCTCCTCCCCCTCCCCCTCCCCTCCCCTCCCCCTCCCCTCCCCTCCCCTTGCTGCCCTCTCTTCTCTACCCCCAACACGCACCACATGCCTCCCCTTGCTCCGCTCCCCGCCGATCTCACTCAAGGGTTTCCCTCCTCCGTCTCCGGCGATGGCGGCTCCGGTGGTGGACGCCGAGTACCTGCGCCAGGTCGACGGTGCGCGCCGCGCCCTCCGCGCCCTCATCTCCTCCAAGGGCTACGCCCCCATCATGCTCCGCCTCGCGTACGTGTCGTCCACCCCCCCACCTCCGATTTACCCCCTGCCTCCTGCTCCTTGTTTTGCTGCTTGCGTTTGCTCCTCTGCCTCTGGTTCACGCGGCGCGGGAGCTCGTCGTGTTTTGCTCAAGTCTGTTGTGCTGAGCTGAATCAGGCGCCAGATTTGGACTTCCAGAAGCGGGAGATCGCCGTCTGGTTCCTTTCCAGCGCCCCCACCGGCGAGATCCACTACGTCGCCAAAGGCAACCGCCCGCTCCAGAATCACCCCCTTCATTTGATCCCGTGCGGTTGTCTGACTCCTGTTCGAATGTATGCGTGCGTGGGTGCGCAGATGTGCGGGCGCTGCTGGGGGACGAGGCGGTGTACGAGGCCGCGGCCGCGGAGGCCTTCCCGGAGTACAACAAGGCGCACCTCGTGTCCCTCGAGATCCCCGACCGCAGCGGCGATGTGAGTGAGCATCTCTGTTCCGAGTTTTGCCTGGTGATGTGCTTCGGCTTTGCGTAGTCTCACGTGTGGTAGTGACTAATTTGGATATGGTAGGTTATAGTAATTACCATAGGATTGCAATTCGATAAGCAGTAGTTAAGACTTAGTAAATCGGGCTTCATAGGCTGTTGTTTTTGTATTTTCTGGATTTATTAGACCTGGTATCCTCATAGTTGGGGTCTACAGAACTGTAGTCTACGAGGAATAGGAACATTTTTGGTATATCTATCTCCCTCTGATCACATGATAAGTAGGAGCATTTTTCGTTGGAATGGCCGCTGGAGTGTACTTGCCGGCCAAACATTGATTTTTAGTTGTGTGATTCATGCCTGCAGATAATCATCACAGCTTATGCGGAGCTTGACAAGGACAATTATCTGGACCCTAGGACTGCACAAGTTGCTACTGTGGACCATATTAAGCAGGTAATTTTGAAGTTTGTACATGATATTACCCATGGTTATTTAGCTTTGTTATACCTATTAGACATTAAGATCGAATATAAGTTTTAGTACACGAGAAAACTTGGCAGCAAGTCAGCGACTACTGAACAAAAAGCCAATCATCTCAGGAAGTAGTGTATCTAGCAGTTGGTTATCTGCAATAAGCATGGTTTGCATCTTGAGCTTGATGGTAGGACTATTGTTCTTACACTTTTGAGTTATGATGAATTGCCTAGGTCATCTCTAATTGATCTTTTTATCTAAAGTCATCACATTGTTTACTCATTTTGCAAATTATGCAGCAAATCACATATTTCATGAAGAATATGTGATATAGATGAGATACAGCTACAATTCCACATACATTAGTTGCATTTCTGAATTTCTGATCCACAGTTTTCCCTTTTGTGGTCTATATTGTTAATGAGGAATAGATCTGGATATTGATATTGAAATAATCATATGTTTGGATTTGCTGGACTTAAAGTTAAAAGGGTTTCCTATCTTCCAGCAAATAGCTCAAAAGCAGGAACATGAAAATCACTTCTCCAATTTATCTCAAACCCTACACCCAACACCACCAGCAGCAGTATTAGTCTTTTCACTAGCTAATATTGCCAGCCTGTACAAAATTGCGGTGCTTGGTAAAGTGTTGATTTTGGAAAACATAATATATGGATATGTGACTTTTTTTGTACTTTCTCACTAAAAGATTGGTGTTCCTGCATTAAATTGATCTCATCTTGTTTTCTCTTCATGTTCAAAGACATGTACGAAATTGAGGCCTGCTACAGACGAGGAGCATAATATATCGATATGTAATTTTTTTGTTCTTTCTCACTAAAGATTGGTGTTCCTGCATTAAATTGATCTCATCTTGTTTTCTCTTTGTGTTCAAAGACATATACGAAATTGAGGCCTGCTACAGATGTGGAGCATAATATATGTATATGTGATTTTTTTTTGTTCTTTTTCACTAAAAGATTGGTGTTCCTGCATTAAATTGATCTCATCTTGTTTTCTCTTCGTGTTCAAAGACATGTACGAAATTGAGGCCTGCTACAGACGAGGAGCTTCCTTCAGCATACATTGAGGAGTTTAGGTACATTAACTTTGCTATTCTCTCTTCCTCATTTCTTCATTTTCCGTATTACATTGCTATTCCATTTATAATATGTGAACTTATTTGATACAGGAGTGCTTTAGATGTTGAATTGTCCAATATGTTGGTGAAGCTTATCCAAAAGGGGTATGTGCCGTTTATTGTACCAGTGGAAAGGATGTAGAGGGACCAGGAACTGATTTTGGTTTGGCAGTAGTTATTTCTGCTGCTAGACGCAGCCCACAAAACTTTTGGTATGTTTTCTGACTTTCTGACTTAAGTCTGCTACTTCTCTGTTGTTAAAGAAAATTATCTTGTTTTATTTGATCCTGCACCTATAGGTCAGTGACTTTGATCTGTACTACAATAACATCCTAAGTTTCTGTTGTTCTGAATTTAGCATTAACTGTATTTTTGTTTCCAGTTTCCCATCTATACATCTTAGATCTGTCTCTAGAAATTTTAATTTTATCTGTGTATGCTTGCATTGCTTGAGAACGTTTTTCCATTATGCAACTATTGATCGTAGATTTGCAGCTCTATGGTTTAGTAATCTTAATTTTGCAATTGCGACATGGTATATCACTTGTGATGAGTATTTGGTTATCTTATATCTGTGTTTTCTCTTCAGCTCTGATAGTACCATTGCAGCTATGCCGATGTCTTTGCCGCTGGAGGCCGGAGACGACGCGGCCATTGGAACCAACAGGAACTGAGATAGATCTAGAAGGGGGTGTTTTGGTGGAAGGATTTGGCGGCGGCGCGGCGAGAGCTGGGACTGGGACTGGGACTGGGGCTTCGCCTTTGCGGCGAGGTGGAGCAGCAGCAGGAGGCGCCGGCGGCGACCTAGGGTTTCTCTCCTCCTACTTGCGAGTCACGAGACGAGTTGTTCGGTTCGATGAGTTGGGCTTAGGCCCGGGCCCATACTAGCATGTCAGGCCTTGATTTTGGATTTTTTTTCCTTTGTGGCCGTTGGATTTGGAATGATTTGAGATGCGTGCATACCGGTGCAACGCACGAGCACATTTACTAGTACTAATAATAATATTCCAATTTTATCGGACCGGGAAGGATAAAACACAACTCTTGGGATAAAAACCTGTGTACGCGTTGCATGGCGAGGTGATAAAAAAAATCCTGAAATATAGGTCGCACCACCACCGATCACAACTCACAACACCGACGCTGCGCCGCCGCCAAATTGTGGAGAGGAGACGAAGACGGGGAAGAAGGAAAGATGGGGTTCGAGAAGGAGATCCTGAGAGCTGGCACCGGCCCCAAGCCTGTCAAGGGCCAGAAGGTCACCGTCCACTGCACCGGCTACGGTCCGCCCCTTCCCCTTTATCCCCAAACCCCCTCCTTTATGTACTTCTTTGGTTTTTTCTTGGATCCGTTTGATATGGATTTAGGGATTAGTGTTAGGTGCTTCCAGATCCATCTAAAAGAGTAATCTTTATGTCGATTAGCCATCAAATTTTTATTTTTTTTGGCGAGGTCTTTACTAGATGTGAAGCTTGTCTTGTGTAGTAGTTAGTTTAGATTCGAACCAGAGTTGCAAGTGTTCCTTGTCCAGTTCTAGTTACCTTTTCTTTTTGATGCATTTATACTTTCTGTCTTTGTGTTAGTTAGGCGCTAACTTCTGTTGCTTGCTACATTGCTTCCTGCAGGGAAGGATGGTGATCTCTCTAAGAAGTTTTGGAGGTAAAAAGTGGATATTTTTGTTGTTTTTGGTGACTCGGACAGTAGCATCAGCGCAGTAAATATTGCAACTGATTCAGCATTGTTTTGGTCATGTTGTGTGTATAAATCATCTATTGGGGAAGAAATGTGCTGCTATACCTCGTAAATCAAAATTCTGTGGATGCAACTTCGTGATGATACTTTCTTTGTTCTTTCAGTACAAAGGACGCTGGGCAACAGCCATTCAGTTTCAACATTGGCGAGGGTTCAGTGATCAAAGGTAATAACATGTCGAAGCGCTATTCAGTTCATACACAAATCATTTCACCTATTCGTTTATTGGCTCATGCATTATCAGTTTCTATTGCTATCTGATGGAAGTGAATGCTTTTATCATCACCTCTAAGGTCTGCTGTTTACTTGGTCAGAAGATGTAACAAGAAATAATTGTCTAGCTGTCTTGATTGTTCCTCCCAACTAAATATAACATATTCTCCCATCAAAATAGTTCTTTGGATGGTTATTGGTGGATCAAAACATGAGCTTACTGCTGTTGGTGACGTTTTTTATTGTGCACTTGAGACCCTAGAGTATCTAATGAAATTCATGATATAGCTGCAGACATGCACTATTTGCCTTGGCTGTTTACGTTATTCACCTTTGTTGATAAAGGCCCGTTGTGTTTTCTCTTGATGAAGTAACTCTTATGCGGCCTTGATTGATGCTGCTAACAGCATAGATCACTAAGGCATATCTACCTTCTTCTTTTCTGAAAGTAAAGTCTATATCTCAATGACCGGTCCAATCTAATATCACATATCAAGCCATGACAACAGTATCTGCAAATCATGATCCATTAGCTTGTGCAAGTAAATGTTCCTAACTAACGTCTGCTCTATTGCTTTTTACAGGATGGGATGAGGGAGTTATGACCATGCAGTTGGGTGAAGTCGCTCGTATTCAGGTGTGCTCTTGAGACATGTCAAATTAATGTGATGTGTTTGCATGATTTTTTATGTCTGAAAATTTCTTCACTCAATTCATTTGTCACTTCATAATTTTTTATGTCTGACAATTTTTCACTGATTCATTTGTCGCTTTAATTGTTTATGTCTGACAATGTCTTTACTGATTCATTTGTCACTTCATTATTACTACTGTGGATTTTCCATGGCATTTGATTGCTTAAATGCATATGTCGTACGTCCATCTCTCCGCGGCACAAGTGTGTCCAAAACAGCTTAATTTTGATTACTGGGCCTTTGCAATGCCTTATCAATTCCATTGCCTGAGACCATTTGCATAGAAATGCTATTGTCTAAGGTTCTATTATTGTACCTGTTTCCGGGCATCTGATATTCAGAGTGTTCTTTTTGCAGTGCACCCCAGATTACGCCTATGGAGCTGATGGCTTTGCAGCCT
Organism: Stipa capillata; assembly: GCA_019208055.1. Classification (NCBI taxonomy): domain Eukaryota; kingdom Viridiplantae; phylum Streptophyta; class Magnoliopsida; order Poales; family Poaceae; genus Stipa; species Stipa capillata. Next base: position 321,716 of record JAGXJF010000389.1, read on the forward strand.
GGGGAATTCGACCAAACTCCGTGCTGGTATTCGAGATTGAGGTTCTTAGCGCCCAGTGATGCACGATGTAATTCTGGATGGAGCTATGGAACACTTTCCATATCGCCTTATGTATCGTAATTACCGAAATAATTGTAACGTCATATCCTGTTAAATGCTACAATGGGGTGATGTTCTAAGTGGATGAAGTAAAACTTTGGAACCTTAATAGTCTGTCATCATGAAATTAAGTTTCCGGGTGTTATTATCGCATGGCATTCTTTGAAGTCGTCACCCAGGATGGCAGTGGCAAGATCCTGTCCTGACCTCACCCTTGTGCTCCAGTTTAGCTCCAAAATCTATATCCCTGGTGAATCTGTTGTGCATTCTTGCCCTTGTATGTAACTTGGTGCGGTCTGACCAGCCTGAGGACAGCCAGCTACAAGACGGCGACCACGCAAGCGAATCACCTTAAATTGTTGGGTGTACGATCGCCGTGCATACACCGTGCGTGGCCTCGCTGAGGGGGCACGTGAGAGCTCGTCCTCCTAATGTGGAGACAACTCTATATCGAGCATGAACTTTTGCTAGTGAAGTTGATGACTGGCTTGCAACACTGGAAGCTTTCACAGAGCTATATGCCTCTTACCTTATTTTAAAAGAAACTAAGACTATACCTTATATTACTCGGTTAATTAAAGAAAAATCGAGTTAAAATCATGATCAAAACAAACACACAATCTTTTTTTTAATATAGCAACAAACACACAATCTAACTAAACTAGGTTTAAAACACCGCTAAACAATCATAGTCGTACAAACAAGCCAGACGAGCAACACCACGTACGGGGCGCCCTGTCCACCCGCAAAGACCTCGGCATCAGACTGTGGGGCGCGCACGGGGTAGCGGTGTCGCTGCGGCTTGCCGCGCGCGGCTTCGGGAATCAGGCCGACCCCAAGTCGGAGTCGATGAAATGGCTGCTTGGCGCCAACGCTAACCTACATACCGACTTGGAGCCGGAGTCGGAGTCGGACTCGGACTCGGGGCGCAGCCCGTCCATCGTCAATAAAATCCCACGCGATTCATCACACCATTCGTTCCTCCTCTACGCACTCGTCGCTCGATCTCCCCATATCTCGAGTCCCCAAGTCTCTTCGAGCGTCGTCTGCTTCATCGGCGGCGCGCTCTTCCTCCTTCCCGCCCCCTTCGCGCGCCCAACCCCGACTCGGCGAGAGATCGATGGCGTTCGACGCGGGCGAGCTGCTGCACTGGCGAAGGTTCTTCAGCGGCGCCGGTGGCGCTGACATCTTCGAGGTCATCGACGCTGCCGTCGCCGTCGCGGCGCTGGACCGCCCTTCCGAGCTCAAACAGAGGCGCGGCCTCATCGCGCAGAGGCTCTTCGCCGCGGGAGCGCCCGGTACGAGCCACTCCTGCAGAGACGTGGACGACGGCAAGGAGGAGAAGTCGATGGCCGCGCCGGTCCCAGAGGAAGCGGCGCCGGTCAAGAAGGCACGCCAACCCGTGGCCATGAGCAAGAAAGACGACCGGCCGTCGCCGAAGTCGTCGATGGGTTCCACCGAGAAGACTCCGGCGCCGGTCAAGAACCATCCCGTGCGCGAGAAGGCCGACCAGCTCTTGCCGGCGGCCGTGAAGACTTCTTCGGTTCGTGTGTGCTCCGCGACCCCGCCGCCCGCCGCCGCTGCTCTCAGGGAGAAGGCACCGGCGCCGTCGCCCGAGCAGACCATGGAGGCGAAGCTGGCGTCCGTAAAGCGCAAGCTGCGCGAGGGCTACCAAAAATTCGCGGACGCGAAGCGGCAGCGCAGGATCCAGGTGATCGAGGCGCCGGAGATCGTGAGGCGGCGGCGGCAGAGTCAGCACCCCATCATCCGGCTGCGCGATGAAGTCCGGTGCGCGGCCACCGGCCCGGAGAGGCGCGCCCTGATGTCTTTCTCTCGTGTCATCATGTAGGGCATAGGTCATTCCTACGAGACCAAGATTTTCCCTCTTGATGTATTACTATGATGCTTCTGGTTCTTGGTCTGAAATGGTCTACGTACTCGTGTATCCAGAATCAAGATTCTGAAAGTTGTAAAAACTGAAGAATGGTTCATCAAGTGATTGTTCTGCTTTCCGTTTGTATAATGTGATGGTGTGATGATAGTAATCTACGTGATGTGACGACCAAGAAATATGCCAATTTATCTAGGAATAGGTAGGCGAAGTATTACTAACCATATGATGTCAGCGCAGGGCTTTTAACAACCCAATGCTGCTGCAACCGGAGTAGTTCATTCTAACTTCTCTTCTTCGCCTTACAGTCAACAGTATAAGACATGCAGATCAACATGACAACATGCTTTATTTGTTCCTTTCTAACGACAACGATAATCTATAAGACGAGGCACTTGAAATTTGAAACATTTCACATCCACGAAGATAATATTCCAATGCGCTTTCACCAGGCAATCTGGCTTCATTAGCTCCGCTGAACATTTATTTATACCATCAGTTCATCACTATACAAGGACATCACTAAACATCAAAAGTCTTGCCCTCAGCATTTTAGTAAGAAAAGAATTTCTATAAACCACTCCAACATATTCAAAAATCAATATTAGCAATTGTGAAACCTAAGATAGGTGCTATCAATGAAGCTAACCTGCTGAGTCACTTAAACTACTCTCTCTGGAGTACAACCGAATCTCCGAATGTAGACAGTCCCACAGGCAATGGGAACATATTAGGGTCCGGTTAACCAGCAACACTATTTGATGGATTAACACGATAGGCTAGCTTCTCAGATCATCTATCTCACGGGGCTTCCTGTAGCCCTGTGATCTCTTCCTATTGTTTCGTCTTCTTTACAAAGATCTCCATTTCATCACTTTGGCCTTTTCGCCACATGACACCTTACGATTGCGCATGATTCATATGTACACAAGAAATGCTCAATAATAGAAGCTAGAATTCTTCTGTCGGGGTGCATCCTTGCAGAGAATCGACCGAACTTCCATGATGGATCTAGGTGGCTCCAGGTCCTTCTGTTGGAGTGTGTTACCAAGCAGTTGTTGCATCTGGGATGCAAATGTATCATCCAGAACCTGAAGTATTACATGTTTATATTATCATAGCAGAGACTAGGAGCACGATCAATAGAAAAACACTGAATAAATGGCTTGTGAGCAGTAAAATGGTGCAGTAGGAACATGAACTTACTTCAGCTGCAACTCTCGCGCCTTTGTACCAGGCCTTATTTTCTTTGCGATTCTCCAGGAAACTCAAGACATCCTAAAACTAGGTTAATTAGTAACACAGGTGATAAGGAAAAAGAAGAATGGTGCTATTGGTCTTTCGTATACCTGTCCCATTCGGTCCCAGAAACCTCGGCATATGGCTACAAACACATGAACTTCAGAGACTTTGTGCATATGGTTTATTGCCTCAATTAGCTGATCCTTCAATGCCTGCATCCTGCTGCGAATATCAGACTCCATCACCAATTCTTTTGAATCCTGGATGATCTTCTTGAGCTTTGTGGTATTTTGCATGCGGGTCTGCACATAAAAATAACAAAATATTAGAACCTAAGTGAACAGCACATTGTCCAAGTAAAGTGACAGTAAAACTCGCGTCCCTATAACTGGATACAGTAAATTACTGCCAATGCAAACAGAAAGTAAAAGGCTATCAGGACTTGCTATTATCAAGCTTAATTCACCAAAAGTATTCCTCAACAGAACCGTCATTCTACATAGCAACCCACCATAACATACCAATTAGCATTTGCAATGCGATAACAATATCATAATCTATATCAACTTCGATTAGAAACATACAACGGAGTCGTGCTTGATGCTTGCCGATCAGCTGTGGAATCAGCAGCACGGAATGAGAAATTTATGCAGAAGGAAAACAAAATATGGAAGAGCTGTGTAGCAAACTTGGTTTGATTTTATGGCGTAATAATATCAGTCGATGCCCAATATCAGCAATAAATTCAATAGCCTTAGCATCTATCTTCAACATGCCAAAGTCTGAAAAGGTAAACAGCATCAAAATTTTGCAAAACACTCACATTTTCGGAGAGCTTCTCCACAACTGCTTGCATGTAGTTTCGAAATTTGGCCCTCAATGTTACAGTAACCTCACTAAGTCTTTCTCCAATGGCTGCTGCATTTCCTCCATTAGGTATACAGGAACTCCATGACCTCAGATGACTCTCAATCCTTGGCCGCAAAACATCCAGTAGTCTTTTCATTGTATTCAAGAGAATGCCCAGCTGAAAGCAGATAGGGAATCAGATATTAAGAACTGAAGTTCTAAGAGATGTGAATGCGTACCAAAACTTACATCTTCAGGTACAGTATAAGGGCACGTTGAATTGCGCTTTGTCAGTTTTTGTACATATTTGAGGCCAAATTTCTTTGGGGCGATACAATCCTTAAGTGGGGCCAAAACATCGACATACTGCTTTTCAAGAGAATCGATTACCGCTTTCTCAACATCTGCAATAGCCTTTTGTTTCAAACCAATCAAAACAACACATGGTAAGTCGGATTTCTTTCTGATGCAAACAAATAATTTAAAGGGTCTGCAAGTGAATCCACACGTACATTCTCAAGAACAAAAATGTATTCTGGCCATCGGCAAATGATAACCTCGTACTCTGTCAATGTATTCTTCATCAAATCATACATCTCGTCTACAAAAGGTGTTGTCATATGCTGAGTCCTAACTCCTGACCATCTAACCTGATAATTGGCAAAGGTATTGCACAATGAGATCACAAAAGGTTAAATTCTGAAAAGCTGGGCGGACCATATACAGATATGGTACAACAATTACTGTGGCCAGCTAATAAATTTTCAGAATAAAGAGTAACAAAAAGATGTGTCTTGACTACCACGTCATTCAAGTCAAAAGAGGCATCAGAATTATGAGCACTGAAACTAACAGTATGGCAAGCAGTAATCTACAAAGCCGGCAACTTTCAACTGCAAATTAGCATATTTGTGCATGTGCATGCATGGACACTAACAACAAAATTTTCAACATTTACTAGTTACGATCTATCAGTATTTTCAGGTACCAGATCCAATCACCACCAGGAGGTGCTTCCACATGCTCTTTGAATAAATCCACAACCTTCATCTGATTGCTTGAGCAGTTTTAGTGAATGTCATAAAGTTTCACTGATAACCAGGCCCACGATATCAGCATATAACCTCTCAAATGTCACTCAAGACTCAACGAAGGGAAAATAAAGTAAAGGAAAGAAATACAGGACTAAAACTTCACCACCACCAACAGCAGATTGGCCATTAATCACTTCTCAATCATTTATCATATGAATCTATGCCAACCAAGTATAATAAATAGCATCAAATAAAAGAAAAGCATGTACCTTATCCAGCCTGCAATTTTCCAGCAATGTCCTGCGTTTGTCTTCAATCCATAATACAATGTACAAATGGAACAACTCTTTTGCATCAACACCAGCTTTAATAGCGCTGTGCATAAATTCAAATGCCAGTCTCATATACAAGACAGAAGTGCAAGAAGAGAACCCAATCAGCAAGGATGCTTACCAAATGTTCCAGCTAGCAAGGTCCTTCTGAAAATCTGCAGTAGCAATCACCAAATCTGCAACCGGAGATGAAGGGCCAGTAGGAGGGCACGCAACAAGGAATGAACGTAGTCTATTTGAGAGCTCCACACTATAGATGGAGGCAGCCAAATTGGGAAGGTCAACAAAGCTGTGGAAACAGAAGAACAAACAGAGATCGAAATAATTCACTGAAGTAAAATCGTTCTATAGTGAATGTTTCTTATAGGTTACATAGTGAACTGTGTGTACCATTAAAGTACACTAAGACTGGAGCCCAGATACTACAACGTACCTGGGAAGTATGTGCTGATTATGAATGTCAATGTCTGTAAAAATTTCATTGCGTATATTATGGCATAAAGATTTCATCTTCTGGTAAGCCGTCGTAAAGGTTACCAAGTCCATTTTAATGCCTTCAGAATTTCCTGCTATGAATTCATCAGTTTCGAGCATGTGCCTCCTCGATCGCTTCCTGGCAGCAGCCTGGACATAAATTAAAACTCTTAAGTTACATCTAGAGAAACAAGATAATATACATACACAAAACAGTTGAAGAATGACCTGGAAGTAACCACATAATCTCAGTTGGGCCTCTGGAGATAGCACATCATGGAGAAGACTGTACAGCTTTATAGCTGGCTCTAGAGCTGAAGCAGCCAATCCAGTTGCAGGCTTAAAATCTTCCACCAGCCCAGATAGCAGAGACTCATCAAGCGACTTGTAATTCTCAAATACCAGCGCTAAGGTTTGCTCAATTTGCTCCTCAACTTCCCCAAGCATGCGATTCTAATGAAGCAATTATAGTTAAGCCATTGTGATGAGATATCAATATCACAAGATTATTCAGATAAGTAATAATAAAGAGGCCAGAGAAGCATGATCTAATTGATTTCAGGCAAGTAGATTAATTTTCTCGCTAGATCACATAGGTAATAACAATACGACATCTACTCCAAATTTAAGAAAGTTGCTACCTATCTTGTGAGAGAAAACGCTGTTCCAGCATCTGATGACAAACAAGTGCGTACCTCTTGATGGCTCAATGTAGCAGTGCCATGGCTCTTCATTAGTACTGGCAACAAAAGCTCATGAACCAGATTGAGCCAATCAGCGGTAGGGGTTGCAACATCCACTATATAAGAGAGGTACCTGTAAGAAGGATGGTAAATAGCAAATACGCTGAAGGAAGGAGGGGGCGAATTAATTTGAAAGAACAGACTACATCTGGCGCAAAAGTTAACAATTCTAAGCAACTATCACAAAAGACTTTTTTGCTACACCTTTAAGTTGCTACACCAAATATAGGAGTTACAATCAACTATCTAACACAGTTGTAGCAGGCAGACAGCAGTTCATAAAGCAAAATAAATCACACTGGAACAATAGAATCATGCAAAAGGTAAGCATAAGCTCGAAAGAGTTGGGCCCACTGCAGTAGCCAAGTACCTCAACTTAGTGTAGGCATCTGAAACCCCATAGTATGATGCAAATTCTGTCAACAACCATTTCCAAGAACCTTGCAAGACAAGATTCCTTTGTTGAATGTGTTGTGCTTTCATTGCAACCTCCAAAACAATATCATATGCCACAGTCTCTGCAACAGAGCCATACTGAAAAGCAAAGAAAGGTATGAATATAAAGTGGAGGAATTAGTCAACAAGTTAAGCATGTCATAGAGAAATGTATTCAATCAATTCTTTAAATGAGTAATGTTAAACAGGCTTCCATGATCGCTTGTATTCAAATCAATGAAGATTGTAGATACACTCTTGTTCATTAATATTCCTCAGTACGAGGAGGATATTCCAGAGAACTTTTTCTTTCACTGCCACAGATAATCTTAATGTACTAAACCCAAAACTAGAGCCGTAACTAACAATACAATAAAGAAAAGAGAATTTCACTAGCATCTTAACATTTTTTATTTTTGCAAGAACCAAGTCTTCCACCTGAAATCTGTGATAAAGTTGGTATAGCCATTCAGATAAAATTGCTGCTACCTTTGTGTTCTTCTCATCTGCAGCAGTCGTATATTGGACATATAGATGTATGCGACCCACAAGCTCATGCTCTGGCTCCCGGTATATTGACCACCAGCGAAGCTTGTCAGCCTACACAAGAAGGTCCAGAAGTTTCGTGAGGAACATCAGTTGCAATAAGGCACAAACAGTACATGGTATATCAAGAACCACCAAACCATGAAAACCCACAAGAATCTTTTACTTTAAACAACTTCCGCAAGTAGCAAAATGGTTAGGAAAACCTTACAGGTTCCTCTGCCACTGTGGCAACTTGAGCAACGACACGTCCACAGGGTTTTCCTTTGGAATCAGACACATCGATGACCAAATCATCTCCCAGGCTATCAGGAAAGCTGAAATGTTCACAGAAATATATTCAGCTTGACTAGAGTACTAGACACTAATCTCATAATATCCATACTTTGTTCTGACAAGTAATATTTTTCAAGAAATCTGTAACGCACTGATCGCATAAGCTACTCCTTCGGATGAAACAAAAATTGAACAGTGGCACATACATTATCAAACAACATGCTATTTTGGAATTTTCTTATACGTACAAGACATGTGTTTCACCAGATCCTGGCTGCATTGGTACCACGTCATCTTCAGGTGAACTTTTAAGCCTCAGTTTGCAGGAATAAGTCTCTGAGGCAAAAACAGTGATTAAGTCAAGACTCAAGAGGCTGTATGTTACAAAAGAAACAAGGCACATTTACCTTGCTGTATTTCATAGGATGAACTGCTGCGCAGGGTAGTCACGCTAACTTTTAGCAGACCAGATACCTGCTTGATATATTGAGCACTTGCTTGCATGTATGCTAAGCTATGCTTTGAGAAGGAACTATTAGAAGGTAGCTGTGGTAAAACTTGAACTCTCCTAACCGACTCCCATCCAGATGACAGCGTCGATTGCACATTGGACAAACGGTGCCGAACTGAATCAAATTTCACCACTGGCAGTGATGAAAAACTGCACCCAGAAGGCATATCAACAGACATTCGAACTTTCCGAACTGCAAATGGAATTACATTAGGTTAGCATTAACATCTTGGCATTTTTGGTAGTAGTTTAGACTGAGCATGCAAAGAGAACTCTTAAAAGCTAGACGGATCTACTGGTCCATTAGAAGTCTTCATAAACAGTAAGTGGAAACAGCCAAAGATAGGGCAGGCATCTGGGAAGTGTATACCTTGAACCTTCATTTTGCCTATTGTTTTCTTGGGTTTTGATGCAACTCCTTCACTAACTAGTTCCGATGTCCGTTTTGCCATGAGCTCCTCTTCAGATCGCAGCAGCACATCTTGCAAGCTAAATAAAACATACAAGAACATCAACTAATCTAAGTGTACAACTATGGAAGCATTATGTTTATAAAAAAACGTATAATAACCAGCATGAACAAGTTGCGCTGTATAAATATGGTAGCACAAACAAATGATATGCTTGCGCAGTACAAAAACCAAAAGGTACTTGCTTCAGTACTCCACCTTAGAAAAGGTTTACAAGTTTTGAAGCACTAATGGTCGAGATTAAAACTGGTATTTGTTATTTAAAAGAGCATTGTGACCATTCCTCCGTGAGTGATAACATTCGGCCATAAGACCTCAATGAGGGAAATTGCAGTATCTTAGTTCAGAACACATGTGAAGGTTGAATGGTTGATATTCACAATAAAAGAAGCTATTTTGACTGCTTCGATATCTTTTATTCTTTACAAATTGCAATAACAGAGGGAAATTGTGCTTTCAAATGGATCAAATTGACTTAAGTTCGCGCATGTATTTTGCTTCCTGAATGGGTTGAAACTAATCTATTGTCATCAGAAGAATGGGTGAAGGTGGCTGCCATGGACCGAGGAGACATGCTAGGAGGCCAGACGAGATTCCCAGAGGCACACTGAGAGAAGGTTCCCACAGGCAATTGCCATGACGTCTGGCCTACTAGAACCATGAATGCCCGATGGATTAGGTTAAAGTTTGTAGCAGGTTGGATTCAAACTTCTTCCATCAGCTTTAAGGCATCCACTTCAAATCTAATTAGTAAGTGCAGATTTACCATTAACTAAATTAGACATTGTACAGAGGATCTGTGAACATTTCCACCATACTGGATTACTGAAGCAAATCCTAGACCATAGCACACAGAAACAACTATCTACAGTCAAGTATAATAGACATTCTCATATTTGAGTTATTTATTTGCAAAAGAAAAAGGGAAGGAAAACTGGCTTTCCAATCGGGAACAGCAAGCACTAGCTATCGACAAGTCCATGACTCACAGTAACTAGAAGAAGTAAGAAAGGTGCACCAACAATATTCGATGACACCTTTATAGTTTCTTGATTTTTACAAGCACAAAATAGTTATCTCGAGTTCATATGTAAAACATAACTCACTTAAATGTATCTCGCAACACTGTGCATTCATTTTCCAGAAAAACTGGAGCTTCCATGCAGCCTCTAGCCCACGCATGAAGGCATAAGCGAACACAAGCATCATATGCAAGCACAGAATACCAGGGCCCTTGCAAACTGTTTTTTTTCTTAAGAAACATGTTAGTAGAGAAATATGTAACAGTAAAACAAATCATTACTTAATGTGCACTCTACATACCTGGCATGAAACGTGGGGACTCGAAGAGGAATTGAACTAGATGGCCTGCTGGTGAGCCCTCCATTTAAAGTGCTCCTAAATCGTAGGACAATTAATCAGAAAGAAGTGTAAACAGAAGAAACACAATTACTTTCTGAACAATGGCTTGATGGAACAGCCAGTATTATAAAAGCTACCTTTCAGTTTTTTGGGGCAAGATAGCTTCCTTGTTACCATTGTTGCGTTCCTCTTTTTCGACAGTTGAACCATCTGGTACATTTGCATTTGCACAAGGTCTGGTATCACGGTGAGAAGCTGGGGAAATTTCCTGATCATAATCATGTATTGGTGGTGCACTGGGGAGATCAGATAAACCATCCTGCAGATGGAATCAATCAGCACAGTTACACGGCAAAAAAATGTGGCATGCTGTGATCAGTGCAATCTACACATCTGATTATGCAAGAATTAATCAGTATCATAAATTCATATATGTTTCAGAAAGCAGGACAACAGATGACCCTTGCAACTTATGGGGTCAAATGACCCAGAATTAAACCAGATTTGGCTACCAACTTTGGATCCTAGATTACATCATCGACTAGAAGCAGTAACAAATACGATTTTCAAGCAGTTGAGAAATTGGATTTTTCATGCATTTTTCAAGTAACAGTGAACTAAATGCAGAAGCGTGTTACCCTCAAGCAGAGCCAACAACCCGCTTGTATCTTAACAACAAGTATCTGGAGAAGGGTTGTTCAATGACCAGAATATTTGTTACCATATCTCTATGTCGAATATTTTTAATGGCTAGTGCATGTGCAGAGACTATTTATCACAAACATATTGATCTTCATGTTACATGGTAAACTGTCTGCTTGCTTATCTCAGCAAAAAGGCTAGTATTTTATATGCAGCTGTGGAATGAAATAAAATGGAAATGGTGCTGTTGCTAATTCACTATCACAGAGAATGAAGCAGCGAATAAAAATAAAATGAAAATGATTCATAAATAAACATAGAGAAGAACCATTTTAGGAGAAGATTTGACATTATCTCGAGCAGTGGCATGTGCAGAATAGTGCTCTGGCTGGTAAGTTCTTGTCTTGGCTGCCTTACGAGCCTTAGGAACCGCATTGTTCACTTGTCTTCGGACTGGGCCAGTATGGGAGTACTCAGATGCATACCCACCCTTAGAGGCAACACCATTGCTCCGCCCCACCACCTGGCTTGAAAACTCCGAGCTGCCTGCAGAGTCTGAATACTCCTCCTCCTCCTCCTCCTCAGCGTACACAGCAGCACGTGCCTGTGGCCGCCGCACCTGTTGTGGCTTCGCCCTTGGCAGCGCCGTGTCTCTCGAAGAGCTCAGATCCGAGTAGCCATCACTGGAGTAGTAGTGCTGCTGCCCGGGCACATTGGCGTAACGGTACAGGGGCACGGCCGTGCGGCGGGGGATGTCATCACGGCGGGGCGATGAGTCCACGGAGTACCTGCCGCTGCAGACCTCGACCTCCTCAGCGTCCGAAGACTCGTCCATGTCGGACGGCGAGGAGGCGCTGCGGTCCTCGGTGCGCAGCGCGGCCGGCACAGCCGCGCGTGGCAGGTGCCCGCTCCTGAACTTTTCCGGCGGCGGCATGCCGAGACCTGCGCCAGCGCCGCGCACGGCTCGGAGCGCGTCCATACGGTCGTGGCTGTGCAGCGCCGCGCCGTGGCCCTGCCACATTTGCAACAACCAACAAACGACGCACAGAAACACGCATCAGAGACGAAAACCCCAGCTCCGCAACAAATTAATCAGGGTTCGCAAGCACGGCGGAGTTCACTCACCTCCCGCACCCACTTGAGCGCGTCTCGGTCTAATCCCTCGGTGAACATCATGATGGCATGAAAATCACAACTCTGAAACAGAAAAATTCAGAAGAAAAATTTAGCAAACTATAGCCAACCACACCAAATGCAGGCGAATCGAACACCCGAAAATTCCGGCAAAAAAAAATCCTCAAAATGCAGATTCGAGCACGGGGATTTCGGAGGATTGGGAGGCGAATCGGCAGGGGAAAAACCGCTTACTTTGGGGCTGAATTGGGGCGCGGAATTGGCGCTGGAGTGAAGCGAGCGCTGCGGTTTGAATTTGTTCGAAAAAAATGACGGGAGCAATTCGGCGCAGTAGTGAAGAGGAGCGACAGCGATGGGAGCCTGAAGCAAAACCGAGTGGGGAAGAAGAGGAGGACAAGCAGGAGTATATTAGCCCATGTTGGTGTTGTAAAAACCAAAACCCGTTTTCTTTTCGAATTAACGAGCCGGAGACGGCAGATTTTGTAGTTAAGCCCTTGACAGGTGCTGTATTTGGTAAGCAAAAGATGGACGTGGATCCGTGCCTGCATCACTACTGAGCCGGCCATTATCAGCACAACAAAAGGAAATAATCTTCTGACATGGTTAAAAAGGAATTAATATATCTTCGATGCCCGTATCTCTTTGATTAATTGAACGCATAAGGAAAGGCAATCGCTATCAGAAGTATGTAATTTTCGCAGTATAGAGGGGTCTTATGAGCAAAATGCATCACAGCGTTTTCCGTTTCTTTTAAGGCTCCACGTACGTAAGCGCTCGCAACGGGGGTGCGCGCTCCGGTCGCCGGCACGAGCGAGAGTTGACGGCGTCAGGGGCGCGCGCGGAGCGGTGACGTCGCCGCCTAACGGTCGAGCGACGTGGTGGTGGTGCCCGACCCGGCGGAGTGGCGTCGCGTGGACCGGTGGGAACGCAGCGTTCGACGCGCCGCGATGCCGTCTATTTCTACGCACAAGAAACGTGGCGGGCATCTGATACGTTAATTCGGGTGTCCGGTGTCTGGGGTGGCGCATGGGTTGGCGATGGAGTGGGGCACATGCCCGTGGGACCCGCCTGTCGGGCTTCTTTTCTCGAACGGCGTGGTCGGAGGGTGCATGTGAATTTTCCTGTACGTGGTTGTAGGATGGTTTTGCCCCTGGAGTTCCGGCAGAATTGCAGCGGTGCCACTGATGGAGTGACACTTCGAGCTTTCAGCGTACCGGTGGGCCAGGGATGATTAATCGGCGGGGAGCAAAAAGGGCCACAGTGATGCTCCGCTCCAGCGATGGTAGGATTGGCATTTTTTGTCACCTAAACTAGATTTTTACAACACTATACTAGATTTTTATAGCGATGAACTACACTCTAAACTAAATTTGCTGGTCAATCTGGCCGAGTGTAACACTCTCTGTTGTTTGATTATATGGTATTTGGACCAGCATGATCTAGTAAAAGTGAAGGATGATGTAGTATCAAGAACACTACTACCATATGTACTAAAACGGTAACAAAAGTTCCTTTCAAAAAAAAACGGTAACAAAAGTTGACTGGTCGATTAAATCTTCCGGGTTGTTTAGCACGGCGTCGTCACGAGCCTTCTCTACAACGGCGAGAAGAAGGCAAAGCGCTGCGCGCACAGTGCCATGATTCATGTAGGCGTCTTCCAATCATTAACCAAAACTTTTCCCGCAGTACGAAGCGTGAAGCCATTTGAGCAAGCTGCTGCACCTTTTTCCCTTCGGTCACGCGGAAAAGGGAGCGGTTTGGTCGGGTTAGACGAGAGAATGTTGCAGGATTTGGTGGGCGATCGCCGCACCGGTCTCACGTACCCGACCTCTCAGCCTCGCATGGAACGCGTTGCGAGCGCGAACTGCACCCACGGAAAGGTTGCGTCCGGGTAATTTCGATTGGTACATCATCAAATACTAGTAACGTGCTCGTGTGTTACAATGAAATCTTAAATAATAAAATAGCATCTTATATTCTGACTAAAACTATAAATTCATAATAAAATATACTGATTTGTCTTATAACGATCTAATAGCAGAGTGCTCGTACAACACACATATAAGCACCTAGCAAAATTTACACATATGTATGGGGAAAGAAACAGCACCAGCAAGCCAGCTAACTCAGAACGTAAAGATTAGATTATGTTGTTTAGTAAAATAATAAATTTCAGCAGAGTAAAAAGCTAACTCAGAACGTAAAGATTGGAGTATGTTTAGCAGAGTTTGTTAAGAGTTACGTAAAGATTAGAATCTGTTTAGCAGAGTTTGTTGAGAGTTTGAGAGTTAGTTAGGAAAAGATATGACATCATCATCACCACAGCTACCAACTCAAATTTTATAGATAATAAAGATTATTAAATAACAAGATTAGTACTGATCTTCCCCTGCTCCGCGCCGGGGAGGGGGGGGAGGCAGGCAAAGACGGAAACAGTGATGACTCATAAACTGCCGGTTATTTACGTCGATTTCTTCGCTTTTGACCTTCTAGTTCTGCGTGGAATTTTTTGTCCAGCGACGTCGTTCACTGTGCAGTGTGAACAACACGTGGAGCCGAAGCATTTTCGGATTTTCCTAGCGAGATCTGCTTGCTTCAGTAGTAAGGAATGTCAGGTTGGGGCAAACGGAAGTTCTAGTAGCAGTGCCGTTTTTGTTAATAGCAAGTGGCCATGCAGAGACACAGCAAAGGTCCATGTAACATGGCAGATGCCACGGACCTGGAAGAACCCAATGCGGCATTTGCTTGGCGATGCAGGATAAAACCCTAAACCCTAATATTTTAAACTCTGAAAACGTAAACTGACGTACATTTTTCATTGCTTAGATTAGCATGGCAAAGCCGGTGTTCGTGCCTAACGCTAGCGCCTTTTGGAAGGCTAATATTTTATCGACGTGCAAGGTGGTGGTGTGCGAGGTGCGTAGAGTGCCAACCAAACTTTAATTCGAACTCGGCGCTGTACCATGATTCCCACTGGCGAGTAAGTGACGTCCGTGCACTTCTGTTAGCTCTCTTTAGTGGGGTATTTTATATGTAAAACTCTCTTTTTTCACATGTGGAAATTCCCTTCTGCTTAAACTTTCCTGATGTAGCAAGTATAGCTGAAAGGTATCGGGAGGGAGATTGTGAAATTTTCTTTACAGTTCTTTTTTAAAGGATGAAATTTTTGTTAGTATAATACAATGTATACTCACACGCATACCACTATATATACTTACTCATACAGTGGCTAGTGATGACCAGAGTCATAGAGCTTGAAAATTGATGAAATTATCACAAACACTTTCTTATTAATGTGTACGTCACTTACTACTGAAGAACTAATCCGTTTTAGTGAGACATATGGGGACATTAAACCTGAGATCCCATCTTTGGTATGCAGAAGTATAATCATATGCTAACCACCCAAGTTACATGTAATGTGTATCGTGCCAACCCATGAACCGAGGCCCAGATCCACCAACACGAAGTGTCTAGTACTAGCTCTGACAAGCCTAGCCCAGTTAAGTTTACTCAACACCACCAACGTTGGATTGGATAGCAAAGATGGGCCTAGGCCCAAATGACTTCAGGCGAGGCCACGTCGGGCGTGTCAAATTCTGCTCCAGTTCTTCCAAAGGAAAACCGCAAGGAGCGAGTAAAATAATAATCTAGAACCTTCCTGGCTGCGCTGAGCCCACGAAATCTAGCAACTACCAGCCTGCCACGGTGCCACGGCCATCGCTCGGAAGGAACCCGGGAACCGATTCTCCGAGAACCGGCCGGACCTGCCGAGCAGCGGCAGGATCCTGCGGCGAAGGAAACCCCGCGAGGCGGCGAGGAGAGGGAATGTGGTGGGAGTGGGAGGAAGGCGATGGGGCGGCGCGGCCGCGGGAGGAGGTCCCCGTCGATTTCGACTTCATCTCCCTCCTCTCCAAACCCAAGGTGAAATGGAACCCCCGCCTCTGCACCCTTCGATTCGCCGCAATTCTTTGCTTTGTTGATAGGGCAGGCGTACCCGGCCGCCTGGGTCTCGGTAGGTGGTTGGATTTTACGTTTTAGGGGGCAGATCGTGTAGATTAATGCTTTTGCTGGGAATTGAGTTCTGCTCCCCCTTATTCGTGGTTCGATTTTTCGGGTAAATTTCTTATCTTGCGCTTACGGGGCAATTTGCGCATGCAGGATTACTACAAGATATTGGAAGTTGATTATGATGCGTCGGAGGAGACAATCAGGTCGAGCTATATCCGACTTGCACTGGTCAGTGTTTGCTCCAACACACTAGTCGACCTGTTCCCCATCATTGAAGCGTGTAGTTTGATACTGCTATGCAAATCGTTTACCTGAAGTGGCATTTGTCCTATTAATAATCTCAATAAGGAAAGTTTGGCCTAGGAATTATGCTTAGCTTGTGCTAATGCAACTATCTAGTACAATTCTACTTTTGTAGCTTCATTTTGATGCCTCAATGGTAGTGACTAATGATTTCCCCCCTCTTCCTGTAGAAATGGCACCCTGACAAGAAGCAGGGTGAAGAAAATGCAACTTCCAGATTTCAGGAGATTAATGAGGCATACCAAGGTGAGCCTGATTGGTTGATCAGTAATTCACTACGCATTTATGTTAACTCTGAGAAAGCATAATGCCATAACACCTATTTTACCATGGATGTTCTGCATAATATATGAACATATGTTTAGTATTTCCACATGGCGTGCAAGCAACATCTCATCTACATACTTCAGTTTACCATTTTTTTGTTTGCCTCTAAAATTTCCAGCTTCTTACGAACATAGCAAATCAGGTTGAAAACTAATGCATACAAATTTATCTACATATAATCCTAAACATTACATGAGACTACATGGGCATTCATGCTGTCCTTTTCATAGATGCTGCTGACCTTCTCTGAATTTTGTGGTGCATGGTGGAGTTTTTACTTTTTAGAGAAGCAATGGCTACCACAAGACTAAGAATATACCGTATTACCTTTTGTGATCAGTATGGTATCAAATGGAGCTTGAGATTGTATCAAATTTGTTTAGGGACTAATAGTTCCATGTTTTATTGTTTACAGTGGCTTAGGTGCACTTCTTGCTGCGTTAGATGAGTCAAATTCTCTTGATATCTTCAGTTATAAGATCTTTTGGAGACTCATCTACATCCATTTAGGAAAAGTCACTCACTGCCTCGTGCAAACAAGCTTGGGAAGTTTCAAGTTCATATAATTATTTGCATTGACTGTCGGAATATGTCTTTAGATGTAACCAACCTTTTTTCTTCTAAAGAATGTTCTTTCACTAATCACTATGCACATATTTTAGTTTTCCTTTTAGAAATTGAGACAAATCCTAAGGTAGGTTAGTAGGTACGGTATATCAGGTGTTTCATTCATGACATCACAACTCTTGTTTTTGACAGTTCTCAGTAATCCACTAAAAAGGCAAGAGTATGACAAGAAAGGTATTCTGTACGTCCAAGATCAGAATGCAGCGGTGAGTATCACCCACCCATCCCACACATATCTTGCACAGGACTGCAGGACTTCTCTTGACACATTTTATTTGTCGTTAACTATTGCAGGATTACCTGAACCGGCACAAGGGTTTAATACTTACATGCAATGGCCTTGGTGTAAGGTACTCGGTATGGTGAGCTTTTTCAGGGGTACCAGAGTATGCATCCATCTGCGGTCTTGGATGATGTGTGTAATTGTACAACCGCATCTAATTCACAAAATGTAGTACGGTCCTAGCATTTTGTGTAAAATGGCAACTTAGAGTTCACCCTACAACAGACATGATTTATATTTGTTGATCAGCTGTTGTAGATTGCAAGAGGCAGAGATGTTCTTGTTACATATCGCCCCTCAAATGCACTGTTCCTAACCTTCGAAATGCCAGCATCTGTATTCCTGAACGTATTGCCATTCTTTCACGGTGCTGAGTGCGGCTGAATGGCAGAAAACGCTTACTGGCTAACGCCATGTTCGTTGCTCGCCAAGACTTCTATTTCCTTACAAGGGAAAACAAATACGGTTATAACCTCTGCATTTTGGTATTTCCCTTTTCTGTTATCTTATAAAAAGGATAGTAATGGTCATGAAACAACTTTTGCAAATATATTTTTCCGTGATGTAATTACAGCTCTGGCGACTTGCCCGAAATCCAGAGCATAAGGATAACATCTTCTATAACCACTTAATCAGACACTGTTTGGCACGCCGTCTTTTGTGCTCAGGATTTTGGTAACTGACTGGGAGGGGAAATATTAAGATGATCGTGAGTGACGCTGCTTGAAGAAAATAGAATTGATAACTCTGTTCGGTCAAACCTTTTGAATGTTGTGTTTCTAAGCTAGCAAGTTCTAATTTTGAAGCTTTTAAAGTCTAGATTATATACATAGGCTCAAGTAAAAAAACAACCAGAGAGGCATGAACAAGCACACTAGCGGTAAAACTTTAGATGTCCGATTTACAGTTGAAAAATAAAAAGAAGGCCTAATAATAAGCTCGCTGTAAGGTCTAAACATATGCCAAAGGATCATTTGTCCCCAGCTCAAATGATCCTATCTTTGAGATCTTGAAATTCCGCAAACAGTTGATCTCTGTTTTCCTGCATATAGCAAAAATCCAATCTTAGGGTCATTAAGCACACACAACGGGCATGACTGATGGACGCGAATGGAGTGGGAGACGTACCTTGAAGAGGAGGTACCGTGCGGTGAACCAAATCGAGTAGCCAGTCCCAACGAGTTCCAGCACTTTTGGAAGCTGCAATAGGGAGTATTAAGTTTCTAAGTACATACAGATTTACCCAACAATTCTTAAGCTCATAACTACATACCAGGGGAACAGAATCAATTGCAGAAATAACTGAAGATAGAATCAAGAGAGCAACGAAAGCGCCAGTTCCGAAGAGAACATAAGCGGGTGTCACTTCGATGTCCAACTGAAATGAGCAAGCCAAAATAAGTATGAGCAACAAGATAGCAACCAACTCACTAAGAGCTCATCCAAGACTACAAAAATCATTCAGGAACAAACAAAGGTTCATAACGTCCACATGGTGTTCATGTCAAAAACAAAGGTTCATAACGTCCATATGGTGTTCATGTCAAAAACGTCCATATGGTGTTCTATCTGAGAAGTAGGAAAGCTGAGGTTAAGGCAATACATATACTCTGTTTTGAGTTCAGAGGAACAGAAATACTACCAACTCAATATGCTGATACATATAGTCTGGCTTCAATTCAGCAACAAAATTAAGGTCTTTGCGTGTATGGCATCTGATATAGTTAATACAGTTCAACCTCGTAACAGTTTGCGCAATTGAAGCTCTGGATCTCGGCAAATCTTGCACTAGATCCTAACCACTCAGCTTACTGATTCTCACATTGTGTACGCACGTTGGTGATAGAGCTCAGCTTGATATGTTGAGATCTATGGTAAGCTTGAAGAGCCATGCTGAGCCAAACAATAAGGAAAATTGCATTTTTAACTGTTTCGTTCGACATTTTACTGGATGTGATATTCTCTAATTGACTCATTTTGTTTTGTCAACAGCCTTGCAATAACAAGTTGCTACTATTGATATTTACCCAGTGATCCAGTTATCATTACTACCAGAGTATATAATATGCTCAATCACATGGAAACTGTGCCATTATTTTTCCTGCTCAAAAGCGTCATTTCTTTACTGTGTCAATCTATGCCACACTAACACCATTTGATCTAGTCCCGCATGTTGTCGTTGCGTACACGGGGGCATTTTGTTGCAATCGATAATTTGGTTGTAATTTCTGAATTCTCTCCATCTTTCCAAACGTAGGAGTTGAGGATTTCCATCCAATTTCGACGAACTGTGCTATTCTCTAAACAAAAAAGCACCCTCTCTGGAAAGCAAAACAGCAAACGAGTAACGAGCAGCACGGCGATTACCTTGCTCAGTATGTCGTCAGCGCCGCCGTCCTCCTCGGGAGCCTCCGACGGCACCTGCGCAGCTACTACCGTCGCCTCCACAGCGCCGCCGCTTCCACCGGAAACCGCTCCAACCTCCCCGCTCGCGTCCTCCCCGGCCTCCGCGGCGGGCTTCTCCGTGACGACGACGGTGGACGCGGACGCGGGGTCCTCGGACGGCACCGGGTCAGACCCTACCGGTCCGGCGCATCGGCAGCGCCAGCTTCGGGTGGGGACGCGGGCGGCGACGGAGTGGGGTCGGCGGTGGAATGGGGCGAAGGACAAGGGAGTGGCAGCGCGAGCGGAGGCGGCGGTGGAGACGAGGACCTCCATTTCTTGTTTTCCTTTCTCACTCACTCCAGTCTTTCTGTGGAGGCAGACTTGGTGCTGGGGTTTGAGGTTTTGGTGAGCTGCGGGGAGGATGAGGGTGTGGTGGGCTTGTGGTGGCTCGGTGATGTATACGAGCGCGAGTGTTTGATTTTGCTCTTCATGCTTTCGCCACGGGACAGGTGTCGCTTTCTCTTTTGCCCTCTTTTTTTGGGGCCCGCATGTGTGGTTTTGCCTTTTGCATTCTTTGGCCGGATCTCTCTTTCTTTCTCTCTTTTTCTCGTTTTCTCCTTTTTGGAATTTATTATGTATAGTGTCCTAGAAAATTCCAAAATTTTCTTCTGCTAAATTACAAGTAAATGAATGGTGGCCTTAGTGCAGGTGGAGTTTGTTGGTTTCTGTTCCTCTGTTTATAACGAGTTGCCTGGCTAGTTCCGCACCGTAAAATTTCCTGAACTGAAGATTTTTTTTCCATGTTTATTCACAGTATTCTTTGTATTTGTGTTCAGATTCGCATCATTTTGGGTTTTCTTTAGAGAATTTTTTGTGGTTGTTACACTGCCTTTGGCAACTCTAATGAGCCTTGCCCCGACGTCCGAGAGAGCCGAACATATCCGGGGCGCGGCCTGCTCCTCGAGGTGTGACTTTGGGCTTCCTAAATAATTCAGCCCACTTTTCAACTCTCACGCTTGTAGGCCTGCCAAATTGACGAATTACAGACACGTTAAGGCATCCAGGTTCAGGGAGCGAAACGCCGAAATCCCCTCTCACAAAAATGGAGTTCGAAAAAAAAAGCAAGAGTGAAAAAAAAATCAGAGAGTAACAGCAGCCTGGAGCTGCCTTAACAAAAAAGAAGGAAAAAGGAAAAGAAAAAACAGCATCCTGCAGCGAAATGCCTCGGCACATGATCACAACAACAGGTCTGGCCACGGCGTGGGCTGCCGTTAAAATTTCTTTACTCACCTCCCGAGGGAGCATATGCAAGCTTGACCCGCAGCAACGGCCACGCACTCGCCACGCTACATCACACATGCATCACCAGATATACTCACACATGCATGAGACGCACCTTTTTTTCCCCTGCGTCGCGTACGTACGTGCAGATACGAGCGCGTCGCACGCAGTATCCGATACCCCCGATCGTCGCATGGAGCAGTTAAGCAGTTCTTTTTCTCTCCTTTTTGTGCCGGGTGCTAGATGAGATCATGAGATGGTAAGCGCCCATGCCGTGCGTGGGGATCTATTCTACGGAGGTGAGGCCCGGGATAGGATGGGCCGGGGCGCGCCCGGCCGCACGCGTGGAAGCGTCCATCCGTTGCCCGGCGCGGCGCGGCGGCGGGCACTGAAAATGGCAGCGCGCGGCGGCGATGCCATGCCTTTGGCCGCGTCCGCACACCGCGCATTTAAGCCCTCGCATGCACGCACGCAGCTCCACCGTTTCGCTGCCGCGGCCGGGTGTTGCACATGCACGCATGCGGGGCAGCTTGTTTCCCGCCGCTTGCTCTCTCCCACTCCCCAGCTACTACTACGTACACCCACGCTCACTTCCTATGCACCACCAGAATCATGCTATTGCTGCTCGATCTCTCCAACTAACGCCGTGCCCACGCTACTTACGTGCGGCAGGGGTGGCCTCTCTTAACGACGCGGTTTACCTGAACAGACTGGAAAAGTTACAGAGTAGGGCCATGATCTATGCTAAAGATTGATCGCCGCTTAGTGTGCATGCGTTGGGCTTAGCGATGGGAGCACGCCGTGGCCATCACGGCACGGGAAGAGCCGAGCCGAGTCGATCGACCCGTGTGTTGTGCTTGTGGTCCTCGTCTCCAACCATGCATGCAGGCTGCAGCTAGGCTCACCATGATTCTACTCCATTCGTCCTACAGCTACTTTTGCCCAGCCAAAGTTACGGCTACTGCTACGAGTAGTATACGAGGTATAATTGTGTGGGTCTCCTCTTAAAGTCTAGACAAGTTAAACATTTTTTAATTTTGATCGTCAATAATAAAAAGAGTACTAATATCTATAACATGACATTAATGTTACTGTTATGAACTATACTTTTTTAATATCTATTTAGTTTTATTTTAAATATTATGTTAAAAAAATTAATGATTAAAGTGTCACCCGTAAAGTCGTGTCAATATTTAAGATAACCTTTATTATAACACAGAGGTAGTATTACTCCATTTCCTAGTTTATACTTCTACTACGGCTACACACCGTCCGTATCTAGTCTAGTCAAAATGGAGGAGTGCTTTGCAAATCTCGAGGACATGTTCCCGGCCTGTGCCTGCCTGCTGTCCTCGTCTAGCCTTCAATTTACTTCAGATTTGCCAGGAGTATATTGCTGGAGTTCAGCTCTCCTAAACAAGAGCATTTTGACGTTGTCCCGCTGTTGTCTGATGGTACTCGAGGCAGTAATGGGTTGCCAGACAGGGGCAGGGATCAGAAGGATCTACCGCATTTGCTGCCTAGATCACGGTAAAATGCGGCAAAGTCTACATGCCCGTACACACTATGCTACTAGCCGCCGCAGCTAGCTAATTGTAGCAAGTGGCTTGCGCGATGGATTCGGCATGTGTGGCAGCACAACTTGCTAGAACTGGGAGCACGAAGCACCCAAACACATGGTAGGAGAATTATATATCTATGGATTGGCTCCTGGGTTTTTTATACTAGTAATCTGCTGGAGTTTGATGATATCGCGTCTGATCGATCTCTATTTGTCAAGTACTATGGCATCCCATGAAGTTCAACGGCATTCGAGTTGGAGATCGATCGACGTGATCCTAAGGATCTGCCAGATTCATCTCATCTTGAGACGATCTGCTGGACCATGCATGCATTCTGAATCGCTCTACACTGGACCATGTAGATATATGCGGCCAGTTCTTAAGATCGGGTGATCAGCCAGAACCATCTTCTGAACACTAGATTTGAACCCGGATGAATCTTGCATTTATGCTACTCAAGATAGGTAGTAAGAAGTGCGGTTGTGGTACATGATGATCGTACAGAGCAGGTGATCTGGATGTTGTGTGATGACCTCAATCAATATATATCCACATTGCCATCCCCTACATAAATTAATTGTGATGGACACGGTAATTAATTACGAACATTTTTTTTTGCAGGTAATTACAACCATAGGAGCTCCGACCGTGTGTCTGTGGCCAGCAAAACTTGCTGTAATATTTGGATCAGACGGTTTAGTGATTATTTAATTTGTCATTACAGTACATACTAGTAGCTTAATTAGCCGTCGTTGAATAACGTTGCGTATCAGATCAGCAGAAAAAACAAGAATTCACCGCTTCGGTTACTATACTACCAAGTCTCAGAAAGATTGGTACACTCTAGCTCGTGGACGCTTGGTCATAAGCCAAATCAATCAGGGTGCAAGAGCATCTACGAAAGTAGAGTTAGTCGTTGAGTCTTTATTTTTATATGTTGTTTAAAGTCAATGCAGTATCTAGTATCTTGTATAGTGAATTAGATTTAAAATTAACTCTATATTAAGAGTTAACATTCGACGTAACAACATACAATGGTAGTAAGATTGATTTTAGAGCATTTATTCTTTAAAAAGTGTGATTCTTCGTGAAGAGTCAATTTCATTACCTCTCCTTTATATCGGCAATTATCTTACGTGGTAGAACGAAGAGTCAGCTGACATCACACCTTTATAGATGCCCTTACATGTCACTCTAGTTAGGCAAGTTTAACTTTTCGTGACAACTTTCTTTCTAAGGATCAAGATGTCGGTATAGAGAAAGGGGTGAATAGGTGACTAAATAATTTTAAAAATATAGACTATTAAATGCAACAATACATAACTAAAAGATTATATAATGCAAGAGCTACATGAGCACCCAAAATACTAGTCAATCCCAAGAACGAAAGTAACTAGAAAAGTGAGGCTCGTGGAAAATAAAAGGGGAATTAGGAAACTCAATGACGTAGTGGATTTGTTGTTGAAGTTCAAACACTTGGAGAATTCTACATCTCCGTTTTGAGAGCTCGATCACTTTGATCAAAAGTCGGCTTCCTCTCAAGTCTTTGTCCCTCGAGGGCGCACTTTACATCTCCTTAATTTTTTCTCGGTGATCCTTCTCTTGACCGAAGCAGATCCTGACATTCACAAACTTCTTGAGGCTCACCACATTGCTTGGAGACTCTTAAGGACTCCTAGCTATCTAGGAGATTTCAATCTCCAAGAGTAATAAGCGCATTGAATGGCTTGGAGATGAACTCGATGCTCTAGTGCTCAACAACTTTTGATCTCTCACTCCTTAAGATTTCTCTCACAAGAAATCAAAAAAATTGGGCTTGAGGAAGGTGATGAAGCTTTCTTGATAGCAGAATATCAAAATGGTAAAGAGTTGTGCATGGACAGGAGAGTGGGGGTATAAATAGCCCACTCACAGAACTAGTCGTTTGAGACAAGTCGACAATTAACAGGGTTCAAACTTCAACGGCTATACTCAACCTCAGACGAAACCAGAGAATTGATGAAGTCCCGACCTGAATAGTCTGGATATGCCGGATACTATGGCCTAAGATAGAGAATTGAAATCCTCGGAGGTAAGCATCTAGAGACTCAAGCCATACAGAAACTCTCAACTGTCTGGATACTCTAGACATAAGTTCGGACATTTCGAACTGAGACGGAGAAATTGGATCCCCTGAGAGACTTTTTTGGATACTTTGATTAAACCAGAGTTTTCCCATGTCCAGATACTCCAGACCTATGTTCGGACACTCCAGACAAGAAATAGAGAATTGAAATCCCTGGAGCCTTTGCTCGATTCTCTGAGAGATGTCTGGACACTCCAGGGCACCTCCGAATACTCCAGGACACAGAAAACAACTGCTATCTCAAAAGGATAGAGATCGAAATTCAAAGATCCAACTTATGTATTGAGCATTTGAGCACTAAGCTTCTCACAAGTAGTTTGATGAACTCTTCTTAATAGTACAACATTTCCTATACTCAATATGACTATCCAGATCACAGTAAATCTTAGGAAAATGATCTATTCTTGATGAAATTTTGTCATCTTCTTTTCAATCTCTTGGGGAGGGGGTCGCCAATGATGTTTAAACTTCACTCGGGGGACTAAAACCTTAATATATACTCGATAAATGCATTAATCCCTTCATTGTTTGTCACTAATTATCAAAATTCACTTAGAGGGTCAAGATACACTTTCACTTTTATAGTTATAGTATTCAACTCTCTTAACTCTATGTCCTGCTCCACCCTTCTGAAGGGGACGGCACCCCGTTGTACTCTTCTGCCATGACAACTGGCTCAACGGCCTTGTCCCAAGCACCTAGCACTGGACTTGTTCCTCTTGGCCAGACAGAAAAATGGATCGGTCACCGTTGAGCTTGCAAATGGTCCTTCAAGGAAGGATCTCCACCTCCCAGCTTCTCCATAGCTTCGTCGGCTAGAGGCACAAAATTCAGCTTGTTACTCTTACCACCGGGTCCCTAACGCTATCTCTTGGTGTCTTTCCCCCAAGGGGTTATACTCAGCCAAGTCGACCTACCTCCTGTAGTTCCAAGGATCTGTACCCCTTTCAATGTCTCCATCATTTGGAAAGTTGTTGCCGAGAATGACACGTGGATTCTCATTCAATATCGCATCCTCACCACAGACAATCTTGCGATCCGGGGATGGCCACACCAACCCTCATGCCGCATCTGCAATGCTACCCTTGAGACCGGGCTGCACCTTTGCTTGCACTGTGCTTTTGCTTCCACTGTCCGGCTCTCCGGCTCTCTTGGTACAACTTCCCAACCGCCTCCATGGCTGATCCTTCAGACTTCACCAGCATCATTGCCTGGTGGTCCACGGTCTCCAAATCTATTACTAAGGACTGACATCGCCTCTTTAACGGTATTTCCTGCACCATCATGTGGTGTCCGTGGAAGGGTGCAATCGCCACATCTTCGAGAAAGAGGCCTACTCCACTCGCGCTGCTCACTAAGGAGGCGATCAACCTTAGCCTTTTAGCCTTCGAGCTGCCGTGAGCGGCCTCTTGTTTTGTTCTTGTTCCTGCAGCTTTGCCCGTGGCTTTTTTTTTCTTTCAACCTCTCATGGAGAGACCACCCTTATATATATACTTTGCCAACTTTCCTCAAAAATAACTCTATGTTGTACATGTCATACACTAGTTTTCTAGCCAAGGTTTGCCTAATAAGTTGTGACCAACAATGAACGATTTCTTCGCCACAAAAAGGTGGAAATAATTGATCCTGCTTTCCGGAGTTTGAGATGATTTTTTCAAGATTGGTGGGTGAGTGCCAAGCGAGCAAGCAAGAGAGACAGATAAAGATCAACCAAGAGGCCCAAGATGACGAGTGACCAGCACTGCCAGTGCCTTACATTAATGGCGGCTGCTCGAGTCCCCGGCCATGGCTGATGGCAAAGCGAGCAGGAAGAAATGCGGTGCCCTGCCAAAGCCTGAAGGCGTCGAGGGCTAGCTCTCTCCCCCCCTCTGTCGCGCGAGCATGCATGCGTTCCGCTTCGCAGACGAGGAGACTGTAGCTGATCAAAGGCCTGCGTGAGGCTCTGCCTCTGCCAGAGCTAGCCACCCGGAGACTGTACTTGATGCTGTCTCACGCATACTATTGTGTCGGATAGAACAAACAATCTCTTTAGGCTTACACAACGGGTAGCTAGCCATGCATTGAACTCTCGCCGGCGTTCAGCTTTTGCCGCGCCTGAAGTTCACTGAGCATTCGCGTCGGTGAAAGTGGTGGTTGGCCGGTCACGTGATCGAAACGGATGCTGATATGCTCCTTCGATGATCCAACGGTTCAGGGTGTTCCTCTCCCGCCTTAAGTTGACCTTTCTCTAACTAGAGCAGAGCTGAGATGCAGTTTTCCTTATTCATTTCTCGATGGGGTGGGGTGGCATCATTTTGCTCGAACCGACGACGCAGGCACGCGGCTGCATGATCTATGGACGCCACGCCAAAAAACCAGCCCGCCAATTTCTGTACTTTGTACTGTTCATTCGCCTCTCCTACTCCGCTGCGCGCAACAAATTTTCGACAAGACACTGTACACTATGGGCAGCAGTCAGCAGTAGCATGCTGACGCATTTTATTGAAGGGGATGAACACTGTGCAATTGGTCAAAGGGATCAAAGGATTGGTGCAGATCAGACAAATAAATTAAATATGCAAACAGGTGATGAGATGACAGGGATGAACCATATATATAAGGCGCAGAAATTGGCACCGTAGAGTCGTTTGAAACACATGTACAGGGTGTAGAAAATGGAAATTTTTTTTCCAGTTTCACGAGAAGTAACTTTTCAATTCGCAGAAAATTTACACGAATTCCATGTGAAATAGTACAATTCCAACCAGAATCGGGAAAAAAGATACACAAGGGGCCCAAGTACCATAGAAAACATATAGTTCATCTGAAAAATTACACACCGAGGAAAACTCGATTTGCAAAATCGTGTTGCTTATCGTTGCACAAGTGAAAAATAATTGTTGCAACCATCCACAAACAAAACTAGAAAGACAAATGCAACACCTCTAGTTTCCTCCATCCTTGAGTTGGCCGCCTTGCAAATTTTGGTGGGTAGCGCACACTCCCAATCACCGTTAGCAAGGACCGAGCAGTTGATGGTACAATAGCCGGTGGAACAATGGCCAGACAATGTGGGAGGAAGAGATGTAATCGAGGGGCGTGTTGCAAGTCGAAGAAGAAGGATGAGGAACAAGAGTTGCCACGAGATTGAAGTGACGGGTAAGCGAGGAAGACATCCTATCCGTCACTATTGTTAGGCGTCCATCTGAGACAGATGATTATTTATTGAAAATTTTGATAAAATACTTTGTCTTAGTTTGGCCACGAGACTGAAGTGAATGAGTAGGCGAGGAAGACGTTCGATCCATCACTTCGGCGTACATTTGAGAAAGATGATTATTTATTAGAAAATTTTGATAAAATGTTTTATCTTAGTTTGAGTTTTGATAAAATGTCTCGTCACATGTTACTAACATGTGGAGTCTAGGGTCACCTATGAATGATACATGACATACTATTTTATTAAAGACCAAATTAAGATAGACATTTTATATAAAAAAAATGCTAATACGTTATTGGTCTGATGGTCACTTGTCTTTCATGTAAATTGCAAACAACTTGGAACTTGGTTTAGGAGGCATGCATGGGTGGATAACCACGCAAGTGAAGCTTCAAGCGTGTGAGCTTCTGTTTACATGAATGGGTTCCTGAGAGCCTAATTTGGTCTGCAATATGGAGTTAAGTCTCGGATATAGACATACAGTACTGGCAGTTATTTAGTTATCAACTTTCGGAATGGTTCATCTCAGATCATTTTTATGGTACGGGCGGGTACGCCGGAGCAATTCCGTAGGAAGAAAGTTGAAAGGGTAAAGCACCAAGGACTAATCACTCGGTTAAACAAGAAAAACACGTCCCACAAACGGAGAAAAGAGAAAAGGAGCTGTGTTCGCACGATTCCCCGCAAAGAACAGCAAAGCGCAGCAGCACGTCGTACCATCCTAGCCCGGTGATTGGCCGGTTCGCGTCCATTGAAAATGCCCAAACTGCCCCCGGCTCCTCGGCGGAAGGAAAGTTCCTTTCACGACGTCTTTTCACCCATCTCGGTGCGAAGTTACGCAGGCTTTGACCGCCAGAAAGAGGCGTACTGCTTCCGGAGGCCGTGCCGTCGCAGGAGGAGCAGGAGGCGCGCGCGGAATGACGGCACTGCCCCTGCCCTCCCCCCTTCCATCTTAGCTGTACCACATGGTGTGCGCAATGACGGAACTGCCCCTCCTCCTCCACGTCTTGGTGTGCCACATGGCGGCGGCTGGGCGGATGGTGCCACCGAAGCGCTTTCCTACGTGTAAATCGTCTCTCCCTTTTTGCAGGGACGGGCTTACGGTTCTTCTGATTTGTGGATTCAATCCATTCGGGGGATCCATCCCGAGAGCAGCGTTTTCGCTCCCGGGAGCAAATGCTCTGGGATGAAAACAAAACTAAATTAATACTTCCGAATGCCAAAAAATTTCTGGAAAAAGTTACACACGAAAATATTCCTGTCCTCTGTGCACTTGTAAATTTGCATGAAAAGAGCATTTGTGCACCCAACACAAAATAAAATATAATTTAACGCTCCGAAAAAGCAACTTTTTTAGCGCTATTATTTTTTGCACAAGGCATAAAAATGCTATTTTTCATACAAATTTACAAGTATACAAAGGAGACTAACATGTACATCTGTATTTTTTTTAATTTTTTTGACATCTAGAAATCTTTTTTTTCACTCGGAAACACATGATCTTGAGTGCACCTTTCAATTTCCAGATTCTCACATTTTATAATGGGGGCAGCTAGCAACTGGACATCCGATAGGAGCCGACCTACCGGACGCTTGCGAGCAACATTGGCAACTTTGCAACACCGGTTTCAAAAATTCCAGTTCACGACTTTGCAACGGAACAACAAGTGAAAAGAAATTCATTTTTGTGTGGGGTACAGGGCATCACGAGTGGCTACCTGCGCAGCAAAATGTTGCTCTGGTTGCAACGAACATTGCCGCATCAATGGAAGGACACGATAACATCGTAGCAATTAATCAAAACATTTTAGGTACATCCTCAGGCAAACACATATACAAAATAAAGTAAACATCTACAGTAGAATATAGGAGGTGTAGCAAGTAGCACATATCATCACCAGAGGAGGAGTTTAATTACTACAACATTGACGAGGAGCCCATGACGTCGACAATGCTCGAGTACGACCTGTAGAGACTGCTATTTGCGCCAAAGCTCCAGATGCCACATAAGGAGGCAACGTCCAGCATGGACCGCTAGTGTGTCGATGGACCATTCAAAAGCCACTGCTACAAGATTAACGGGCAAGCCGATGAAGGCTAGGAGAAGGGTAGAAAGGATTGATGTTTGAATGAGGGAGGGAGAGTACCTGAGACGAATTGGCATTTCTAGCTGTCAAGAGCATCTACGATGCCTTGTATGTGAACGCAAATCAAAAAATTCTCTAATTCTTCTAGTAATGACACTAGATACAAAATGCTCTATGACACATATACCATAACACTTCTATCAAAACCCGATTAGTACGTGGTGTGGGATTATCATTTTATAATTTACAACTCACAAGAGAGAATTATGAACTAGGAGTGTCGTGATAGCAAAGATATTTAAATAAGAGAAATATGCTCTTGTCACCTATCATGAACATGCTCTCCATCGATGGATTGACTGGGAACTACAACTTCAAACCTTAGAGGACACACCACGATCAAATCCGTGACATACGACAACGATAGTATCACCATATTTGCTCTATGCACAATGCTTGAGCAAATGAAGGCACCAGCATCAACTCTCTCTCGCCGCATACTCGTCTAGTTCCTCCATGAGGGTGCATCGCCGTCGATGCTACACCGCTCACCGACCAGAGAAGAATTCTAAGAAAAGTGCGGCACCCATTGCCTTGTGTCTATGGTAGCTCGCCACTTGCGTGTCTACGCGTCCGCCACCTTAGTTCAGGGGCATCTTTTTCTTTGGTACCCTTTGAACAACAAGGCATGAGGCATTTACACTAAAAGTAATCTAGTAGGATGAATTTTGACGAGGAGTGAAGCGGAGTGATAATTATATCATTGATCATGATAAATCCCAAAAGCAACTCGTTTTCTATCAAGATACAAGAAAAAATCTCAAAAAATATATTCTTCCTCTTGTTTATACGTACGCACATTAGCTAAATATACTCATCACCAAATGTGTTAACCTACATCAAACTAGATTGTATCCAAGAAAAACAGCGACACACTAGAGTATATAAACCTATATACAGTAAAAGGTCTCCAAAATAAAATTTGGATTCATATCCTCGTTTAGACGCAGGGAAGCTAAGTACACTCAGCACCAAATTTATTAACCTACACCACACTAGAATTTTAGAAAAACCCAGGACACACTACAGTGAAACACGACCTAGTGTCGTGCCCGCAAAGGATCCGCGCTTCAAGGCTCTAGGCTCCTCTCCTCATAGGAAGATGCCAAAACAAAACAACTCCCCAAAGAAGTCGCAGGCAGTTCTTACCAAAACCACCCTCGTCCTCCTTCGAAATAGCAACTCCCTCCTCCTCGTCTCACCCGGAAGAGCAGAGCAGCACAGCACACCCTACAAAACCCTTGCTCTCCTTCCTTTCTCGCATCCTGTATCTTCTACAGTACCTCCTCCTCCCCCTCCTCTCCTCTCCACCCTCCCCTCTCCACTTGAGAAGAACACAGCAGAAAAAAAAAGGAAAAAACCATATCCTTTTTTATATCTTCAATAAATATCAAGAACAGGGAGAGGAAGAGAGGAGAAGGAGGGGGAGGAGGAGGAGCAACCCAAAGACCGCGATAATAAATTCTCAGGGAAAAAGGGGAGAAGATACCCGTGCGCGGGGGGAATCCAGTTGCATCGGTCTATTGATTGCTCATTAATCCTGTATTTCTAGTATAGCATTTCTTGGGAAGTAGGCGGAAGCAAGCATGGTTCCGAGCTATGACTGCGCCGCCTCCGTGCTGCTGTGCGCGGAGGACAACGCGGCCATTCTCGGCCTCGACGAGGAGGAGGGGGAGAAGGAGTGCTCTTGGGCGGCAGCCACGCCACCGCGCCACGCCGCCGCCGCCACGGAGGGTCTCTTGATGGACTACACCGTGCAGTCCGATGACTGCATTGCGGCGCTCGTTGAGAGGGAGGAGGAGCACATGCCCATGGAGGGGTACACCCAGACGCTGCTGCAGCGTCCCGGGGGGCTGGATTTGGCGGCCGTCAGGAGGGACGCCATAGATTGGATTTGGAAGGTGAGCTTTCTTGCTTGCTGGAATCGTCGTTTCTTTGTGTCAATAGTGAGATATTGAGATGCGACGTGCGGCATTCGGGTAAAGGTGCCTCATTTATCAATTCTTCTGTCGATTTCTGATTGGATTGCTGCTCGTTGATATCGTCCCTGATGTATGCTGCCGCGGTAGCTGATTAAATCTGCAATTTCCTGCTGATAGGTCACTGAGCATTACAATTTTGCGCCGTTGACCGCAGTCTTGTCTGTGAACTACCTCGATAGGTTCCTCTCCGTGTATGAACTTCCTGTAAGTCTATCATTTCAGTAGCACCAGAAGCATTCCTGCTAAAATCCCATAATGTTGTTGAAAAGGGGTTGGAAATCATGGAGGAATTGGTTTCTCATGGCAGGAAGGCAAAGCTTGGATGACACAGCTATTGGCAGTGGCTTGCTTGTCTATGGCTGCAAAAATAGAGGAGACTTATGTGCCACTCCCCTTGGACCTGCAGGTCAGTGAGTGTGATGCATCTCATAACTGACCTGCACATACATTGTGAAAGTTTTGTCTTTTATCTCATGTACCTGATGATTTTTTGCTTGACAGGTGGCTGAGGCAAAGTTTGTGTTTGAGGCGAGGACCATAAAAAGGATGGAGCTTCTGGTGCTAAGCACCTTAAAGTGGAGGATGCAAGCTGTGACTGCTTGCTCATTTATTGACTACTTCCTTCACAAATTCAATGATCATGATGCACCCTCCATGCTCGCATTCTCTCGCTCTTCTGACCTTATCTTGAGCACAGCCAAAGGTATGAATGCTAGGCCAGATCTCATTTCTGCTATTCATCAATCAGTGTACAGAATTTGGCAGTGATCAATTCCTAAAGTGTGAAAATTTGGATTGCAGGAGCTGAATTCTTGGTGTTCAGACCTTCAGAGATTGCTGCAAGTGTTGCACTTGCTGCATTTGGGGAGTGCAATAGTTCAGTACTTGAAAGGGCTACAACTATCTACAAGTATATAAACAAGGTATTTCTATGCTCAGTGTTATGACTAACTAAACCATTTGAGTGTTTGACCGCCCATTAAATGGTAATTTGTAAATGTAATGCTGCGCTTGAAATGTTTCTAAATTAGCCTAAATACACTTTACATGTTGTAGGAGAGGGTGTTAAGATGCTATGAATTGATTCAAGACAAGATTACGATGGGAGACATTGTCCTAAAGTCAGCTGGATCATCAATTTTCTCTGTGCCGCAAAGCCCCATCGGCGTGTTGGATGCTGCTGCATGTCTCAGCCAACAAAGTGATGATACTACTGTTGGATATCCAGCAACATGCTACCAAAGTTCTTCAGCAAGCAAAAGAAGGAGAATTGGCAGATGACCGATCTCATGTTTGGGGTGTGCTTCAGGTGTGTTGCTCACTATTTTGGCCTTTTTGTTGTTTCAAACACCTCAATTTAGTTTGGTCACTTGAGAATTATGGCGAGGTCAAGTAATTATTGAGAGGAACAAAAACAACATAGACAAAACTTGGCCCATAAAAACAAACAATTTGCTGTTTGCCGTGAGCCTATTCATCAATTGACATATGTAAGGGGCATGCAAAGCTGTTAGGGTCCAGGGATGCTAGCTTAGGCAGAGGAGCAAGGAATTTGGATGTTGTAGAGAGCTCTCTTGTCCTGTCTTGTATTTGTGTTCCTTATTCAATTTCCAATGAACTGTGGGCAAGGGTTGCTTTGATCATTGAAGGCGGTGAATGAAAAGAATCCGAAAAGGGATCAGCAGAGAAACATAACAATTTATATTGGTTCTTATGAGTTCCCAATTTTGTTGACACTATTTGTTCCTTCATTTTATATCCCTTGTTTGTGATCTCTACTATGCCATTATCCTTAATTGCTACTCTGCTTTGTCTGCTTGACACTTTATTTGTCACCAGAATCAATGATTTCATAAAGGATCTTCTTTTCAAGGATCCAGCTATTAGTTCAATAATTTCTTGGATCAAATGTAGAGCATATAGACAGGGACGTTGTTCCTTTCCAGCTGCATTTAGCTTTCCACTTGATTTGGAATATATTTTTTGGTTAACGTTGCTGAGAACTAAGAGTAGTACCGATGAACCCTAGATCAGCCCAGGGGCGGTGCCGGGGGTGTGCTCCTACCTAGTGCACGGAGACCACCAAAAATATGAGATTAGTTAGGGATTTTAGAGATTTGTTAGGATATAATGAAAAGTTGTTAGAGATTAGTAAGAACATGAAAGTGATTAGTGAAATATGGGTGGAAAATTGAATGTGTAAAACAGATATTGTATCTACTATACAAGATTTGTTTTTTTCCTTGTAGTGTGCACCACCACCAAAAAATTCCTGGCTCCGCCAGCCTGCAACAACCCTAAAAGAAACCTCTTGTCACATAAATACTGTGCAGTTGGACCGTATGCCCTGCACACTTGCACTTGAAGTTCACCCTTAAATGAAATCTTCATGGTCAAGCCTATTTTCATTCACTTGAATCATAGTGCGGTCAAGTTTACTACACCTAAACCTTGATCCTTCATATTGTGTCACTTGATTTCTTAAACAGAAAAAAAAACTTTGATTAAATTGTCCACTGAGATGCACTGAATGCTGAGATTATCACTTATCAATTACCATCATGGGTGTCCAAGTGGCCGTAACATTGGCGTCAAGTGCAAATGTTCACGATCATTGTAGACAAAATCCCGTGTGGAGCGGCAGTAGTAATTGTCTACCAGCGGTGCATGGTTCGCTCCTGATTCTTACTGTTCATGCATGGTGTACTGCACTTATCTACCACTACCAGCAGTGGAACTGTAAGAAATTGACTTGCTAGGTGTGAGAATGCACTGATAAGATCATCTGAATTGAACTGCAATGCACAACGTGCTGCAGCTGCAGTCCAATTGCTCGATGACTGTCCGATCAAGAATTGCTGATATTAGAGCATCTGTGATCGTTCAATAAAAAACCTAACACCTTGGGGAAATTAGGTTCAATAGTACACTCCGGGGCATTCCAGTTTCCTGTGACAAATTGGCCTGATCTTGTGACCGCAATTCTCCAGTTCCAATGTTGATTGTGCAGAATTGCATAGTTTGCATTTGAGGATTCAGACCCGTAGTCAGATTTTTCTTCCCTTTCAGGTCTACATATTGTCAGATTTCATTAACAAATAGCACGTAAGGCATGCATTTGCTTGTCAGTTTTAACACGTACACCTCGCAGTGCATATGATATACTTAGCTATACCAGGTACGCCTTGCAGTACAATCTGCCGCTGTGGAATGCGAATTATGTCCCTGTAGTTCTGTACTGAGGTACAATAACTTTGATGACACTCGCAGCCAAATTTCGGGCACGGCAGAAGCGATG
The DNA here is from genome assembly GCA_019208055.1 of Stipa capillata. Classification (NCBI taxonomy): domain Eukaryota; kingdom Viridiplantae; phylum Streptophyta; class Magnoliopsida; order Poales; family Poaceae; genus Stipa; species Stipa capillata. Next base: position 357,286 of record JAGXJF010000389.1, read on the forward strand.
TTTGAGATCCAACACCCCGGCCAAAAAATGTCTATAAGCCAGCTACTCTTTGACACTCGCAGAACAAGAATCATCTGCTGTTTGGAATGCAGGATTTCCCCCCCCCTAATTCCTATAAGAATGAACTGTTTCTTGTGAAATTCGTGCCGGAATTGAACTTTTTGCCGTGAATTTCCGACAAATTCCTGTGGAACAAATAGGCCCTGAGCGTATAGTAAATGTATATCCAGGTCAGTACTCATTGGTCGAAGCTGTAAAGCATGATCATTGGCACAAACTGAGATGGCTAAATCTGATCCCATGACTTGACTGACTAGCTCATGATGGTTTCGTTACCGGCTCAAGCGTCCCAGTACGTGGGCCTTGCGCATGCCACAGGCTCGTTGGCCGTTCCCATGTCTGGTTCCTACCATCTGCATGCCCTTGTCTGCCGGTCGAGCACTACATCTTGGCTAATCGTCCTGATGCCGGGCTCGGTCGCTCGGCCCTGCCTGCCGGCCGCAGCTGGACGCATGCCGCCTGCACCCCTTCCTTGTCGTCGCCGTCGTCGTCGCAGCCCGCTGTACGGTTCTTGATCGGCTCATGACACCTTCAGAGAAGAATAGATCGGTCTTGGAGTGGAAAAAGGGCGCAAACTTCTCTGTAACAGACACGTCTCTGCAAAGGGAAGCAGCAGCAAGATTTGCAGAGCCAGCTGCAGTCGCAGAGGCATATGCAGATACACTGCGAGTTCAGTCCGATGCGCTACCTTCGAGCCATTTCCCGATTCCTGCAGCGCGAATTCTGCACCGGCCTGGTGAAGATCACACAGCATTTGGGCGTTGCCAATGGCAGGTCCACGACCGCGAGCACCAGAACACACCACGCCAATGGCGTTTCGATTGCAATTTGCAAGGAGTCTCGTGTCTAGGATAGGGGCACGTACGTACGTCCCTCAGCTTCTTCTGCTCTGCGTCACAAGCGTCGCAGCTTTCACGTACGTCCTCGGGTTCGGAAACCCTGGATCTCGCAGAGACTTTTCTTCTTACCTGCACGTCTAACTGGCTGTCAGCCTCGCGTTGCACACGAGTTACCGTACGTCGCTGCCTAGAGCTAAACAGTAAGAGATGCGAAGAAACCTCGGCTCCAAGGGTGAAGAACCACACGGAAGGCGCCAACGCAGGGGTAGCCAACGGCGAGACCGGATCGAAGGACGATATCTCTGCTGCTGCGAGCAATCATAGGAAAAGACAGATCTAGAGCTGTTCGTGGCGAGGAGGCACTGCAGACGGGCGCAACGTACGACGGCCCCAGCTGCTCGCACACGAATTTGAGCCGGACCCGCGCGAGATGTAAGGTGCGTGCGACCGTTGTGTGTCCGTGATCGCGATGTTTGTGTTGTGATGTGATGAACTGAAGGCGAGGAAGATAAGATGATTAGGATCTGCTCGTGGATTATGCCTGGTCGCTTTTGGGTGGAATCTGTGGACGGGTTCGTGGGATTCTGCGAGGGACGAAGAGGGATCGTGGGATACTCTCGGCAACCACACGGCCTTTGTGAATGGCCACTGAATGAATCATTGTGTTATGCTACGGTGCCTCTATGGAAGAATTCAAACCTGTTGCATTTTCCTGCTACTACCGACGGCCAACTGGTGCGACAACTGGTCTGCGTGTGATAACCACGATTATCATGTCACGTGCGCAATCTGGAATACACGGCAAGACGTCTAGTGTTGAAATATAATGTATTGGTTATATTTCTCCATCAGTTTAAACTTTTGGATGAACTGATTGAATTAGTTGGTGCATGCAACTCAATAAACATGACAAAAATATAGCTTGAACGCATAGGGGTATTGCGATGCTTCAATATGACACTTTTATCGTTAACTTACAGATATCCACCTAACAATAGTAATTGAAAGTTCTTGCTACAAATTAACAACAACAATAACGAAAATTTTACTTGCCAGTGGTAGAGAGTTCGTGAATGGATGCTTCCTCCTCTCTCCTCACCTCTTTCCTAAAGAGAAGGAGATCAGGGCAGACTGCAGGAGAGGGAAGAAAACACCGGCGAGGTGGAAGACGAGGGAGGACGAATATCCGACGAGAAAGAAACACAAGGAAGGAATACCATTACTCCCAATATTTTCCTTCTACAAGCGTGGTGAGCGATTTCAAATCAATGAATTTTCTATATAAACCGAGTTTCAAAAGAACTTCTCTATGCAAACTTCTTCTCAACTTGTCTTTTCCGCGAAGAACTCCGAGTAGTATTCCTCTTGACCCACCAAAATTCAAGCACAAGCGAAGAACTCCACGAAGACTCGGCCCGTGTAATCTGGGCCCGGAAAGCCCAGCCCAGCCCAGCCCAGCCCAGGACATAACCCGCCGTCCTAGTCACCCTTTATCATTTCCCAAAATAATTTCACGAAATCGAACCAAACCCTAGCTTCTCCTCCCCGATCCCCCACCCGGCGACTCGCCGGAACCCTAGCCCCAGCCAGATCCGCGGCTCTCCCGCCGTATCAGCCATGGGAACCCTTAAGGAGCTCCTCCCGGCGCCCAAGACGTCGGCGTCCACGTTCTACGACCACAGCAGCGACCCGTGGTTCAAGGAGCGGTACGGCGGCGAGCCCGCGCAGGCGGCAGCGGTGGCGAAGCAGGCGGGCCCCGCCAAACCCGTGCCGCCATACGGGAAGCGGACCGGTTTCGTGCCGCGGCGGCCGGAGGACTTTGGCGACGGTGGCGCCTTCCCCGAGATCCTCCTCGCGCAGTACCCGCTCGGGATGGGCCGCCGCGACGAGAAGGGCGGGTCCAAGATCCTCGCGCTCACCGTCGACGCGCACGGCAGCGTCGCCTTTGACGCCGTCGTGAAGCAGGGCGAGAACGCCTCCAAGATCGTCTACTCCAAGCACAGCGACATCGTGCCCAAAATCGCCACGGCTGACTCCGAAGCCGTCGAAGACGAGGAGTACGAGAAACAGATTGAGGAAACCACCGAGCGGACGAAAGCCGCCTTGGAGAAGGTTGTCAACGTTCGACTCTCTGCTGCCCAGCCCAAGAACGTGCCGACACATGATTCGGAATCGAAGTTTATCAAGTATAAGCCGTCACAGCAGTCGGCAGCCTTCAATTCAGGTGCCAAGGAGAGGATTATTAGGATGTCAGAGATGGCTCAGGATCCTCTTGACCCACCAAAATTCAAGCACAAGCGAGTGCCTCGGGCGTCTGGATCGCCGCCTGTGCCGGTGATGCACTCACCACCACGGCCTGTGACAGTGAAGGACCAGCAGGATTGGAAGATCCCACCTTGCATTTCAAATTGGAAAAATCCAAAGGGATACACAATTCCACTTGATAAGAGGTTGGCAGCTGATGGGAGGGGGCTGCAGGAGGTTCAAATTAATGATAACTTTGCAAAGCTCTCGGAAGCATTATATGTTGCAGAGCAGAAGGCGAGGGAGGCAGTGCAGATGCGCTCCAAGGTGCAGAGGGAGCTGATGCTAAAGGAGAAGGAGAGGAAGGAGCAAGAGCTGAGGGCACTTGCACAGAAGGCACGCATGGAGAGGTCTGGTGCCCCGCCTGCATCCGCAGGTGTTCCTGTTGGAGGTGGGAGGGAGAGGGAGAGAGAGAGGGCTGATGATGGGGATGAAGATATGGATTTGGAGCAGCCTCGTGAGCAACGTAGGGAGACTAGAGAAGAGAGGGAGGCACGGATTGAGCGTGATAGGATCCGTGAGGAGCGGAGGCGTGAGAGGGAGAGGGAGCGGAGGCTGGAGGCCAAGGATGCTGCAATGGGTAAAAAGAGTAAGCTCACGAGAGACAGGGATCGTGATGTCAGTGAGAAGATTGCCCTAGGTATGGCAAGCACTGGAGGTGCGAAGGGTGGGGAGGTCATGTATGACCAGAGGCTCTTTAACCAGGACAAGGGAATGGACTCTGGGTTTGCTGCTGATGATCAATACAACATCTATTCTAAGGGGCTCTTCACAGCGCAGCCCACGCTATCCACACTCTACAGGCCCAAGAAGGATGGTGATTCTGAAGTGTATGGTGGTGATGCGGATGAACAGCTGGAGAAGGTTATGAAGACTGATAGGTTCAAGCCTGACAAGGGATTTTCTGGTGCTTCTGAAAGGGCTGGCAAGAGAGATAGACCTGTGGAGTTTGATAAGCAGGAGGAGAATGATCCCTTTGGTCTTGACCAGTTCTTGACTGAGGTGAAGAAGGGAAAGAAAGCTGTGGAGAAGATTGGAGGTGGAGGAACCATGAAGGCGAGTGGTGGGTCCTCGATGAGGGATGATTATGAGGGCGGAGGATCTGGGAGGTCTCGCATTAACTTTGAAAGAGGGCGTTGAGGTATTTGCTATGCATGTTATCTTCTGCAATTTTGCAGGTTCTCAGCGCTTTTCGAATTTCAGCGGAAGGATTTCCTATAAGAACGTGAAATTTCCTTATATAAGAAAGAACCAAAACAGTTGTTGTGATACGTCTGCTTGTTCTATTTTCAATGGGCGTGTTATTAAGATCCTATGATGTTTGTATGTTGTGCATCTGTTTATGACGGGAGCTATGAACTTTATTGTTTACCCACATTCCACGGCCTCTTCTATGTCCTGTTAACTTCATATCTGGCTGAAATGGATCCATGTTCCGCAAATTAGTGGTTTGATGGGTTTGATGGTGTCGTGAAGATCATCATCTTTCTATTGATCGGGAAGATGTTTGAATGAGATTGCCCCTTTATTACCTGCTGTCACCGCATTTCGCTTCTTGATTTTGCTCGTTTTATATGTATTGATAACTAGAAACTTGCAGGTAAGCTCAATCTGTTATGTCGTTGATGTGTCGTGTCTGCCATTCTTTACCAGTGATTTCTTTGTTCGATGGAGCAGTTATAATGTCAAAAACCTCGTTCTTGTTTGGAGTTGTCCACATGATTCCAGTTTTGGGAGCCCGTCGTGGATGGACTTCAGTTCTTTGAACTGGCTTTATTTATCTGATACTATTACATTCTAGTCACCAGGACGGTCTCAGTAATATTGTTTGCCTTGAGAAGAATGGGGCTTTTACTTCTTAAGGCAGAGATGTGGTTTCCTGTAGTACCTATGTTCGGAGTAATGCACCTACGATTAAATTTTGTCGATCGCAATGTGCAATTGAATTTTGTTGAAGTCAGATCACAATGTGCAATTGCGCTGTTGTTGCTACGAGTCTTGTGTCAAACCCTGCACTTGTTACCATTTTAGTATTTTGCTCCTGTTTACATAATCTGCCTGCTCCTCCCATTTGCACACTTCACCATAGTAAAACACTCGTACATAAAGTGGATAAGTTTTTATTGTAAGATTTAATTTAAGAAATCCACACGGGAGCATTGCAAATTACTGTTTCGGGTTGCAGTTAAGTAAAGATTCGTGAAAACTAATGCTCTACGCTGTTGATTTGTCGTAGTTTTGGCCTTCTATGCCCAAACAAGGGAACCGCAGGCCTAACGTATATTTCTTCAGCAGACCGACATTTCCCAGTCAGCCCGTAACTCCGTTTCGCGTTCTTTTACCAGATGGGCCAGTTTTTTGTTTTTATTTTGAGATCTTTTATTTTTATGGACGACTCATCTCTTGAAGAACCTAGTTTCCTATAACCAGAGTGTGACATCTCACTCATGGGCACTCAGAAAACCGTAGAGGATTTCTTCCTCTCACTGCTGCGCTACGATTCGATCCGACCAGCTGGCCGGGCAAGCAGGCAGGAGACCAAGGATTGTGTCTCATCGGTGAGCAACCAACTCGGCAACCGTAGTAGTAGTTCCCGTAGCTCCTTTGCTCGGCTACAACAAACAGCTCGCTTTCTATTATTTACTGCTCAAATCCGAACAGAAGATTCTGACGCCACTTATCTTCCTAGTGACCAAGAGACTCTCGATCGCACACTGAACCCGAACTGATGAACTGAATGCACATGAATGTATATATATATGCATTTTTTTATGTGTATATATATCTTATTCTACTGGTCGTTCGAAATACTGTCAGTAAATTATCGAATGGCTTTTACTGCTGGTATTTTGGAGTAACTCGAAACTACTATGATTTAAGATAGATTTTAGAACATCCTATATACACTTTCACGATCTCGCATAATTTTATTGTCGTTTTTTTGTGTCTCCATGTCTTGAACGTTACTTGAGTTTTACTGATATTCCCATGATCAAGATTTTACGACTTTTTGGCAGCATTTTTACGAACGTGGCCACACTTTTATTTTAAAAATAGAGGACAGGTGAGATTTGAACTGTGGACATCATGCACACTGCTATGTTCCTCTAATCAACTGGACAATGCAAATGATTATGAACAACTATATGAGTTATTTTCTTTTTAGTATGCGTGGTTATGTAGTAAGAGATCGTAAAGACATGTACACATAATAGTTATTTTTAGACATGTTTTAATAGTCTCCCATAATACTAGAAAAAAACGTAAAAACGTGTCCGCACTAGAAAGTGATCGTAAAAACACTCTCTTACGGTAGTAAATTCGCAAAAACTTTTGCTGTTCAAATCACGAAAGCTATCATAAAAACCATGAGTCAAAATTACAACTTCGTTTACACAATTTTACGACCAAAGCACAGAATAGGCTACATGTGTGTATGTGCGCGCACTATTCTACCCCAGCGAACTAACCAACCACGTCACAACCCACCATTCAGCACCAAATTGTAAAATCTTTCTGTAAATTACTAATCTTGTTCCAACTAGCCAACCAACCATGTCCCAACCCACCACTTAGCACCACATTATAAAATCTTTCTATAAATTACTATGTATGATATTGTTTTTACGACATTATCATATATTTAGTAGTATATCATAAAATCTGCTCACAAATTACAATCACTTGACCTCGAGTTTATGATCAGTTCTAGTTGTAGTATACCAAAAAGCAAAAGTTTTATGTGCTTCTTCACATCTATGTATATAACCCAGTTGGTTACACGAATAGAGAGAAGTGCATGAGGTGCACGGTTCGAATCCCACCCACTTCTAAACTTTTTAATTAAAGCAAGATAGGGTATTATAAAAATATGACCATAAAGCAGTAAAAACATGACTACAAGATCATAAATTTCAGGACGCAGGATGTGAGGTTAGCACGTGGTGGTTCTATTGTAAAAACACGGTCAGCGATTTTACAATGCAGCACGGTGTTATGGGTTGTGAAGTGATTGGTATGTGTACACACACACACATATATATATATATATATTGCGCTCCGGCCAGAATAACGCAAGCCTCCCTAAGCAAGCCAGGTGTTGGAAGTTTGATGGAGCATAATTCTGATAGTAAATCCATTACTCTCTGATCATATATACCAAGAAAATAGAACCGTTGTAAAAATTCTATCCATAATTAAAAAAGGTATTGCATCTTGTCATAAAACCTTGTTTTAGGATCGTAAATGCACTAAACTAGAGCTGAATTCTTCTAGTGACGATGTATAACGTATATCATAAATAGTCTTGTGACTAGTCATAAATGCTTGGTCTAGGATTGTAAAAGCTGTATGTTGTAATTGTGAAAAATCATACTTACTATATTTTGTATGGTAGTTTACGATATCTAGTTGTACGAGACATGTACAACACTGTATTCCTAGTGTTTGTGACATACGTTTGGAATTTACGATTAGATAGGATCATGGTCCTATTTTTACGGTTTCTGAATCATAGACACTGTTTGAGAGCTACGTGACCCGGATCCGTGAAGCCGTGAAGGTAAACAGATAGCATGGATCGGCGTCGGCACCGTGAGTCCGACGTGCGCGGGGCCGCGGAGCCAAACCCCAGGATTATATTCCGATCTAGCGTTGCTTCCTTGCAGCCGCATGCATGCAACCGTAGGATCATGCAGCAAGTGAGTTCATGCCGTCTTGGTTTCTTTCAAGGATCGACGGCCTTTTAGAATTGTCAGAAGCATCTGCATGCCCTGCCTCGTTAATTTTTTGTCCTGACTCGCGGATATTATCCAAGATTAAAAACTTACCGCCCCATGTGACCAATTTGCAATGGTCAGTAGAGCGTTCAATTCCGTGTTAGTTCCTCTTTATTTGTTGGTAAAATGCAATCTGATCACAGAGAGGATTATTCTTCACGATGCCAGCAGGTAGGTACATGAGCCTTTCTGACCTTGCACAAATATAAGTCTATTTTTCTCGAGCCCACCGGCCCTAGTGACCAGTGAGAATCGAACTCGGACTTTTAGACACACTAGGTAACCGCAGCAATAATTCATCCTACCTTGAAAATTATCACGTGCGTGTTTCTGAACTGTAGTGGTAATAACACCAATCAGAACCTGTGTCACATTCACAGTACACTACGGCACAATATCGTGCTACGACATTCGTAGCTTTATAAAGAGTGGACAAGGGTTCGGATAGGATGGATGGATAACAGTGGATGGAGACTGATTTGTGGCCATCATCATTTCCATTTTCCTCGCAGGATAAGTGTAAGGTCAATTTCGTCCTGAAAAATTCTGGTCCCCAGATCGGACGATGACGACGAGCGCTGCCGCTGATCCAACGGTCGTTGGCGCGATTCCACGCTGCCATCATCCTAGATATCAATGTATATTGGCTGATATTCATATGCAGACACTTCCAAAACCCAAATCAACATCGTATCCGTAGCTGTCACAATTGCAAGTAGTACTTGTGAGTTGTGATCCACATGAATTAGTCAAAAGCTACTAAGATCTCGGTAGACTTTGGCATAAATACGTTGTTCATATGCTACACGCAGTTATACATGTGTCGATGGTTTGTGGCATGGTATGGGCCTTTTATCATGGTTAAGCTATTTGTCTCATTCCAAGAATTATTTCCCTCCGGGTAGATGCTAAGTGAAAGATAGCGACTTGCCATGTGGAAATTTTAGGTTCAAAGGGCATCGCCGCGCACCATATGACCTCGTTTTAGCCTAATCGTAAAACACTATCCGTTTATAATTTGAGTTTTTCACTTTTGGCAATAACAGAAGCGCCTCTGGCATGTAAATGCTACTAAATTTTTTGACAGAAAAGAACAAGCTATGCATGCAATGTACCGTAAAATAAGACCAACTGAAGTTGCTGTAAAACTTCTAATGGCATGTCAATTTTGGTTTGAAATTGCTCAGAAGAAAAGATTTGGTTATAAATTCATGGTAGTTCTTGTTTATATATCATGGAAGTGAAAGGAAGTTTGTTATCCTCTAGCTTTAGTCTAGGAAACAAACCAAACACTTATTTGGAAATCTGTCACAAACGAGGAAGATATGATAAAGATTATGGATGCAATTCTTTTTTATCAAGTAAACCTAAATAGATATAGAAACAAAATGGTCACACTGTTTTCCTACTCCTAATTGATTGATTGGCTTGGATTTGAGAGGAAACAACAGAGATAATATTGGGTAAGTTTCTCATTTCACATTGACAAGAAAAAGGTAGTTTGCGTTTATGTAGTGTTGAGGTTACATCCAGGGCTGACTTTAAGACATTGAGGATAGATTAATACTTAGTTGACAATGCCAACTATTAAGTGAACCTGGAAAGTTGACAATGCCAACTATTAAGTGAACCTGGAACAAAATGATTATGGCTACACTGTTTTCCTACTCCTCAATTGATTGGCTTGGGGTTGAGAGGAAAAAGTAGAGAGTATTGGATAAGGGTCTCATTTCACATTCATGAGAAAAGGTACTTCATGTTTATCTAGCCTTGAGGTTACATCCAAGGCTAATTTCGTGAGATATTCAAGGATAGGTTAATATTTCACACTACCAACGAGGTGATCGTTGAGTTCGCACCAACCGAGCAATGCTTCAACAAAGCTAAAGTTAGCTAGAGAACATGCATAGATTGGTACACCGCACACAAAAATTATTTGATCTTTAGGGGGAAAATGGTGGAGTCTCGCAACCATGTGCGTCACCGGCGAGATGGATATCCGCTGAACTCGATATAGTGTCGCTGAGGAGGGGAAAGGGGACTATTTATTTATTTAGTATTGCAGATTGAGAGCCACATCAACAGAGATTTGTCTACTAGGACGCCGTCAGCTAAAACCAGAGTAGCTTATAACGAGAGATCTGTTTTGCACCGGTTTAGAGAGTTGAGGGTGAGAAATAACCGGTCTCGAAGTCGAGGGCGTTTTTGGACTCGGCCAAGAGTCGCATAGGTCATAACAACCTAGAACCATATGATTACCAGCCTCTCAGGGAGAGAGGGATGGCCGAGATCTACAGTATTTATTAGTCCATGATGATTGATGAAGAGACAAAGCCTGGTTGTAAATTATTTTGGAGCTTAACAGTACAGGTTAGCATGCAGATGAAAGATGATGCTGAACAGGCAGTACATGCGACAATGCGATAAGAAGGAAGACAGAATGATCCCCCCATAAGGAAGTAAACTGTTACCTTTCTCTTTCCTTGTGAGTTGTGACTGCTCAGCACAGCCCGTTGGGAGTTTTGAGCTTTTGACCCCCCAGGAATCCTGAAAGACGCAAAGGAGGATAAAAGGCAATGGCCCTCACGGGCTCAGGCAGCTGACGTCATGCAGCTCTACATGAAACAAGGACCACTCCGAGATCAAATCATTAGTAGCACATATCCTTATCATGACAATACACAGGCTAGGCCATGTATTAGGGGGTGTTTGGTTAGACTTTTCAGCAGCTTTTCACTCGAAAAAGCTGCAGCCCAACCAAACGGCCAGCTTTTCAGCAGTTTTTGCCAACGGTAGCTGTGGGTTTTGCAGTGTAAATTCAGCTATTTGAAAAAGCTACCTTCTGCCAGCTTTTTACAATGTGCTGAAACTTCAGTGCTCATTTTCCAAAATGCTGTAGATTGTTTGGATCAACCAAAAACTATATGATCACTTTCCCACAACCACAGCAGCTTTTCCAGACAGCCAACAAACGACAGCTTTGTCAACAGTCACAGCTCAACCAAACAGGACCTTATTATAGTAGCAACAGAGCAGTCATAGTCAAAATAATATGATCATGACAATGGAACAGTGATGACGACAGGCAACAAAGGAAGGAGAACAAAACCAAATGATGCTGATTGAATTTCAGTTCCTCCAATGTCTTCTTGATTAATAACAGCAAGGTGAGATCAAAAGGGATAATGGCCTACAAAGATCTACAAAAATAAGGAAACTAAAAAAGGGGAAGGGAAAATTTATCATAGCTGAGATCATCCAGAACATAAGGCAACAGATGATGGAACATTGAAGCTTCCAACAGAAGCATTGCCATTCCTTCGTCCGAGCAGATAAATAAAACAATATATGGTAAAATATCAATGGCTGGTCCGCTGGATACTTGAGTGCAAAGGAACCATCTAAAACCTGCTGCTGACTGGAGTCGGTGAGCAGCAAGTCCCTGTGCAATCAGTTACTACTCCTCAACTATAGTACAATAAAGGCCTCAGTCGAGTGCTGGACTGCTGGCGAGGAAAATTAACTCAGACTCCCATTGGGCATCAGGCAACTCACCAGATGTGCTGCTCATCAAGATACAAACATCAACAAGAGCCTCATACGGTTTAGATCTCAATGCAATCAGCCCAGAAAAGAATAATCAGTGACCCGCTTAGTTGAATGATGCATGAATATTTGCCTCAACATTTTGAAAATCATATGCGGCAAGCTCCTTCTCTGGGTGACATAATTAATCAGGACTACAACAGCAACGATCAGGAGTTATAGAATAAACATGTCCATGCAACAAACTTCTTCCAATAGCAATACTACAAGATGTTGACGAATGACGGAGCATCATTCCTTGGTCCTGCAAGCGATCGATACAAGTACAACTTATCAATGCTATCCATCTCCCCTTCATCATCAGGATGGTCCTTAATTACTTCAACCACCAAGTTAGGCATTTGCTGAGCTACATCTCTACAACCTTTCGTGGTTAGCCTGCATGAGTTCATCCAAAAGAACCTCATGTTGTAAAAGTAGTTCAGGCCAGAGAGCAATCCCTTGTCACCAAAAGGGCTATCTCTGACCTCAAGCTTCTGCAGCCTAGCGCATCCCTCAAACACATGTTGAAGAGACATGTCAGTATTCCCAGCAAAGGCAACAGACAGCGTCTTTATTAGTTTTCCATATTTCCCGATGTATGAAAACGCTTTATCAGTGAGCAGGCCAGAGACTGAAAGTCTAGTGAGTTTCTTGCAATTCATCACAATTGCCCCAAAACCCTCATCCATGGGCTCCCCAGTAATCCGATCAGGGCGGTGGCGGCCATAATACAGAGGCGGAACACCACAAGGTCAGGGGCAGTTCTCGGACATAGCAATTACTGCTGCATTTGTCATGCGCTGGCAAAAGTAGAGAATTGATTCAAGCTTCTGGCAGCCTTCTGAGATTGCCTGGAGACCAATATCTGAGACTGAACCCTCAGAATCCTCAGTTGCATCCAAAGGAAAAACTCGCAGCTCACGAAGATCTGAGCATGTTTCAGCCACAGCCCGAAGGCCTTCATCACCCACCGTATCAAGAACCTAGAATAAGAAATGTAAACACCAATGCATAATGTCAAAGCAGATAAATCAATATGTCAATGTGATGAGAAGAGCTGAAGAAAAATACTTACCCAGAAAGTGCGAAGACTGATGCAGTGGCGAATAACTGGTGTGAGCTCCTCAGCAGTTAGGCTTGCAAAGCTAAAATTTAGGGAAGTGAGACTGGCACAAACTGGGTGGATTGCTGGGAGGTATTCTGGATTGACATCCCGGAAACCTGACAGACAAACGAGTGACCTCGATGCTGCAAAAGATGTGGCGAGCTCAGAAACAGACGAAGCCCCACCAGAACCTGGCTCAGATCGGAATGTACCAGTGCCAAGGTGCGTGAGATGGGGTGCCCTTGCCATGAGACGGCGCAACTGTTCTATCGACACATGGTCATTCACACGCAGCTGACGCAGAGATGGTGAGCGTGCAACAAGTGCCTCCAGGGCCTGGAAGTTGAATGGCACACCAACACAATCAAATACAAGCGACTCCATCGACGTGTTGCACTCCGGGAACTTGGAGATCCAATCCACTAGCTCGTTCTCCTCCTCATCAATATAATCTTCAATCAGATCCAGCACTCGAAGATGCCTAAAAATCAAATGTGCCGATCCATGAGATACCACACTTCAGTACTCTATCCCACTTTGGGATATTTGTTTACTAGAACTGTTTTACCATGAACCTAACGAGAAAAAGATCAAACGTTGCCGCTAGAAACTGGAAGAATTCTAACGGCAAGATTCGACTATGACAGTAAGAAGTGTCACGAGCTAAGTAGAGCGTCAAGAACAATAAAGAGCTAATTTTGACAGGAAACGTGTAGGGATGAGAAACAACACGGCCATAAAAAGCTAGCCAAGATCAGATTCTGATCCATGGCAGAGTCGGGCCAATAAAACCGAAAAAGCGTAAAGGACTAGGCGTGCACATTAAATAAAGCAGAAATTGCATGAGCAGCTAAGAATTGAACAGATGCACCAACGATAGTACGATACTATGCTCCAAGTCCGCGAAGCTGATACATCGATACCATAAGCCGGTCTAGATTCAGCTCATATGCATCATCCCAAACACAAGAACTTCTATGGGAACGTACAGGCACCGCTCGGCGATGACGGCGAGGCCGCGTGTGCTAAATCCATCGCAGCACACCAGCGAGAGCTCCTTGAAGAGCGGGAATGACTTGGGGATGAGCGTGAGCTCGTCGTCGGAGACGGTCATCCGCTTGAGGCAGATGCGCTCGAGGCGCGGGTAGGCGGGCCCGAGGGCCGCGACCCAGGGCGAGACGTAGGCGCCCCAGCCGTAGGGCACGAGGCTGAAGTCCGCGAACCGCGGCTTGCCCTTAAGCACGACGGCGCGGACACCTCCGAAGCGCTCGACGGCCCGGCGTGGCGAGACGGCGTAGCAGTTGCCAATGAAGAGCTCGCGCCTCGTCTGCGCCTCGGCGCGGTACCAGGAGCGGCAGACCAGCGAGGCCGCGTTCCGGTCGCGCGCCGCCGAAAGGAACTCGAGCACGTTCTCCAGCACCTGGTCCGGCGGCGCCCACCTCCCTCCGCCGCCGCCGTTCCCTCCCCTCAGATCCGGCATCCACCTGTCCCCCCCTCCCCCGCCGCCGGAGTCGTCATCGTCCTCCGACATCTGCGACGGCGGCGAGTCAGAGTCCTCGGCCGCATCGCGCACGCCAGGGGAGGAGGTGGGGGAGGCTAGGGTTAGGGATTGGGGGATCGGAGAGGCGGAGGAGGAGGGGGAAGTGCTCATGTGAGACTGCAGATAAAAGGATTAAATAATGATTAGATCTGAGAAGCGAGGTGGACTGGGACTGAGCGAGGCAAAGCCCGTCCTTTTTATCCCCCCAACCCTCTCCTCTCTTGCCTTCGCTTCGTTTGGGTCTGGAGATGGATGGAGAGCGATGCATCAGATGCCAATCAGCAGTGCCCGGAGACGCCCCAGAAAGAAACAGGACATACACATGAATTTAGGCTAAATTGACTTTAGAACACTATTATTTAATATCATTTGCTTACGAATATTAAAAATTTGCTCACCGTTCAGTACCATTATTATTTCAGTGGAAGCACTGCATTCAATAGACATGTCACTTTTGCTCTACGAGTCTCTCCTCACCCTCTGTCCCTTCTATCACCACTACGTGGAACCCATATACAAGGCTCTTCTTTAACCTCGACTCTCTCCTTTCTCTCTCCTATTCCCTCGCTTCTCGTGGAGCACTCATTGTTCTCATCTGGACATGCATGATATATGCACTTTGATGTTAACTTGTGACTTCATTGGTCTCCATCATCCGAAGGTGTTTCTTGATTCTTCTTTTTGGTTCGCTGTTAGGTAGGGTTGGATCCTCAAGTGGAGATAGTGATCGTAAATTGTGATACCTTTCTGGTAGTTTCAACAGGTCTGAATCAAAATTTTAAGTTGAATTTGTTATTGGGAAAAATTGCCTGGTGTTAGGGTCTAGATGAGGTGATGGATATGGAGAGGGGAGGGGAAGGCAGCGACACGGAGGGCCGATTGAAGAGAGAAGTGAGAAGGAAGAAGATAAGGGGTTTTTCTCTTCAATAATCTAAAAACAATCACTAAAATGTGTTCTAGCAAATGATCCCAAATTCATAATGGTGCTGGTCAAAGAGCGAAAATTTAGTGTCTAAGCAAAAGGCAACAAATAACAGTGTCCCAGAGCAAATTTGCGATGAATTTATGCAGGGATACGAAGTAGTAGTGATCTCTCCAAGCCTTGCAATAATGTACGGTCAGGCAAATTTTCACTGAGCTCTCTAAACACATGAGGTTTTGTAACTCTATTTACTTACTCAGTTTCAAAGGGAATTTCTTCCCTCAACTCTCGGTTGATCTACACCCCTATCTCTAAAACCGTTTGATTTGCACCATTACATATTCAAGCTTCAAATTAGATCTCAAGGTTGATTTAATGGATGATTTTGAGTGACATGGCTACAACATCAACAATTTTGACACCTCATTCTGAAGGAAGCGGTGGTGATTAATGTGGAGGAGGTGAAGGGTTAACAGTGTGGAGGGAGAGGGAGACAATAGTGAAGTGCAGAGTGAGGATGAGAAATAAAATGTGCAGTACATATTTTCCCTTTATTATCATGTGAGGCTTGCGGCCAAGTCGAGTATAAGGTGGCAGAATTGATGATGTGGCAGCCACGCTCGCCAAAAGGCACCCACCAAATCACCTTGAACCTATTTTGAACAAGTTTAATAATCGAGAGCGCAAGTTAAAATGTTTTGGAGTTTAGGGTAAATTAAACTGAGACAATAATCATGACAAAAATAGACCTTTTCTAGTTTAAAATTACCTTCTGTTCACATCTGCGAAGCTAATTAGCTAACAGAAAACTGGAACTTTCTAAACTTGTGACGTTATCGAACTGCTCTTACTCAAGTTTAAGATGACCCTCTGTTTTTGGGCACATCGTTGAGGGTAGTATTGGATTTGCAACCCAAACGGAACATACCCAAAGAGCCTAGAGAGTAACTTTACGCCTGCTCTGGACAAAGAAATTTTGAAGAAAAAAAAGGAGAATTGCAATCCTAAGGCAAAATTTACGTAAGTGTCCTTTGGATCATTGAATTGCACCAATGATATGATATATGATATTTAATATTTTCTACAAATTTTGAAGGAATCCCAACATTAGTTATAACCTTGTAGAAATTTTCCTTTAAGAGCTACAAAAAATCGATCGTCTCTCTAATCAAGTAGGACCAAAACTTAAAATTCCTGCAATTTTTTTATACAACATCTAAAGATCTCTTTTGAGTAACTCCTGTGGTTTTTTATTTCAATAGAATTCAACATGATATGATATTTCAATCATGTGTTATTCATATTTCTATATGTTCGGATTCCCGCGATCTAAATTAAGAGGCCCTTGAAGCTTGGGAGAGGGAAGTGAGACAATCTCAGAGGTTTAAGGAACTCCAATGTAATTTTGTTGTCTTAATGTTTTTTCTTCTCTCGGCTAAACTGATTCAAATCCTATGTACATCACGGTACTGTTTCGGTACGAAGATATTCTTTTTCCCGACAGAGGTATATATGAAGATTCTTTAACTGCAAGTCTCGAGTTACTCTGCAGTTTTGGTTTGTTACCAGCGACAGAGCCGATTTACTCGATACTGGGTACTTCCCACAACCAGACTGCGTTCCGCGTCAACAATTTTCTCTTGGGAGATCTAGACTGTAGAGCTGAATAGATGATACGACTGAATGGACCTTCACCGCCCTTGGAGTCAACTGTTTTATTCGGGCCATGTCTGGTTCGGAGCATAACGTGTCACTCCATGCCGTGCCGTCTATCTCTTGCAAACTTGACTATGATTCGTTAACAAATCGGCGACACGCTCCCGTGTCTCTGAGCAAATGCACCGCACATTTTGTGGCACCAGCCTAGGGAAATGCCTCGATCTGACACATGTGATGGCCCTGCAGATACTGTTGCATGGCATCGGAGCTCCGCCTGCCATGCAACTCCTACTGTTCAATCATGGCGACAGACAGCCGGACCCCCATGCCATGAACTGCTTCGCTACAGTACAACGGAGCCAAGCGCGATCCGCCTCTTGCTCACTTCACTTTTGTCCCGATATGGTCATATGCTAAGCAAAAATTTCCGGTCTTTTCTTTCGCTCAGGTCTTGTTTGCTTACGATCATTTTTTGCTCTTGACTTCTTTGTTTTACTTGGTTCATTCATCTATGCGCAAATCAAAATTTATGTATTTCGATGCAGCTGTGCAATGCAGAGATAATGTTTTCTTCGGTTGGTTTTTGTCAACTTTGAGTGGTGCGTTTCAGCATCTCGTGGTTCAGGTTCGTGGTGCAATACGCATGCCATAAAACGATCTTCTACGAGATTGGAAAATTAATACCAGACAAAAAAAAAGATGGTAGATATTGGTTACTTATCTTCTTGCACGTGGTATTCGTATGGTTGGACATAGAGTTTGCTCTGAGAAAATAAAGCCAGACAAAACAAAATGAAAAAACAAGGCGCGTTTTTATCATACGGTACACTGAAGCATCAGACAGCTACACGACCCAAAGAATCATGCAGCGCATGGGATGGAAACTGAAGATCACTTGACAGAGATATCTTTTACGTCAGAACCAGACATATTTTACCTCGGAACTCCTGAAAACTTGCAATACCCAACGCAGTCGCCAGCCGGGCCCTGCCATGAGGCCTCAACTTCAGAGAATTCGCCTGCATTGCACGATGGTATCCGAAGCTCTCGGTACCGGAATTTCTTCTGCATGACTCATTCCAGGTTCTCAATATGCAGCTACCCGTCCTAGGCCTAGCTTACTGGTCGCATAGACCTTTTTTGGTTTAGATTTGTGCATTAATTAGCTTAATCTTAACTGTTTATAGAAACTCTGGTATAAAGAAGCTTCGAGTAACTCTTATCATGTTCTTTTCGGTATCTAGAATTTGAGCTTATTATCTCTGTTGATTGGTGCAAAGTTTGCAATACCTCTACACTTTTATTGTGTCTTGTTTAATTGATAATATAGTTCTTTTTGACTGTTTTAGCGCATTCGAATAATTGTGTAATTGCTCAATGTGTAGCATTCCAAAAAAAAATTGCTAAGCATATAACTGAATTTGCATACATATACCAAAAAATTGCTCACTGTGTAGAATTTTGCTCACTACCTAACATTCCAAAAAATTGCTCACTGTCTACATATAGCATAATGCTGGATATGAGATTGCTTACTCTCAATCTCTCATAGTGCCGCCACGCTCACCTTAGCTCTTCAAATCACAATAGTTTATCAATGCTCAACTCATCAAATCACAAGTGTTATACATACATGCTCATCTCATATAATTGGTCTAAGACCTACGGCATCAACAAATCTTAATACAAATGCTACACGAATCCCTGAAATTTCACCTTGTGTACCGGTGGTGTTTAGCAGCGAGAGGCCCGGCCGGCGAGCTTGAGGGCAGGAGATGATTGGGATCCAGCAGGGGAGCGGGCCATACCAATGTTTGGGTGGTGGCGAGGCAGGGGGCTCGGGGAGACGGTCGATGGAGGAGGGGGCTTGAGGCGGATGAGGCGACAACTAGGGGGCCAGGGGCAAGATTTGGGCAGCAGCGAACGGACGGGGGAGGGAGGCGAACTGGGCCGGCGAGAGGGCTCAGGGGCGACGGGATGAGGGCGATCTCGAGGCCAGCGGTTGCGGTGGGGGAGCCGGATCTGGCGGTGGCGGGGACGAGCGGTTGCGGCGGGGAGCCAAATCAGGCAGCAGCGAGGGAGGAGGGCAGGGGAGTGAGAGCGCTGGCGGTGGGGATGGACAGGTGCGGCAGGGGTGGGCGGCTGGTGGCGCGAGCAAGGCGTCTCAGGAAAGAGGAGAAGGGCAGGGGAGTAGGTGTGCGAGTGCAGATGCGGGGCTTGGGACTAGGAGGGGTCTGGGCAAGGGATAACAGTTTGCTGTAATTTTTTCACCAACTTGAAGGACACTTTCAAAACATGTTAGATCATAAGCTCAGAAAGCTGCTTCTCCCTAACTTCCTGTTACTAACGGGAGTTTGGGGGGACTTTATCTTAATGTTATCTTTTTTTTTCGGCTTGTAGCTTTCTGGGGCTATAAACTAGTAAAGAAGCTGAAAAGAAGGGGTCATAGCCTTGCTGATATGGGACTAGGAAGCCAAGTTCAGCCATGAAATTTTGTCCCGACATATTCTCAACAATAGCTGTCACCTTTGAGTATCAAGCAGTAAATAGCTGTGTGAAACTTTGATTACTAATAGATGCTATGAGCTTAATGTAAAACATGGATCACCTATCAGCAAGATAACTGAAGAGAAGGAAGCAAACGATCCAATACCGAACTACAGCTAATCAATCCAATAGATTTCACTATAACAGAAGATATTGCACCAAGCAGCCAAGCAGCAACATAATAAAACTGATCTATCCTTCTACTGGCTCCACTCATCAAAGCTTGGTTTAGAACTTCAGATAAAGGGGCAAGTTTAGTTAGTAATAATTTCAGCTAAACTGAAGTGTAATGCGTGACACATTTTCTTTGTCAGCTGTTTGGTTTACTTTATCATTTGCGATAACTATAGGCATGTCTGGGTGTTCCTAAAGTATCTACTGTTCAACAGACTAGCTACGGTTAGCAGCACAAGTTTTAAATGGTTGCAGTGTGCACTAAGAGGTGGACAACTTTGGATACCAGCCAAGCAACCACATTTATTTTTTGTGTATAGAAGCATACTTCTGTTCATTGGTAACTTTTTATTTTTCGCTGTACCAATAACACGGGCAGAAATGCAGATGTTCTGCGGAAAATAAGTGCACCCACCTCCCATTTCAGTTCTAATGAACTGGATTCTACTTGCAATAAGCTGTCAGTAGCATGCTTCCCGGAGAAGCTGAGCTCTGAGAGGATCTGAAATGGATCATGGAGTCGAGAAAAGTGGCACGGAATTGAATGTTTAGTGACAGGAAATTCATTGTTAGGGCTTTGTGTTCCATTTGAGCGGCAGGGGAAAAAGGGTTCCACATGAACAAGAGAACTATGGAAAAGGCTTCATAGGATACAACAAAAGATGTGCAAGTGCAACCAATGCACCGTGCATGAAGCGGGTACCTTTTCTGCAATTGTAGTTTGCGGTGGTGGTTGTTTTGGTCTGTTTGTGCACCCACCTCCCAATTCGGTACTAATGAACTGGATGAGTATGAATTACTTACAGTAACGCTTATAGCTTGTTTTGGTAATTAAAATAACGCTTATGAGGGGTTACGTTGGGATGCCAGCAATATTGTACATATCATCTATAAATCAAATGCAATGGTACTTACACCGGCCTCTTTCCGCAAACCATTTGAGTTGACACAGTGCTTCTTCGGCTGCAAATTGCTCCAACAAAACGTGCAGACATGCATCAACCACCCTGCAAAAAGGAAATTTGTGTTTCACAATATAAATAACTCTGCTTACCACAAATCATAGCAGAAAGCAAAGGTCTGCAAGTTATGTCCTTAGCTAGTCTAATTAATGAACTTATAAGAAACTACTGCCTTGGCAACTCACCTGTTAACTCTTTCTTGAACTAGATCATCATAGTTAGGATTCAAGTTCCCATCTCCCTCCTGTTTACAGCCTAGATGGGGATGGTAGGCTACAGTTAGTTATATCTGCTCAAACCCAGTATAAACTAGCCATCTTGATCTAGGTCACCTTGGTTTCATAGGCATTCTAAACAAGTTATAAGCATTATTTGCCCATTATTTCATGACATTTATTTTTCTCTCCCCTCAAGTATTCAAGTTTTTCAAGAATCAATATTTCTTTTAACTTACTAGGTGAGGGCTAGCATATTATCATAAAGTAAAACTTGTTGTGATGTCTAAAAGCAGAAGGAAAGGACATCACTCCGCCTCAAAACAAAAAAAAGAGACCAACAATGTGTGGGCAAATGGGAACCAAAAAGGACAGTAGATTGGTTAAGCTGCCGACTTATCATTCAGCAAATGATGTTAGGTCCTAAACAAAGTCTCATATTAAGCCAAGCACTTCAGGCAAGTAAAAGAAAACCTATGGGATTTACAAGAGAAATGGTGTTTAATATGATATAAAAAGTAATGCATTTTCCTATTTCAGTAAGTACATATAAAATGGTTCAGATTCCGGAATAATTACATCATGGCATATCCAGATTAATATTTCCTATAATAAAGGGCAAAAAATCCAGCCATTTGTATTGGTCTTTCTATACTGTCGCATAGGTTTCCCTGCATTTTTTGTCAGGCAGTGAGCTGATTTTCGGGGTGGGGTAGAGTGGGAGTGCCAAACAAGTTATACCAGTAAATGCAGGTAAGGTTGATTGAATGTTTGTCATTTGCGTCTATCTACAATGTACTGTTGCATAGGTTTACCTACATTTCGGTCAGGCAGGAAACTGTTTTTGTGGGGTTACCAGCAAATGCAGTTAAGATATAACAGGAAAAAACAAAGTCAATTGAAATATGCTTATTTGCTGTGCCAATTGAGCCCTGCTGTCAATTGCACAAAATATACAAATGCAGAAGTGTTAGCTACCAAAAATGTGATGGTCTGCCACTATTATGGCAGCAACCATTTGGATTCTAAGTCTGAAGCATGTACAATTACACATACGAGTACTATTCTGTAGCTATTTTTTGGTAAAATGCCAGTGTTCATGCAATTAGCATCCATATATAACTTAGACGCTCCTCACTCAGAGAAAAGTAGGCAAAATGAATACGTAGTAAGCACCAAAACTACATAGGATGCAGCATAATTTTAATACATTGACAACTAATAGTTCGCAGTAAAACCAGGGAAGAATTTACCTCATATAGGCTCTTGATATCCGTGCTAACAAGAAATCTCGCAGAACTCATCTCCTTCTCATACCAATGCTCTTCTTCTTCTGTGTGATCACAAAACGTCTTGACATTGCAACATTGTAAAATCTTCTCATATGCTCCGAAAGCTGATGTATTGCACCGAGGTTTCCAACAGCTGATAATTGCAGCATGATAGCATCAAACTTCTTTTATGACAGTTTCATGTCATGGTTTATCACTTCATCTAGAAGAGAGGTTGCATCTTCTGTTCTTCCACAATCAAACAGCCCATCAATCATAATTTCATAGGTATACGCTGACATCCTCTCCTGTCCATCACAAGCCAAATATCAAGTGCCCTGTGTGGCTCTCTCATCTCAAAGAATATCACCATCAGCATATTATAAGTATGAACACTGGGCTCACAATGTGCCTCTATCATCCTCTCGCAGAGTTTGAGCGCATCATCAGCCTTTTGAAGACTACGAAGCACCCCAAGAAAGCAATTGTATGTGACAATGTCAGGAGGAAAGCCACCCTTCCCCATCTCCTGCAACACACAGTAAGCAGCATCAAGTTTACCCACCAAGCACATGCCTTCAATCAAGTCTTTAAAGGTTGATACATCAGGCATGCAGCCGCCCTTTATCATATCAGAAATCAGCTCAAAGCAGACGTCCATCCTATCAGCCTTTGCAAGTGCCACAATCATAATCGAGTATGTCTTAGCAGTGGGAGACAATATCGTCGACCCCTCAGTCCTCATGAACTCAAACAACTCCCTTGCCTCCGAGACCAAACCAGCACTGCAAAACGAGTCGATAGCAGCAGTGTACGTGAAGTTTTCCGTGGTGTGCTTCATCTGAATCATTTCCTCGAGCACCTTACATGGCCTTCTTGGGGTCCCTCGCCCGGCACCACCCAAAGAACAGGATGCTGTACGTCTCGGAATTTCCCTTTAGCCTCCTCTTCAAGCGGCCGAACACCGTCTCCGCCTCCCTGACCATCCCGCATTTGCAGAACGCGTCCAGAAGGACGTTGAGCGCGTCGGTCTCCGGCGGCGTGCGCATCCGCACCCGCCACTTCTTCGCCAACTTCCTGAGGTGCGTGAGGTGCTTCTCCGTGTACGCGCGCAGGATGCCCAGCAGGTCCTCCACCGGCACCGACCTCGTGCGGTGGCGCTTCCTGTGGTCGAGCACGTCGCAGAGGATGCCGAACTGGCGGGACTTGTACCGCGTGCTGGAGAGGACGTCGATCACGTCGTTGTACGTCGCCGCGTCGTGCCCGTAGCCTTCCTGCTGGGAGGCCCAGGCGAAGAACCGGAAGGCCAGCTTCTCCTCGTAGCGGAGGCGGTACATGACGTCGGACACGAGCGGGGTGGTCAGCTCGGCGCCCAGCGCGTCGAGGGCCGCCTCCGTCCCCTCTTTGGAGCCCTCCTCTGCACTCGTAACTGCCTCGTAGATCCTGTCCGAGAGAGACGCGACGCGCTCCTCCTGGAGGTGGGTGGGGAGGAGGGCGTGGCCGGAGGAGACGCGCCGGGAGGTCCGGGGGATGGCGCCGCGGCGGCCGGGTCGGAGCGCGGTTTAATGGCGGGGGACAGGCGTGCGAGTAGCGGGCGGCAGCGAGGGAGGACAAGGGCGCGGCCGCGAGAAGGCGGCGGAGGTGGCGGAGCCGGAGGGGGAGGTGGGGGCAGGTCATGTCGTTTGGGAGCGCGGGGCAGGCAGACTGGTGGCGGGAATGGGGAATCTGGAGTGTGTCTGCGTGTGCGCGGGAGGAGGGTCTGGAGATTTGGTATTGCGCCGCGGTGGCGCGGCGGCCGGCGGCGCGCGGCTGTGTCCGTCGCCTGTTCCGGTGGGGTTCTGCGAAGCGCAAAGCGTGCCTGCGGCCTGCGGCGAGGTGGACCTGGCTAACGTGTGGCCCGAATGCCCCGAATTGACATGTTTGATTGAGCTGTGCTGTTGACAAAGCTGCTGTTGGCTGACTGTCTGGAAAAGCTACTGTAGCTGTGAAAAAATGAACATATAGCTTTTGGTTGATCCAAACAATTTACAGCATTTTAGAAAATGAGCACTGAAGCTTCAACATATTGCAAAAAGCTGACAGAAGGCAGCTTTTCAAAACAGCTGAATTTGCACTGCAAAGCCCACAGCTACCGTTGGCAAAAGCTGCTGAAAAGCTGGCCGTTTGGTTGGGCTACAGCTTTTTCCAGTGAAAAGCTGCTGAAAAGCCCAACCAAACACCCCAACTGGACTGCTGATCAAAACGGTCCAGTTCATTCTGCAGCACGCTATCCAGTACTTAGATGATTTTCAACAGTTGCTCAAAAAAGAAGAAGATGATCTTTTTTAAAGTACTTAGATTAGGCCAGTGAGCTCCAAACTCTCAGTTATCCACTTCACTGGACACACTGAATGCTGATAAGCATGGCATTTTGGACGAATGCTCCAGTTTTGAGTCTCTTTAGCGAATAAGGCCATTCTTTTCGGCTATCCTTACTACTATAAATATTAAAGTTGATGTTAGTGAACAGTTTGTTATCTCTTTATGGTTTTTACTATTTTATTTTAGGATTTGCAAAACTAGCACAGTATCCCGCGTAATTGTGCGGGAAACGTTTTTAATTATCTTTATGTATTTTACCTCTACGTGTGATATTATATCAGTACAAGAAATAAAAGTTCAACTCGCGAGCCGGCCTGTTAGGCATTGTACTGAGCCGTCCATTTAGGTACAGTTATGATGATCTATCGGATGTGATTTGTTTAATTATCTTTATTGTTTTACTTGTACACGTGATATTAGATCAATACTGATTGCGTGGGAAACGTTTTGGTTATCTTTATTTTTTTACTTGTATGTGTGATATTAAGTCAGTACTAATTGCGCCTCAAATATTTTTAATTATCTTTAATTTTTATATGTATGCGTGATATTAGATCAATACAGAAATAAAAGTTCAAATCGCGAGTCAACCTGTATTGAGCCGTCTATTTAGGTACATTTATGAGCCGGCCTGCTAGTCATTATATCGAGCCGTCTATTTATGTACATTTATGAAGATCTATCGGATGTGATCTGTTTAGGTGCAGTTATGAAGATCTATCGACTGTGATCTGTTTAGGTGCAGTCATGAAGATCTATCGGCTGTGATCTGTTTAGGTGCAGTCATGAAGATCTATTGGTTGTGGTCTAGTAATAATAAAAGGGTCCACCAAATTAACGATCGGATGTTTTGCTTTTTTGTGAGAATTTCTAACCTTTATCTATTTTTTCTATTGTATTCTTCTTTTAGTATATAATAGATATATCTTTGATTATTTTTATGATTTTGCTATTTCTAGATTGTTTTATTTTTTCCAACTCTAAATTAACTTTTGTCGCCATGGATTTATATGAAAACTGATGTGTCATGTGATTAAGTTTATTATTTATTATTATTGTAATAACGCGCAGACATTCAGTTAATATTCTAAGAAATTCTATATGCTGAAGGCTGCTCGTATACATAGCAGAGAATGAAGTTGGCTGAACCGCCGAACTTAGGCCGATCCACCGACAGAGCAGGAAAATTACAATGACGTATTAACATCTTATGTTTTCAAACAGGACTATCTGACCATTACTCCGTTGGTTGCAGACTTGATAGCACAAAATGAGACCAATTCTGTCATGTGTGGAAGAACACCATTTTCTACATTCAAAATTCCTGTTCTTTTCTACGTTCGCACTTGGCGGCTAGTTGCCTTCTCCACATCGACCGCCACAACGCCAACTTTTGCACCAGACACGCTGCCGCCGATGCGATCAAGGCGGACACTCCCCTTGGCAGAACCTTCGGCAACATCGACGGCGGCCACGCGGTTCGCTTTAATCCTCATCCATGACGACGACGACGACGACACTTCTCCTCCGTCGGAGCTATCCGTTCTCCTCGACGCCGAAAAGAACGCAAGCCTTCCTGACAACGTCCTCGTGTACGAAAGAAATGACGACCATCTGCCTGACGACCGCCCAGGGCGACCGCCGCGGCTGCTTCCTTCCCCGGCTCTCTGTCCGCGACGTGAACTGATCTGCTCCCCGGAGGCGATCATCTCCCTGCGCACGTGCTCCGGTAGCCGCAGCGTGAACCGCTCTAGGTCGCGATCGAGCCGGACAGCGAGGGAGTGGCCCGTGGAGTGCGACCGGACAAGCCGCGCCGTCACCGGCGCCCGCAGCCCCGACCGCGACCGCATCGCGCGCCGATGGGTCCCTATCTGCTGCAGCTCCATGGCCTCCTTCCTGCGCTCCTCCTCCTCCTCCTCCTTGGTAACCACATCGATCACTACGGCTGCTGGCTGCGCGATGTCTTCTTGCCGCACTACGGCTATTTCGCTGGAGGTGCTGTTCGCTTCTGGCGCCGGGAAACTCGGCTCGTCATCGCTACCGGTGTCCTTGTTAGGGTCGAGATTGCAGCGGCAGACGGGGCAAGTGACGTGGCTGGCGAGCCACTCGCCGATGCACTCCGGGTGGAAGGCGTGGCTGCACTTGGGCAGCAACCTGAGCTTCTCCTCATCCTCGAACTCGCTGAGGCATACCGCGCACTCGAGCGCGGCCACCTTCCCCACACGCAGCGCCTTGGCATCCGCGTACTTCATGGTGGGGAACATCTCGACCACCTCGGCGTCAAGCCCGCGCGTCCGCAGCTGCCGCCTCGAGACGAAGGCGTCGGCCGGAAAGGAGCGGCCGCGGTCGGTTGGCCCGACGGCATAGGTGTAGCCGGTGCAGTGGCGGAGGTAGATGATGGAGAAGGCGAGGAAGACGAACACCGCAACGACGGCGGCGAACAGCACAATCATGGTCGTGCTGACGCGCAGCTGCTGATCGGCCATGTAGTCGTAGCTCCCCTGCGGCGTCGGCTGCGCCTGCGCGCCGGCCGACGCGAGCGCGCACGCGACGAGCGCGGCGAGCAACGAATGGTCGTGGCGGGACATGTCCATCCTTGCGCGTCCGTGCAGCTTGGCGCGGCGGGGCCGGGGAGACGTGGGCAGGTTCCTAGCTAACGGCGCCTGCGCATGCAGTGTGGAGTCGGGGCTATATAGAGCGGTAGTGTGGAAAATAATTTTGGCCGTGCTGAGTTAGTTTCCGTGTTGTGGCAGGAATCAGAGGTTTCATGTGCAAGTTGCTTCCATGTCATGCATGATCCGAACCAGGACTCCTGAGTTTGTGTTCAAGTTGCAAGGGAAACGTCGCGATCGCGTGGCTCGCGCCGGGCTGGCGGGAGGAAACGCCGCGGGGCCAGATGGACTCTGTCTGGCAGTTTGTGTTCAGAAGCAGGATGGTGACTAGGCATGGCCGTAGGGGGCTGCACTTTGGACTCCTTGAATTCAACTACGTGTCACGGTGTCAGACTGTCAGGTCCTGTCGACCAATGGAAGAGTGCTCATATGATCAGCAAATGTCTGGACACGGAGCAACGGTTAGCAGTTATTCCGTAGCGTGCATAGTTTGTGTGTATCCTTGATCAACATGAGGTATGGAGATGGAGGTGTGGGTATTATTTCATTCATGAAATAGTACTACTCTACAAGAGAGAGATCGATGGAGTTCTTCATGTGCGTTACGTTTAAATAAGAGTAAGTATCATTCAACATGAGTATCATATGGGTGAGATATGTAAGCTACAGTAACTGACAGTTAAACTAGTGCTAATCAATTAGCGATACACTTAAAGAACAAGGGAAATATGCTTAGCCCTGTGATCGACTGCCAACCAAGCCAGCTGTGCTAGGCGAGTACGATTGCGTGGACTTCAAATCAATGGCCACTTGACGTAACGGGCTAGACCGAAACAAACAGCTGCTAGCTAGCTCATCCGACGAAGGTTCAGACGAGCCGACGAGGTGACCCAGCCATGCGTACGTACCACCGCCGAGAGCAGAGAGGGGTCGGCTTGGCTGCGTTCGGTTCCAGTCTACGCGCTATCCAGCCTGCGCATGCTAGCTAGTGGCAACTGCCGCGGCCGCGTGCCGAGCCGAGACGGCGAGACCGCACGGAACGGCAGCCACAATTTCCATGGCCCCGCCCCCGTAGCCGTCTGGGTCACGCGGAAAGATACACGGACTCCCGTGCCACGGCGCCTAGTAGCTAACAGCGTGCTCCACCGGTCCATTCCTTGTGGGGTCCGGCCGGTCCGCGTCCCGCGCGCCCGGAGTCAGGACGACCATCCGTTCGTCCCCGGCGTGTCGTCCCGAGGGTGCACGCCGTGCCCGGCTCGTGATTACGGTGCCAGGTGCGCTGTTTGAAGGGTGCAAGACACTGGAACCCCGCCGGCGTCAGCGTAACTGCCAAACCGGCGAACAGTTCGGTTAAGAGCGACGAGCCTATAGCCAATACGTCCAAGTCTCGGGAGAGTTCTCGAAGCCTTGATGCCTGCATCGGTCGTCGCGGTCTTGATGTACGTACATGCATGATAGAATCCTGACACTAATTAACTTCGAGGAGGAATCCTGACACTCGGACTCATTATCCTATCTTAATTTTATAGTGATAAGTAGTATTAGAGCAACTCCAAAGATCTCGCTATCCAGACTTCCTAAGCTATTTTCTAGTAAGCGTGGGGAAAGAAGCCCTCCAACAGCCTTGCCATCTCCGTTCCTAAAAATAGCGCCTCCCTATCTGTAGCTTGTCACTCGCTAGAAGTGGCGCCTAGTTGTGCCCTCTCCATCGAGCAACGACACCTTCAGAGTGTTCCCTCCAGCCATCTCGCCCACGGCAGGTTGGTCATCTCCCTCTCCTCCTTGTTATTGCTGGCCCACCAAAGCAGTCGCGTCCCTCCCCTCCACCCATCTCGTGCTCGAATTGGCGCCGAGGAGGTTGATTAGGTTGCCCTGCGGTCGGATTTGCATCCCCAGTGTGCTCCAGAGCGGGGGCGTGGAGGACAAAGAGAGGACGGCGGGAGCAGCAAGTGGCGGTGCCACCAACAGATCTTGGGGGGGTGGCAGCGGATCTGGAAGTCAAGGATGGAGCTGGGAAGAGGGAGGCAAAAACCAAATAGAGGAAAAGAGGGAGCTGGCGGCGATCGGGGGTCGATCTCGCGGGTGTGAGAGAGGGAGAGATGGAGCGGCCGACGAGGGTGAGCTCAAGGGTGGCGACTGGTGGTCGAGCTCAGGGAGCGGGAGCGGGCAAGTTAGCGGGCGAGAGAGGGGTGAGCTCGAGGGAACTGGAGGAGGAGGCGGAGGACATAGGGGGTGTTTGGTTGGGCTTTTCAGCGGCTTTTCAGTGGAAAAAGTTGCAGCCCAACCAAACGGCCAGCTTTTCAGCAGCTTTTGCTAATGATAGCTGTGGGTTTTGCACTACAAATTCAGTTGTTTGAAAAAACTGCCTTTTACCAGCTTTTTGTAATATGCTGAAGCTTCTATGCTCATTTTTTAAAATGTTGTAAATGGTTTAGATCAACCAAAAGTCATATGTTTACTTTCCTACAGCCACATCAGCTTTTCCAAACAGCCAGCTAATAGCAGCTTTGTCAACAGCCACAGCCCAACCAAACAGGCCCATAGAAGGGGTGGGTGCTGCTGCCAGATGTGGATGGGGATAGAAGGGTGAGGGGTGGCGGTGATAGGAGAGGGGATGTGTTAGGTGGAGGGACGGCGACAATGGGGACAAATGGGTGAGGTAGCGGGGCGGCAATAGGAGATGAGGTGGGGGTCGTCGAGACAAATGGAGGGAAAGAGGGGATTAGATCGAGAGAGAAAAAGAGGTGGAGATCGTAGAGAGAGAAGATGAAGCCAGAGAGGGGAGTTTGTAAGCTCGGTGGGGATTTGGCCGTGAAGAATTGCAAGGGTTGAGGAGGGAAATGTGTAGGGGTAGATGGGAGATCTGTCAAGGTCCCGGAATCACATGTGAATTAAAGAACCATGATTCGCCAAAGACTAAGCAACTACTCGATCGATGATACGGTACCTGCACCGTATGCACCTGAAATCGAGTAGTCCGACACCTGACCAACGCACCATACGATTACCAGAGCCGTATGCCTTTACCATTGGTCAAGTCGGCCAGAAGCGGACATTATTCCATAAACCACATGTCATTCCAAGGTCCTGTGAAAGTTTAGCGCATTTCTCGAATTCGACTAACACAATGATTTCGGAGAAGCCCGGCAATGATACCCACACTCGAACCTAGTCCGAAGACTAGTGAGTCAACCGAAGGCCCGGTACCATCACCCACATCCTGCCTAGCCGGCCAGCACATCACAGCTAGCGGGTCATTCAACTGGAAACCATCCTGCTAACCGAACAAGGAAAACGACTCTAACTCTTCACGACTAACCCATACACTTCAATTCATACACGCATGGTGTATGAGCAGCCACATTTAACAACTCAATATTACAACAAAAACCCTACAAAATAGGGTTTACATATATACAGTCATGTCTTATACACAGGACAGTTATTTAGATTACATATGAGCGACCCGGAGGTCGTTCAAGACAACAGAAAGTTCAGGGACAGCAGCGGAAAACACTACAACACGGAGGTGGCAGCCCATGCTGAAAGGACCGAAGGTGCCGACTAGAGGGGGGTGAATAGGAAGCTAATTAAAATTACTTCTTTTAGCTTAGTTTGACAAATTAAGACTTAGCTAGATACAAGGGTAAGCTAGCTGTGTGACAAGTGAACAGCACAGGCAACATATGATGTGTAAATTAGAACGTAGCTGTCACACAGGTGGCTGTCACACCCCGATTTTTCAAAACCCGAAAATTAGGGCTGACAAAAACTTTTTCGCTAATAATATCAGTCACAAGATACCTAACTAAAACTTGAATTCTAATCATGATACCAAAACGCGAAAACCCTTGCTCCTATTTATCCCGATCTCCGTTTTGTTGAAACCCTAAGTTTCCCGATCTACGACCAACGACACGAGTGACCCTGTTCAACACCATGCCTCCATACGTGGCTACCCGCTCTTGCTTCCCGCCACGAACACCCCTTCGGCATCCCTTCCCTTCTATCTATTCGGTGCCACCTAAACCCATA
Source organism: Stipa capillata (assembly GCA_019208055.1). Taxonomy (NCBI): domain Eukaryota; kingdom Viridiplantae; phylum Streptophyta; class Magnoliopsida; order Poales; family Poaceae; genus Stipa; species Stipa capillata. The sequence goes on from JAGXJF010000389.1 coordinate 388,258, forward strand.
TCTGCCGCAAAGTGCCCTCACAGTACTTCTACGAAATCGGAGCATATACCCATCCTGAATCTTTTCTGAATGACTTGAAATTTTACCACCAATCTCGCCAAGCCATATCGTGAATATATGCACATATATACTGCTTTTAAATACGCACATACATCAAAACCCTAACTCATCGTTCAGCTCTGCCACAACCCCACGCGTATATACATACACCATATACGTTGATATGCATCGACAGTACCCTGCCAGCGGTTAGTCCGAAACAAGATAAATGGACTCCCGCAAGTTTCCATATTCCTCCACCCCTTGCCGCGCTCCGAAACCCTAATACCGAGCTCCGGATTTCTTTCCCTTCTGTTAAACCTAAATACCACCAAAATCCTAATCGCGAGACTCAATTCTCTCCGGCCCATCCACAAATTCCGGAAAGATTTGCGGGACAACCTAATAATGTTCTCAACTCAATTATAACACAAAGCAGTGATGTCCGATACGAAAATATCTGCATATGAAATTAACAAAACTTTAGGACAAAAAGTCACATTGAACTACAACCCCTAAAAATAAATTTCCAAAAATTCTAATAACAGCTCACAATGATCCTCACATATTTAGGAGTGCAGCTATGCAAAGACATGAGCATGTCCAGCTCAGAAATCTCGAGAAGACCCTATCGAACACCTTAGCCCCAAAGTAGATACCGCATAAAATCATAATAAAAACCTTAGTACATCTCGTGAATCCATTCCTTGGCAAACTGCTTCCTGCATGCAGCCAAAAACAGCTCGGGTAAAAATAAGCTCTTTCTCCCTCCCCCTCATGACCAGCTAACGTTTCCGTGTTTTTCATCGCCACGCATGCAGCTCTCCTGAAATCGATGTCAACTCATTCCTGTGTGTCTTGCCACCTCCTGCGCTATGCTCACCATATTGCATTCGGTGCCAAACCTTTACTGCACCTACAGCAATTTCTAACCTCTCGTTTCCTGTCCTCTCCCATCACTTCTACAACCCCTCTGCTGTGCAATGCTAGCAGCCAACTCACTCCTCTCTCTACACCCCCACCTGCGCACTCTTTTAATTACAAACAGGATTGAGCTGTCTTCTCTCCTCTCCCCTCGTCACGTCACCTCACTTTCCACTGCCATCAATGCACAGGGCACACCTCATCCCGAGCTACTTTACTCAATCTTCTCTCCTCAACTGAGCAAGCACCACACTCCAGCCCCTCACTCTCCCTACTTCTCTAAACTCCACTGCAAGCTACTCCATTCCCCAAACCGAGTTTCCCAGTGATTCACCTGCGCAAGACTGAGCTCCTTGAGCTACCGTGAATCTCCTCTCCATTTCTCTGAACTCCCCGTTCTTCTTCTTCCCCAGTTCTGAATCCTCAAGCTCCAGAGCAGCTACTTTTCCCCCCGGTGTTCTGCAACCGAGCTCTAGCTCCAACCGCACCATGCTTCCTCCTTTCTCCCTACTCAGTGGCACCGGCCTCTTGCCATTACTAGGCTCGCCGCCATCCACCCCAAAGCTCCGGTCGCCGCCAGGCTTCCATCCGCCTCGCTGGAACCGCTGGGCTCCTCTAGGCGCCCTGTCCGAGCGCCGCGCTTCCTTTCCTCAAGCCCCTGCCGCAGCCGTCGAAAAGCAAGCTCACCAGATCTCGCCGCCGAAGTCGCCGCAAGCCCTTTTGCTCCTCTGCCCCGCGACCCCAATCATCCTGGCCTCCTCCTCACGTCCATGCCGAGCTCCCCGAGCACCGTAGCGAAGCAGGTTCACGTCGTCGCTGCCGAAGGACTCCGGAGCCGTCGCCGTGACCGACGAGCTCCTCCACCTCCTCTCCGGCCACCGCCAGGAATCGCCGGCTAGCTCCACCCACAGCCATCGTCACCGGAATGACTCCGAGCTGCTGCCACCGCCTCCAGTAAGTCGCCGCCATTGTCTAAGCTTCTCCTCTTGCTCGGGATGCCGGAGTAGCTGCTTGTCGGCGCATACTTCAACAGCCGCCGCCAATGCCAAGATCTAGCCCTTTCCCGCATCGAGCATCCCCCTCACCATTCCTGCCATAAGCAACCCGAGCCCAATCGGACTCTGCTAGCCTCTCAATCTCCGCCATGTTCTTTCCCTTCTTCCCTTACCGGTTTGCACTCACAAGATCTGCCGACGCCTACCGTGCTTCAGGACTCCAATCACCATCGAAGACGCCCACCGTTGCCGCTCTCCTCGGTCGGACCAAGCAACAGGGTGCCCTACCCGAAGCAGGTAAAGCCGTGCACTACCAGCGCATGGGCCAGACGGCCCGCTGGGCCCACGACCAAGCTAAAGAGGCCGCACCCTTTTCCATTTGCACCGTCCTCTCTGCAACACGCATTTTGGTCCAACCGAAGGCGTATTTCTTTATAAGTGCCGATTTTATGAGTTCCTGACCGGTTTGTGAAGAGATTTCTTCGGTTCCTATAAGGGAAAAATATTTCCCAACTCCCTGTCCAGCAAAAATGTGAATTTTCATATCATTCAAATTAAAGTAATGCATATGGGGCTAGTTATTCCTTTCCTTAAATCAGCATATATGCTGTATATACCATCTCCAGAACAGATAATAATAAAATAAAAGGAAATATGTGTATATATATATATATAGGACAACGAGACCAGCAAGTCCATTTCCATGTTCCATCAAAATTCATAATTACATGTCGATGATTTCAATATTTTTCATCTTCTTTAACCCAAGGTCTGGATTCCTCCTGGAACCATATCAACCCTAGTTCCAACCATAGTATTCCCATGCTTTTCCGTTGAGAGGTGCCCTAACCTGAAAGTTTGGAGTTTGGCACCAAGGTTTGATCTTTCTCGAGAACCCTAATTAACCCATATCCCATAAATAGCAAAACCTTAGTATGTTACTCCAAAAACCTTGTTACTAAAATACCCAGAATATTTTAACGTTCATGTGTACCATATGAATCAAGCTAAGGTGGGAGGACAGAGAACATCCAAATACGAATCTGTTCGTAAAAATGAACAAGCTAGGTTTTCCGTTCGGCAAAGAACCCTTATTACATGTAAGGCGAATTCTTCTCGTTCCTTGAAAACCCTAATAATCTAAGTCCAGATCACATATGTTAAAAGCTTATGAACGTATGTTCTATTTCTATTTGGCTTTTCCTCACGTTATTGTTTATTCGATGCTTCCCACGTGTAGACACAACGTAACGAGACCTCGTACCAAATATGCTGGATGGGTGCTGTATCAAGTTCAGACTCGAGAACCAGACCGTGTTGCCAGGCAAGCATTCCCACCTTGACCATGTTGAAATCCTATATTTGTGAAGTTAATTATTTTGTTTATGAAATTGCATGCTATGTAGACCTAGTTATTCCTATTAGATGCATGGCTTAGGCCCTATAAACTATATCCTCGTAACCCTAGTATTAAGTGCTGATCATTGGGCGATCGGCAATTTAATTAGGAGTATAGGCGATAGCCCCGCTTAGCCCTGCTGTAGTAAAAACTAAGTTTTATCGATACGATGGGTTTGGGATCAAAACCCTCGGTTTGTAAATGCATACCGAGGTGCCATTTAAAAGGAATGTTTGTTAAACCCTGAATGAGATGATGGAGGATTTGAATTCGGGCAAGAATGTTAAGGGTGTTTGGAGGTGGTAGAGTAGCCGGTCGCTACTCGAATCAGGAAAGGGTAGGGAACCGGTTGCTACCTGAGGCCTGGAATGGCAGGGTAGCCGGTTACTACCTGAGGTGATGGTTGGACATGGAGTCTTGCTCGAATCAGTTAAGGACCGAACCTAAGTGCCGCTGAATCAGTTCCCTTACTGTACGTCCACATGTCCTTTATGGGAAGGACTTGACTCGGTACCTCGTCTAATACTAGAGCTCGGAACCGTGGGAAGTTAGGGTGAAGTGCTAGGTGGATCCGGGATCCCTAGAGGATCTCCACGGGACTGCGTAGGGGTAAAGCTCTTCGTGAGTCTCACAACGTCGTGGGGTAAAGCTCAGTAGAGTCCTACACGGTACGTGGAACATGGTCCGACACAAAGGGGGAGAGTCTCATTTTTGTCATCCGGGATGCAAAAGTTGGGTTACCCTCCTAGCAGGTCCGGCTCTAGTGTGAACACGGGCGAAAGGTTTCGTTGTAATATCCCTGTCAGTACACGGCGCGCAGTGTGCCCAGGGTGACTTACGTCTTGTGGGTAAAGCCGTACCACCTCTGCAGAGGGTTAAAACTATTCGAATAGCCGCGTCCTCGGTCATGGACACGAACTGGTAAGGCCACACACTGGTTAGACTGAGTTTTGTTTGTGAAAGCTGGGAAATTGGATTAAGGACGTGGGCATGATGTGTCCACAGTGAGCAGTTTAAGCTACAGTCTGGTAGCGAGGAACTGCAGAAGAGGAAACCTAGCTCGGGTCGCGAGGCGGTAGCGGGGGTAGGCTGCAAAGATTGTTTCAGGCGGTAGATGGAGCTACCGGCCTCTAGTTGACGTCTGTTCTGCTGGATTATCCAGCACCGAATGCTGTCTCGACAGAGACGAACTTTGATTTCGAAAATGCTCTTGAATCTACTATTCTGTATTTCGAATAAGAACTTACATTTCCGCACAACATGCAACTTAGGTTAGAGCTATCTCTTGATCTATTCCCCGCATGAAATATAGCCGTATATTTTCTCCTGTGGGAATAGCTTGTGAGTACATTCCATGTACTCGCCTGGCTTGTTGATTTGGCTAGACGAAGAAGACGTCAATTCCGAAGAAGCAATTACGATCGCGAAAGCTAGGGCGTAATCCCAGTCAGTTACCTGTCGGGTATGGCATACTGGTGGGCCTCATCTCCGCTGGATTTTCGCTGCACATTTATAGCCGTTGGGCTACAGTTATCAGATTATCGACCCTAACGGTCTATTTAATGGTTTACGCATGTATGACAATGATATACAGGTTAACACGTGAGTATCGGCTACTGATCCAGGGACCGGTACAGTGATCACGAGGGAGTATCCGGCTTAAAAACCGGGTACGCCACAGTGGCCAACGCAGGTAAGCTAAAGACTTAGAAACAGATGAGCAAACTAAGCAGCTGTGGTGTTCGACTAGATTATCTTGAAGCTAGAAGTAAGCTTGTCTGTTTCCAATGTCATGATGAGTTTGAATAAACTCGAACAGTTTATGCGTGTACTCATGAGAAATGGTCGCCCTTTCTCCCACGTGATCGTAATCGAAGTCTTCTAGGCCTTCATCTCGCTCATCTTCAATTATCACGTTATGCATGATGACTCAAACTGTCATAAATTTTCCGAGTGTCTCTTGATTCCAAAATCTTGTTGGTCCACGAACAATGGCAAAACGAGTTTGTAGAACTCCGAAGATTCGTTCGACATCCTCCCTAACTAATTCTTGAGCTTGGGAGAAATGTTTTTACTTAATCCCTAGTGGAGATGATATTGTCTTTGCATATATGACTCATGGTGGATATATGATATTTGCAAGAGAATACTTCATTGTATAGTTGTGACCATTGTTGGTATAATTTACTTTTAGAGTTTTTCCTTCGACTAGCTTTGTAAAGAGAGGAGAACGGTAAAGAACATTAGTATCATTGTGAGACTCTGGTAAACCAAAGACACGCCAAATCCAAAGATCTTGTAAAGCAATGTCTTCCAGAATGATTGTGGCTCGTGCACGTGGCTGGTATACAATGCCTTGTCATGCTACAAGACAATATTTCTCCTCCAATGCATATAACCTATGCTCCCTAGCATTATAGGAAAACATCTTTCCTCTCCTGTTGCAAGTAATCTAGCAGTATCGTAATCATTTGGAGATCTCAAATACTCATCTCCGAAGACTTCAACAATAGTTTTCACAGACCTTTTAAGACTCTTTATAGCGGTACTTTATTCGATCCGAATATAATCATCCGTAATATCCGCTGGTACTCTATAAGTTAGCATTTGAAATATTGTGGTAATCTTCTGCAAAGATAACCCAATAATTCCAGCACTATCTCTTTTTTGCATATAATAGTTATCATGTTCTTCTACAGATTGCACGATGCGAAACAAGAGAGAACAAGCCATTCTAAACCTACACCTAAGATAATTGGGCCGTAGGTAGAAGCATGCAAAAAGTAGTCTTGCTATAATCTAGAATGCCTGACTTCTCTGTTGCAATGAAGTATCGGTATCCATGCACAGGACTTCCATGGTGTGGAGCACTCAACCGATGATACTCATTACGTGCTGGGTATGTCGTAGCACTAATGAGTTTGTCATTGTTGGATGACGATGACGACGAATCCAAGAGAGATTGCAGGATGGAGTTTCGGTGACTCATTATGGTGTAACAGAGGAGGAACAACCAGATGAATGGCGTCATATATATAGAATCAGAAAATATAGCTGTTGAAAATATAGTTCTTAAAAATATAGTTGTTACAAATATAATAATTATAAATAAAACCGTTATAAATATTTTGGTAGTTACAAAATATCAATAAAATATAAGAGAGTATGTCAAAAAAATTTAAAAGAAATTCTTTATATAAAATTATAAAGGCGAGTGCTACAAATAGCATTCTATCGGCATAGGATCTAGCCGTCGGATGTGACGGTAAGATTAACAATAAACAGGATTAGCTAAATTTACGGGAAACAATTTAAGTGACTATAGGAAACAATTGTAGTGACAATATGAAACATGGACAATTATCTGTATGCAATACGAAGCGTGGGCTTCTTCTGTTAATGCAACATGGAAACATTTGTATAATGAGAGGGAAACACTTTACTAAACTTTGCATAACAAACTTTTCGAACCAATACAACAATGGAATGTATACAACACAATTCTGGATTTTTGGGAAACTTATGATTCAAATCGCTAGATTTTTGGCATCGTGGCTCCTTCTGTTATAGCAATGTGGAAACATTTACGTAGCGAGAGGGAAACATGTTACTCAAACTTGCACAACAAAATTGTCAAACCAATACAGCAACTAATGTTTGTTCATCCGGGCTAATGTGTTATGTTTCATTCATCCGGGTATTTTAGTTCCCGTACAACAATAATTTGTTTCCATCAACAAGTAATGGAGAAACTGCAGCAGACGCTTGCCGAGCTAATTTGTTTATGTTTCATTCATCCGGGTATTTTGTTTTTCATACAACAATCATTCGTTTCCATCAATAACTAATGGAGAAGTCCTGGATGCAGTTGATGGAGGCGAGGACGTGCGGGAGGCGGCGGCGCCACTTGGCCCAGGCGAGGGGCTGGTAGTGCCGCGCAATGATGGTAGCGATAGTCTGGTCAGTCGCGTACCACCTCGGTGCTGGGCTCCCTCAGCCTCTCCTACGGTCAGCACGACGGCGTGCACGCCTACTCGCCGCTGTCGCTCGAAGAGATGGCGACAGGCGGCGCCAACGACAGAACCATGGCGGCGGAGGCTGGGGCCGCGCGACGCTTCCCACGCGCCGACGAAGATCCCGCCGGGTTGCAAGAGGGGTCTCGTGGAGGCCCTCGAGGATGCCGCGTCGATGACGTCGAGCACGGCTCGTTGGCTGGCGTCGTCTACGTCGAGCATGGTGCAATAGCCCGCGTCCCCGAACGGATGGCACGGAGAACCATCACCGTGGGGAAGCCGGTTGCCGGTGAGCGGAGGGAGGTGATGAGGTGGCCGAGGGAGGGGAAGATGAAATGGGAAAACCCTAGCTGGGTTGGGGGATTTTATAGGGAAAAAATAGATGGTTGGATGAGTGGTACGGGGATGAATGGCCAGATACTAGGAGAATGAAATTTCTTAATCGGCAAACCGACGTGTAGTGTTTTCTAATTATAAAAGACTAAATTTGCAGAGGCTCTCAGAGATGGTCTTCGGTTCCGGAGCTTTCATTTCCGATACCTGTTACTGCCACCGCGTAGGCTTCCGTCATTGTTAGGCAATGTGCAGCACAGTTCCCACTTCCCAGTTTCTTGCTTCGTTTTGGGTCGGGATCCATGTCGACGCCAGCAGGCCGTTCTCAGGCGTAGGTGAGAGTAGTAGCGCTTCAAGCCTGCTGTATGGGCCGAGTAGCATGTGTCAGTCGGTGTATGCAGCTCAAGTTGTGTGGCCTTGTGGGCCGCCTTTAGCGTGGATCCTTCAGAATAGTGGTAAGTGGTGACCGGGAGACATGGCCCGGGGCAAGAAAAATAAGTTGCATTTCCAATGCTCAAGCTTTGTTGGGTTAAGTGTTTTAACTGTTCTCAATCATTTAGTCTACAACTTAAATTTTTTGAAGTTTTTTCTATTTCTGTGTTTTGCAATCCTGCGAACGGGGTCGTGGTGGGTCGTCGAACTACGTTTCAAGAGAAATTGCAAGTATTCAGCAATGCTACATAGTAACGTCGACAGCAAATTTATCCACACCTACGCTGACGTTTATCCGTGCAATCAGAACAGATACGGATTGGCATAACTCGTCCATATTATATACCATATTTTTCTAGAGCGAAAGTAAGAAATAAGAAATGAAAAATGCCGGATACAAATAGGATTGCCGAATACTTGGCTGATTATTAAAACTATATAAATTACATATTTAAGGATCAATCAATCGTACAATAGCAGTTAAAGTAGCAAATTTAACGTACACACTGATTCAGAGAAATTTCAGAAATGTAAGACCATTAAGATGTCGCCCGGGCACGCCACTGTGCTAGTTTAAAAAAAGAAGGTAACATACTGCTACAAGCCTTTCTCCACACAAACTATGATACTGCCCGCCATCTGACTCTACCTTTCAGAATCACCTGTGGCATCACTAATCGCAACACCTATAGACCTATACACGCACAGTGAATGAGTTCCACCGCGACGGGCCAATGGCACCATCCATCCATACCGGCACCACCAGGTTTTTAACAGTGTCGAGGCGCATAGCAGCATAGCACCCGCAACAGTGTCATCCAACAGCGGTGAACTCGATGGGGAATCAAGCATTTTCCGGATGCCGCCACGGGCGCCGGTGTCGTCACGCGGCGTACGCTCGTACCAAACGTTGCATCTTTTCCCCCGATCCCAGCCGATCGGACAGCGCGTCTTAGCATCCGGGAGGGCAGGCAGACGCCTGCCAATCTCTTCGCCCCTGTTTGCATGAAACGAAAACACTTGCGCTGGTGTGTCTGGTGGTGCTTGGATTCGATGTCCATGCAACGATTAATTGTGCTTTTCCAGTGAACTATTTGGAACATGGCGGACGCCGTCGTTTCTGGCAGATTAGGCTCTCGAGGTGAACAAATCAGCGCAGGGGAAGGGAGACTAATGGCCATTAGTTCTATTCTTGAAGGAACAGTGATGGCAATATTTTACTCAACATGATTAGTACTAGGAGTATTTGCTAAATGCATTGAAGACTGAAGTCGACGGGTGAGTCCAGATGAGCGAGCTAGTTACCATTAGCAGCTAAACGGAATCTCGTCTTCGCCTGAAATCCGGAATAAAGAGCCCTTGAGACCGGGATTACACGAGACCGATTCGTACGTGAGCATTGTTAGTCACGGCGCACGGCAGGTGCCTGTACTTGCTTTCTGCATCAGGGAATTCTTGCAGGGGTTAGCTAAACATCGCGTGGCTCCCAACCGCGACGCCAACGCTGTAACTGTGCAAGCGCAGCTTTCGGTGGTGGGGCGTGAAGACTAGGTGGCTGCTCCTATTTAATTCTGGGTTATAGTAGCCGCTTGCGCACCTGATTGTCATTTTCCGTTGCAATCAGAGCTCTCTTTTTCTTTTCAGTTTCGACTTGCTAGACCAGTCGTTATGCAATATGCTATTCCCCAATCAACACGTTAAATATTACAGGTATGAGTTTTGCTGAAATTTTTTATAACTTTCGTTGCAAATGGACGGTGAAAACTATAACTTACCTTTTAGTTAACATGGGTAGTATAGTTTATTTCACGTGATAGAACATGTGGCCTCATCAAAACCTGTAATATTTTAAGAGCCTCTCTCGAGCCAAGCTCTCGACCTGTTTTATCTTATGAAAAAGTCTATCTTCCTCTCGTAAATTATTGGCTAGACTCATTTTCCTCTCAGAATACTCTTGGGCTCACTTAACCCTTTTAACTATTTGAATGGAGATCACTTTACTCCTAGCCAATTTTTGGAAAAATAAAATTGTATCTAGAAGTTTTTAAAAAATCTAAAAAAATCACATATATGTTACGGGGTGAAATATATACATGTAAATTTTGGTCAAAAAATATGACCATTCATGACCTATAAAATTTTGTTACTGTACAAAATATTTTGTTGACTAAAATTAACATGTATATACTTCACCCCATAACATACATATGTGAATTTTTTTCAAAACTTCTACATGTGATTTTGCCCTTCCAGAAGTTGGTCAAGGGTGAAACGCTCTAAATTTAAATATTTTAAGGGTTTAATTGAGCTAAATATAATTTTTTAAATGAGTCTAACTAATAGTCTAGAGGAAAATAGATTTTCCTTTTATCTTATATAGTTATTTGCCTCTTCTAATCCATCCCTAGCCACCGCCGTCTTCAAAAATCTCCTCATCGTCGGCGTTGTTGAACTTGGTGTCAGAACCGGTGACGGACAGGTCGTCCAGGGCCGCCGACTGTTAGACATCCACGACGTACGCCTCGACTTGTGACGCGTTCCGCTATCTTCGGCAAGCACTAACAGCATCTCCGGCTATCTAGGCATGCATGTAGCGGCCAATCTACTTTTGTGGCTTCTTTGTTGCTTGCATTGAAACTATTATCTTTGTCAAAAAATGTAAGGCGCACATGCATCCCAAGATTTACAATTAGATTTACAGTATGTTGGTTATATGATACAAAAGTGATATCATTGGAAAGTACTTTCGAAAACAAATTCAATGATACTACTTTGTGTCACATAACTAAAATATTATAGATCTAATTGTAAATTTTAGGATGCATGCACGTCTAACACTTTTAGACAGAAAAAGTATTATATTAGGTCATGCACATACAGAGAAATAGTCTTTTTAGTGAATCTTTAAGAGATAGATATTATAATTAGTTTTTTTCACTATCTACCGTACTTCTATTTCTTTAATTATTTTTTGGAGCAATTATATATTGAAGTCTATCCGAGACAAGTGGTGGATCTTTTATGACATAAAGATTAGGCGCCTAACAGATAATGTTTATCTTGAAACATTATTTTTTGATGTAAGAAAAAAAGTAATTTTAAAATTTAGAAACTAGTATTTTTTTAGGGTATAAGCTCATATCTGTATCTACTTTCCTTGAGCATAATAGACTTTCTATTCGATACTAAATTTCAAAATAACTCATTGGAGTTATTAATAAGACGGTCCTGGTATATTAGCAATATTTAGATTACCCTTTCTTATTCGCTTTACTACTTCTATTCTAGACCATGTGCCTATGTTTTTTCCTTATGAAATATCATATAAAATAGAAGGTAGAAGAAAAGGATGTAAAGAAGTTCTTGATTCGATCTTACGAGGCGTTCCGAGCTAGGGCGATGGCTTCTCAGAGCGGGCACAGTAGCTGGGGCGACGCTTTAGCCGTCGCAACATCATAAGAGTTGCGTTATTTTATTAAGAACGAGTTGAACAGACGATAGATAAAGATGGGGTCTGGGTTTGGGCTTTGGAACGAAACTTGGGTGTATATAAAGGGTCCCAATACCCAACTAACATCCAGCTCATCTTGATTATCATTTAAAATAAAATAGAAATGTTGTATCGAGTTAGGGTTAAAATAACCAAATTAGCTAATTTTAATCCAACTGGGTTAGCTTAACCTTCATTTTGTGTTGGCAATTGAGCCGATTAACCAAAATTACTTTTTGGTTATGTTAGGTGGGTTAGTTCAATTAACAGTAGAAAAAATGAATTTAAAAGAATTAGTTATATTAGATTAAGTTATTCTATTCTTTCAGTGAATTAGTTTAATCTTGAATTAAAAATGTTACATGACATTAATCGGATTAACATAACCCATTTAATCTGAAAGTGTTTGGTGAGTTAAATCCTAATTTTTTTTAACTCCAAGCTAAACAGGGTCTCACAGTATTTCCTTAAAAATAAGGAGAGAAACTACAGTGACTCTGGTCTGGAGTACTTTCCATCAGCATACTGTCGCGTCTTTCTACTATTCTATACATCACCTGTGCCATCAAGACAAGAAAGAAAGGAATCAAGGAATATAAGTACGGATCATAGACCAAATAATTAACTAGGAATGATTAGTTAATCTGTAGCTAACCATACGTACGTGCCTCCGAGGCGACAGGCCGGACACGTGGATACGTGTCGTCTGCCTCCCATAACATCGCTCTCTATCACCTTCCATTCTACTCCTACCTCATGATCGGCTCATGGCCATGCCAGTGGCAGACCGGGTCCTTGTCTCCATTGCACAATCCATATTACTCCCCTTTAGAGGGACCATCTAACTGCCTCCCTCCTCTCCTCTCCTCTCCTTCCATCCATGCATGTCCATGGTTTTGAGGGGACCCTTCTGCTCAGCTCATAGTCATGGATTGATGCCAAGCGTGCCACAACTTGCTAGCATGGTGGAAGGCTGTCGCTAAGAGTATAGCTAGGTAGCTAGGTAGCTAGGGGAAAGCTCTCATGGCGCTGGAAGCTGTGGTGTTCCCACAAGAGCACTTCGCGTGCACGGCCAAGGTGTCTGTGACCACGCACATGCCGTCACTAGGCTGCGGCATCGACATTGACGAGTTCGAGGAGAAGGGCGGCGTGGTACTGCAAGAAGAGGCCACAGCGATGACGAACGGCGGCGGTGGTGCCGTCGCCGCCGCCGCCTGGGACGCATCGGCTTGCGCGTGCTCCATTGCTCCAGTAGGCGCCGTCGAGGACCACTGGGACGAGAAGCGCCACCCCGTGTCGCCGCCGCCTGTCGTCGTCCCGCCGACGCCCGCAGCGTTCGGCCGTGGCAAGGGGGCGGCGGCCGCGCGGAGGAAGCGGCGGCGCCCGAAGGCGGCCAAGGACACGGAGGAGACGGAGAACCAGCGGCGACACCACATCGCGGTGGAGCGCAACCGGCGGCGGCAGATGAACGAGTACCTCGCCGTGCTCCGGTCCGCCATGCCACCCTCCTACGCGCAGCGGGTACGTCACACCGACCGACCGTGCTCTCTGCGTGCAACGACGCTCCTCCATCCGTATCATGCTAGCTAGCTACATCTTTAAGGGTCATGTCATGCATGATCGATATGCATGCACGAACGGCTTGGCTTTCACCGCGTTGCTGCCCCCTAACTTTTCTTCACTGTAACAAACGTCAAATACTGCTGCCATATGCTGCTGTCTTTCGCGCCATGCCGCTTTGGTTCCATATGTCACGGAATCTGTACTTCCATGGGCCGGGAGCGCCTACCGCGACGTGCCCCCGCGCGCGCATCAAAAGCCGCACATTCTTGTGCGCCGAATGCTTCTGCTGTCTGCTTGCTACCTAGCTAATGCCACGCATCGTTTGCCTGTTGCTGCTGCGCTGCAGGGTGACCAGGCATCGATAGTGGCAGGGGCCATAAACTTCGTCAAGGAGCTGGAGCAGCTGCTGCAGTCGCTGGAGGCCCAGAAGCGGCGGGCGCGGTGCTCCCAGCCGGCGCCGTTCGCCGGATTCTTCACGTTCCCGCAGTACTCCACCGGCGCGGGTGCCAGCGGCAATGGCGGCGCCGGCCCTGGTGATCACGTCGAGAGTGGCTCATGCGGGGCTCGGCGGGGCGTGGCCGACGTCGAGGTGGCCGTGGCGGAGAGCCACGCCAACGTGAAAGTGCTCGCGCCGCGGCGGCCGAAGCAGCTGCTGAGGATGGTGGTGGCGCTGCAGTGCCTCGGCCTCACCGTGCTCCACCTCACCGCCACCGCCACCGCCGACCGTCTGGTCTTTTACTCCTTCAGCCTCAAGGTGCGTTCCAGACTTTGCCATATTGGCGCCATATACGATGACCAAGCTTTGCCATGCATGTTTCAGACATTAATTCAGTCATACTTGCACGAACATGCATTACGCCGTTTGTGCTGCAGATGGAGGACGAGTGCCGGCTCTCGTCGGTCGACGAGATCGCCGCGGCGGTGCACCAGATGGTCGCCAAGATCGGCGAGGACCGTGTTAGCTAATTAGCTGGAAATGGAAGTGTCTCTGTAACATTACTTCGATCCTAGTATGTACGTTACGTTACGTACATGGAGAACTCTGGCGTTTCGCGCCATTGGCAGGGTAGTAGTAGTCGTACTCCTTGTTCGGGTGCAAGTAAAACATGTATCAATTGGATCTGCTTAGCTTTTCTGGTACATACGAAAGCATCCCGCGGATTAAGTCACATCTTGCAGCACCAATTTTATTTGCGCCAAAGATGCCTGCGTGTCCATACGGGTGATGGACTGGTGGTGGCCTGTACTTCTTTGATTGTTCAGTTACTGGTGTACTGCCTTCTTGTTTGATGAGCGAATGGCCCGCTTCTATCATCCTATGTTACTGGTATCGCCTCAACGATCATGTACTTTGATAGATTCAGATACCGGAGTTTACACACGAAGAACCTCGGTAGCATGTCGGGGTCGTTGTTCTGTTGAAGTGTAGCAAGGTGGATGAACCAGGGGTGGTGCCCTTCCTCACATCATGTTGCTGCTACTGGTTAGGGTGTAGGATTAGGGTTCTCCCACCAAGTCACTTTCTTTTAATGTGAGTAATTAAAAGGAGGGCATGGCTAGGAGTATCCATTAGGAATCAATTGATTTTGCAGTGAATGACCTTATTGTAAGGATCTGAAACTTTCACTCTCTCTCTGACAAAAATAGATCTGAACTTCGGTAGGAATAAAATGGCTATTTTATATGTTTTTCTATGGACAGTGAATGCGCAGGAAAATGGTTGTAAAAACAAACAGATGGACAAAATCATACTCCACTGTGCTACTGGTGAATCTGACATAAAGTCTCCTTCAAAACAAAAAATCTGACTAGGCATATGCGCTGTATGCCTTTTTATAAAGTCTTTCGTGCATGCATATGCCTAGGCAGTTGGGATATTGCAGCCTTGCTGCTACAGCTAATAGCTCTGTTTTTTTACGCCCTACTCTGTTCCTTCAGTCTGTAGTCTGACACTCGATGTGCAGAAATGTTAGAAGAAACAACACTTGAGTTCAATAAATATTGTTGGAAGTGCATGGTGTCAAAACCTTCTTAACATTTGCTTGTGGGGAATAATACTAACCAAACCATTTCTTACTTGACAAGTTCTTGGTACATTCCCAAAGAATACTGCATGGCAGGCTTTGAAGTGAAATTAGGTGGTAAGTGAGAGTCTATTTTGCAGTCATTAGTAAAAGATGTTAAGTATTTCTGCAGTTTCATTTATTGGAAAGTATCTTATATTTTTTGTCTATTCTTTTTTGCTCCAGTGTGGATAATAGCTATCAGCAAGCATAATGTGCAACTGTAGTATGACAGAGAATCACAAGATAGGCTGGCAGATAGTCATGTAAAAGACCCCACAACGTTGAACAAGGCATCTGTTGTTTTTCCAGAATACCACGCAATCAAGGAAATTTCCATTGGCTATATACCAAATCAAACAGCAAGATGCATCATATTCATAAAGTGATTTCCCAACTTGCCTAACAATGGACAAAATACTCCAAGTTGCTGCTTAGAACTTTGCCGTTCTCAATGGGACAAGGAATCATACACGCACATAATTTTCTAGGCGACGGTGCTAACAAAAATGGATCAACCTGCAGAAAGTTGCAGAGGAAGACAAAGCCATTGTACCTTTGGATCTTGTCTTGAGCAGGCTATGGCATTATACATACCATTAGCTCGAGGAAGACAATTTGGCGTTAGATTCCTAGAGAATATAGGACTACACGGAGTGAGCACATGCGGCTGCACAAAGTCTGGGACTAATTGAACGCATAACAACTCTGTAACATCAGGTTAGGTATCCAGAATAGAACAATGCGATGTCTGCAAGGAATCGGGAACTCTTAAGTGGTCCATAGCGTTTTCAGTGGAGAAAGATGCCAATGACTCTACTATCAGAAAGATCTCCGGCATCAGATCTACCAAACAATAGTGTTGTAGACTGGAGACCCGTATACAAGTTCAGAATTAGGGTGGCATATACGCATCTCTCTGGATAAGCTTACGATAGCGTATGCCCCAATAATTGAGCTTAAGCACTGGGAGAAAATAAGTTAAGCTTCATGCTCTTTTTGTTAGGTTCATTTCTTTAGGTATTAACGTAATCCTCATCTAGCCTAGCTCTAGAACACCTAATTGACATTAGCAGTAGGTATTAGGGTCACTTACGAGTGATGGAGGATGAAGCCATGCCCGTAGTCGCGGGTGCTTGAGGAAGGCGTGGAAGAAGCGGTCGGTGTAGGCGTAGCGGAGGGAACTGGCAACCTTCGGGTCGCCACCGGCACTGTCCGGTGGCCGACGTCGTCGTCCTGGCGGTGTTGACCTTCCCGAAGCTCTAGCACTCCCCCTGATCGGATCGGGGCTTAAGGATATGGGGTTAGGGTTTAGTTTCACGTGAATTGGCTCTACATGGAACCCCAGGAAACCCCCCCTTTTTATTCTCGTGCTGTGCAACGGGGAACCAAAACCATCACGTTGGTTTGGCGCCCCCGATCAGGGCGCGGTTAGTTGGCCATGCACGTTGGTGCATGGCCCCTTCTGTCTCTCCGGTTTGACCGGGAGATCAATTCCAACATTCTCCCCTTTGATCTTAAGGTCAAACCTTTGTAAGCCTAGTCTTAATAGAAAAATATACCAAAGCAAAGCGTTACAGTGACCAATGAAATGCCACTGAACCTCAGTACTTATAGTATACCATCCTATCTCGAAATGGAAAACATATTACCTGATGGGAGATGGTTTCCTTCGATGGTCCCTTATTCAAGGATCAAAAGCTTTCCAGTAAACCCATGCCGGCTACATGATTGCAAAATATACTGGGTGGTAAGCCTTTTGTAAGCGGATCCGCAAGCATTTCTATCGTACTCATATACTTAACATTAACGG
This sequence comes from Stipa capillata, assembly GCA_019208055.1. Taxonomy (NCBI): domain Eukaryota; kingdom Viridiplantae; phylum Streptophyta; class Magnoliopsida; order Poales; family Poaceae; genus Stipa; species Stipa capillata. The sequence goes on from JAGXJF010000389.1 coordinate 405,322, forward strand.
TATGATCCTGGATTTTATCTTTCACAACATGATACTTAATGTCAATGTGTTTGGTAACACCAATTGACTTGTTGTTACTCGCATAGAGGATTACGTGTTCATAATCACATTAAGTGGTTTAGAGATGTTGTCCACCACTTTTTAATTTTGGGAATTAGATTCCTTCGACATACAACCTGCCCCGTAGCGTTTTATCATGCCATAAACTAGTTTGCATCACTAATGATGCCATGATTGCCATTCGGAACTTTTCCACGATATAGCTCCTCGTGCGAGGGTGAAGATGTAACATGACGTGGAATTCTTGATATCCAGACACCTCGTAAAAACAATGTCCAACTATCCCATAATTTTGAGATTATCAGACTCCTTATGAGTGAGCATGTATCCTTTATTGTCTTGCATATATGGCAAGCCATTTGATAGCGGCTTTCCAGTGGTCCAGTTCTGGATTTAACATATATTTGCCAAGTATCCCGATCATAAATAGGGGTGTGCTCATACATGAATACATATGGTGCTTCTGACAGCTGAAGCATAAGGAACCGACATTATCTGATCAGTTTCAAATTGGTTCCTCGGATATTGAAATGTCCCAACCTTATCGCTCTCAACATTAGGAGCAGGTGAGGCAGAGTATTAGTGCATAATGTGTTTCTTTCATACTCTGTCGATGTATGCCATTATAATAGGACTTATACTCCTTTTGGATCTATGTCTTGGTGAATCTTAATACAAGTAATGCATGAGGCATTGCCAAGATCCTTTATATCATTATAGAATTCTCTTGGTTGGCCAATGAGAATTCATCTAGATAAAAGAGTGAACTTACTCCCCTTTAGACTTAAGGTACCATTGTCTCAACACTCGTCTTAGTTCATGATTAGAAATCTTTAGACGACATGCCTTATTTACCACAGGAAAACATTGAGGCTCAACACTAGGTGTTACATTAGGGATTTCATAATCCTCAATCCTCCTGATGCATAGGAATAAAAGATCTCATGGATAATCAGTACTTAAGACTGCTTCTCCTAAAGATTTATATTCCTAGGCTCCAGGCTCCCAGTGATTACTTTATTCTCATAGAACATATATCATGCTCCAGAGTCTAGTGTGTTAACAAGCACAAGCAAAAGACGAAAAAGAACTTCATAAAACGCGGCACATGACTATAAACAACGTTGGTCAGAAATATAATCATAAGCCACATGTTGCATTAATATCATAATTGACATTGTACCGGCAAACTTGCCACTTCAGCCTTAATTTTGTGCTTCATATTATTCATGTGGGAGTAAGTATACATAAACATGATAAAAGGAGTCAGAACATTAGTATGCTTTTCATTCATTCTCTAAATAAGACTTCTCGTTGGTTCCATTGATCAGAGAATTTACACACAATTTTTTGTTGTTAGTGCTATGATTTTTGTAGGAGAAGTGAGTGTGATATCTCATCTTTAAATGAGACTTTCTATTCTCCCGCTCGAAATGTGGTCTAATAGAACAAGACCACAATTTCGATGAGGTCTCATTATTTGCACTTCTCTTACATCTTAATTGTACCATAGCACACATAAACATTACAAAAGATTCGTTCAGTGAAAACAGAACTTGTCTCGTCGCATGGCGAGACTAACATCACATAATTGAAGTTTAACATAATTGGGTATTTGAAACGTACATAATCATTTTATTATGAGACCAACATTCAAAATCAATATTATCGAAACAAGATATGGAAATCAAATTCCTACTTAAGGTAGGTACATGAAGAACATCATGAAGCTGAAGTAAAAAAAAAGCCCGTGTGCAACTCCAAGGTGAGCGATCCCACAGCTTCAACGTCAGCTCCTTGATCATTTGCTACCTTAAGCTCTCTTGTTCTCCTTCTCAAAGTTCTCCTTGTATGGAATCCCTTTCTTGTGGAGCCACTTTAGCCACTCAGCACAATCTTTCCTAAAGTGACCTGGCTTCTTGCAGAAATTGCAAAGATCATTTCCTGCAACTCCAGATCCACTTGCTTCTTTGCATGCCTTTTTTTTCTCTTAGGACTCGTAAAGGGTTTCTTATTGGGGCTATGATCAGCAGGTGCTTGATACTTTCTTTTGACATGACCAACGTTAAGTGCATGGTCCTTGTCTCTTTCAGCACGCAGCCTTTCTTCTTCTTGGACATAGTGTGCGATCAACTCATTCAGGGTCCACTTCTTTTCTTGAGTGTTGTAGTTGATCATAAAAGGTCCAAATTCTTTAGGCAACGAAGTCATAATAAAGTGGACTAAAAAATCCTCATTAATGATCATGTCCATAGATTTGAGCTTTGCTGCTGCATCACTCATCCTAAGGATATGATCCCTTATGTTGCCATTGCCATCATACCTTTCATTAGTAAGCCTCTGAATAAGATTTGTAGCATATGCCTTTGAGGAGCCCTTGAATTGCGCCTCAATGGACTTTAGATAAACAGAGGCATTAGTGAAAGAGCATCTAGGCCCTAATTTGGTTTTGATGGTTAATGGCAACCTAAACCGGAATCTAATGTTTACATTTGAGTGTAAGCAGATCTTACAGGTTCCATGATGAAGGACTATCCAGAGAAGGATGGCCACCAAAAAGGTACATGGTGGGTTCAAGGACAAAGAGATGGCTGTGTTAGGCAGCTGTGTCACAGCTGAGAAGAAGCCGGTGCTGTGCAGGGAGATGCAAGCAAGGTGATGGTGGCTTGATGCGTCAAGGGCCGTGACTTCAGTTGGTGGCAGGTGAAGCCTAGATTTGCTAGTTTCTTTGAGTCCATAGGAACCACCCGTACTATCAAGAGGGATGAAATAGTAGCAGTTGTCAAAGGGAACCTTGCTCATTGCTCAGAGTGTTGGTCAAGGGGGTTGGTGCTTTGAGGCCAATTGCCCTGTGTCAATAGCTTTGCACAAAAGTATGTAGCTGTGTGAAAACCCTAGAGCCTTAGGCACCTGTGTGACACAGCTGTGTCACAGGTGGTCTTTTGCTCTATGACTCAGGTACACCTCTGTACCGGGAGAGAGCTTGTAAAAGCTAAGGGAACTGCTCTGCGATAGGGTCTGCTGTGTCAGGGGTCTGTCGGAGGTTCTCTCCTTTTCAGGTAGCTTAGGTAGAGTATGCTGAGGGCATGTAGTGTGCCAGGACCGGGCTGGGTAGTGCTGCTATCAGCTAAGGGTTCACCTGTGTGCGCCGCCGGTGACACAGGTGTCGGTCTGCCTGAGTCGGGTACAGTTGGGGCGTAGGGTGTAGCTGTGTCACCGGTGGTTGACACCGGTGGCTCACTTAATCCTACGTGGCAACAGGGTAACGGTCAGGTGCCTGTGGACCCTATATATAGGGGACCAGGGGAGGACTCTGTCCTCAACCTTGCTCAAATCAGTGATTCACATACGACCGTTGTAAAGCCTCCAACCACTCCACAAGAGCCAAGCGCCTAAGGGTTAGTTCGAGTGGGTTTGTGAGCTAGAGCACGAGCAAAGGTTCCTCCAAGAGATTGCTGCTGGATCATCTGTTACTCTTGGAGTTTGTCTGCTCCTAGACGGGTGTAGGAGTTGCTGGTATCACCCAAGCTTGTGTGGGCTGAACCAGTAGTTTGTGAAGGTGCTCTGAGGTCTACCTGCTGCAAGGCAAAAGGATCTCCACAAGCAAAAGGAAGAGTCCTGAAAGATCAGGTACTCGGAGAACAAGCACGATTCAGTGCTGGCCAACTCTTAGGAGTGGTCTCTCCAACGGAGACGTACCTTCTCTGCAAAGAGTTGGGAACTTCGGTGAAAATCCTCTGAGTCTCCTTTACTTCCTGTATTGCATGCATATCTGCTCATTCGTACCTGCTTGTGTCTCTTAGACTTGATCTGCTAAGCTTACCTTTTCACCTGTGCTAGATCACCTTTATACCTGTGTGTGATCATCTGTTACTCAGCTGTTTCATTCACTTGTATTCACCTGTGCTAGCACCTGTGTCACAGTTAGCCTAAGTAGAGCACCTGTGTCAGGTTATCTCTTCACCTGTGCCTTTCACCTGTGTGACAGCTGTGTGTTAATTTACACATAGTTTTCATCTGTGTCACTCACCTGTGTCACAGCTGTCCACTATTAACTTGTGAAGTTAATCTGATAACTTAAACAGAAGATTAAAAGGGGAAATTTTATAAGCCAACTATTCACCCCCCCCTCTAGTCGGCATCTCGGTCCTTTCAATTGGTATCAGAGCAGGTTGCTCTTTGAATTGGCTTAATCGCCAGAGTAAAGG
>JAGXJF010000390.1:0-28383 GCA_019208055.1 Stipa capillata
GGGCTACGACGGGTCGACAAGGGCACACACAAAGAGCTAGCTCACACACGAAAGAATCTTTACGAAGGAAGAAATCAACTAAACATAGAAAAAGTTCACCAAAACGTGCATCAACAAAGTTATGCTCAGACTTCCCGACTACTGAACATGCATATCGAACAGTTCAAAATTTTCTACCCCTATTTTTACAGGTTAGCACGGTCGGCTAGGGCGTTCGCGGCAACCGAGACCTCCTCCGCCAATGCAGGGATGTCTTCTTCGGGGAAGTCAGCCGCAAGTCCCTCCTCGATATCCTTCATATCGATCAAAGGATAAAGGGACTTGGCCACCACAAGCGCGAACTCAATGCCGAATCGGGTGAACTCCCTCTGCAAGGCCTTCGCTTGATCAGGCGCTTGCCGAAGACGCTCCGCGACCACCTCCGCATGGTCCGGAGTCGGATCGTCCTCCCACAGCGCGTCACAAGCTACCCGACCGGCTGCCTTTAGAGACTCCATCGTCTTATTGATCTTCCCAATCTGGGTTTGGAAGGCTGCGACGACAAGACAAAGACAATAACAAGATGATCGGCAAATTCCCGACTGCTCAGACGAGGATCAGGTCCTTACCAGCGGCAGAATCTGAGGCTCACTTGTTCACGGACTTGGCTGCATCCAGGGCCCTCCTCAGGTGACCATCGGTGGTAACTGCCTCCTCCTCAAGCTCCCCAATGTGAGCCCTCACCGCTTCGAGCTCTTCCTGGAGCATGGCGGTGCCTTCGAGCTCCGCCCTGAGTCTGGCAGCTTCCTCCTGAACTTGGCGGCACCTTCAAGCTCCGCCCTGAGTCTAGCGGCTTCCTCCTTGAGCTTGGCCGCACTTTCAAGCTCCGTCCTGAGCTTGGAGGCCTCCTCCCTCAGCTGGGCGGTCCCCTCAAGCTCCCTTTGGAGCCCGGAGGCCTCGCCCTCCATAGCTGTAGGGGGTGTTGCGAAGCGTCAGCACAGCACAAACAAAAGCAACCGAAGAAGGCCTGACTCATTACCTTGAACGTCCTTCTTCAAGGACTCGATCTACGCATCCCTCGCGGCCACCTGCTCCTGTGCCGTGCGGAGGGTACCCTTCAAGTTATCCCACTCGGCCTGGCGCTGGCCGAGTCGGTTGAAGGCCGGGAGTTAGTCCTGGAGGAACCCGGTTTTGTCCCTGGACCTCCTGGCTAGGTTCTGCACAGGCAATACAAAAAGTCAGCTACTCGAGAAAAGCAAAAAGAACCTCCGCCCAAAGAGTCTCGGCCCGACTGGAACAGTCGGGCAGAGACTCGGGGGGATACTCCCTAGTGGGTGCACCATCGACGCACTCACGGTGACAAACAAAAACAAAACAGAAAGGCGAGAATCATACCTGCATTAATGGCCGCAGTCTGCCGTTCACCAAGTTGGCGCTCGCCTTCACCATCTTCAACAACGCTGGGAGAGTATCTCCGATTTGGGTGGCGACATCCATCGCTTCGCCCCACTCCTCCGACTCTCGAACGTCAACGATCTCCCACGTGACTTCACCCGAGGAGTCTGTCTGGCGGACCCGAAGCGGTTGGACATCTACGTGAAGCTTGGCGGTGGTGGTGGCACTCTGTTGATCTCCACCTCTTCCACCGGAAGCACCAAGTTCCCCGGTGGTCCGGCGGAACAATCTGCGCCCGACTCAGACCCGCGATGGGGCCTTGCGCTTCGGCGCTGGACTCTGCCGGCCACCGGAGGCAGGGTCGGGGGTGCACCGCCTGGACCGGGGGAAGGCTACGATGAAGGAGCGTCCGCGGCCCTTGGTGGAGACGAAGGTCGGCATCCGGCCCCGATTCGCCTCCACCCGAGGCGGGCTCCGGGGCACTCGGCGTACCCTAGGGATGTCTGTTTTCCTCCCCCTACAAAAGACTACTTTCCACAATAAAAAAGCAAGGAAGGCTGCACTCAGTGACATACCTGGAGGACCGGGGAAAGGGCATGTGCCTCCTGGGCCTCAGGGCTTGCGGCCCCGGCGCTGCACTCATCAAAGCCGGTGGTACCGAGGAGCTGCTCGACCCACCAAAGGCGGCATCGGCCATGCGTTTCTTCCTCTGGATGAGGGGAACATCGTCTTTCTCTTCCTGAGGGTCTTCCTCAGTCACCGCCGTAGTCGACGGAGGGGCGCTGGGCTCCTCCGCTGCGGATGCTCCTCCTCTCGGTGATCCGGCACCGGCGGTGGAGGTTCCGGCCCCCCTGCGGTGGTGGCTCGCCGCTAGCGACATCGGCGTACTGCGGCTGGTTCGAGATTTCATTCTCCGGCAGAGGAGCCCCTGGAACCAAACCCGAAGAGATCCTGCGGAGTCGGGGCGCACAAGCGCAATCCGAGTATGACTTGTTTGAAACACAAACTGCAGATGACAATGTCGGAGGATTGGTTGCTCACCTAGCTTGGGGGTGGCCCAAACTGAAGGGCGTCGTGTGCCCGGAGGTATTCAGGCTCGTCCCTTGGGCCATCAGCCTCCCGACCCGGTGACGCACTTCTTCTTCAGAGAGTGCGTCGGCCGACTCCCGGGTCACATCCAGTTGATTGATGTACTCGTACATCGGATGGACCCTCAGCTTTGAGGGCTGGATCCGCCGGCTGATGAAAGTTGAGATGACCCCAACTCTGATGACTCCAGACTGGAGCACCTGCGCGAGGTGCCCCATGAGGGCTTCGACTCTGGGCTGCTCCCAATCTTGTGGAAGCTCGGTCCAGCTCGGCTTGACCACGGGAGGTTGGCCCTCGAACCTCGGAAGTGAAGGCTCGGGGTTGGAGCAGTAGAGCCATTCCGAGTGCCATCCCTTGTTGGATGACTGGAATGGGAGCTCCAGGTAGTTCTTGACAGTGCCAGGCCTCAGTTGGAACCCGGCACCCCCCCACCACGGCCAGATTGGTCCGACTTGGCTGCGGCTTCACGATGAAGAGCTGCTTCTACAGGGAAAAGTGCAGCTCGATTCCGAGAAAGCACTCACACATCGTGATGAAGCAGGCCACGTGCATCATCCCGTTCGGGTTGAGATTCTGCAGCTCCAGCCCATAGAAGTAAAGTAGCCCATGAAGGAAGGGATGAACCGGTACCGAGAACCCCCGGGAGAAGAAGGAGGTGAAGATGACGACCTCGCCTGTGTTGGGAGTGGGGAATTCCTCCCCATCGGTGGCGCGCCAGTCAATCAGCTCCTTGGCCAAACGCCACCAAGGCTTGCAGCCTGGCCTCTGAAGCAGTGGATTTCGCCCAAGGTGCCATTGGATTGACCAGATAGCCTTCCTCATCGAATGTGGCTAGCGGCACCGTGTTCTCCTCCTCCCCGAACAAGTCCACTTCTTTGATGATGGTGGGCATCCAGCGGCGGCGGAACAGATCTAGGGTTTTTCTCAGAGCCCCGACCTGGATTTGGCCGACTGGAATGAGGAGCGGATGCGTGGAGCACTATGTGGTGGTACGGCGGGTCTTATCGGCGGCGAGAGGGCAGTCAAGAAAGCGCCGGTTTGGATTTGGAGGCGAGGCGGCGGTTTCAAAAATGGTGAAGCGCGGGGAAGACGAAGGGGCTGTTGGGCACAGAGGAGACAAGGTGTGAAAAGGAGCAAGTGTGAATGGATCACGCTATAAAGGAAAGACAGCCTGGCGGGCGCGACTTTTCCGCTTCCATGGGGCGACCTTCCCGATTCCGCGGCATGACTTCTCCGCACTCACAACGCGGCTTCTCTGCTTCGACAACATAAGGTTTCCGTTTCCGGATTCCACGTGATCAGGGTTTCAATGGTTAGCCTTCTGGGGATAACGGCCGTTTGAATACACCCCACATAAAGAGTAACTATAACGTGCCTTTAACGGGTCACTAGTCGGTTGCCGAATAACTCAGAACTGAACATTACGGTTTGAAGGGTTTTGGTGGTTGGCCTCCAGGGGAACGCAATCACTTGAATGCACCTGAGTGAAAGGCGGCAGTAGTGCGCCTCCAGTGGGCCACTAGTCGGACACTGAATGACTCGGGACCGAAGCGCTACAGCTTGTGTTCTGGTTCTGACATGAATCTCGAGGGTATTCCCCCAGAGAGACGTTAGTTGGACCCGAGTTACTCGGGAAACCAGGTACCACTTGGAGTTCAGTCGGGATTCATGGTAGCCCCCTGCTGGGCTATTAGCTAGTCTCCATCTGCTGGAAATGACCAGATACCACCAGGACTTACCCATTATTAGCTCACCTGCCATGATATTCCTGCCTTACAGGTGAATATTACTCGGCTTATTATTTTCTTGTTCCACAGGAGTTCTAAGAGTCACTCACAATCTTCTTGCAAGCCACAAGAGGCACGCTCAGGCGGATACCACTCGGGAAACTTGCCCAAGGGAGAAGGCAATAAGCGCTTGGTTTTGGAGCAATGATGTTACCAAGACAAGCAGCAGCCAGATCGTGAAGGACTCGGGGGCTACTGACGATGGCATGGCACCCGCGTATCGTCAAGGAGGACAAAGCCGGCCTTCCTGACATAGGGTGTATTCAAGACAAGTCCGACTTCTACACGGGGGCGCCTCATCGACTTGGAGTACAAGACAAGGATATGTACCTACCCGGTAATCCCGGATTCTAGTTGTAACCATTAGGAGGTCAGTCTGTAAACTGATCCGGACTCTTGTAACCCTGCCTCCGGCCGCTTATATAAGGCTGGGTAGGGACCTTCCGATTGGTAAGCTATTAGACTCACATAGAAAGCTTTCATACTCTTAGACACATAAGCCCTAGCAGCCCTGAGATCTATTCTCGTGGTCTTGCGACACTCGGGATACAAGCAATATCATCCACTGTGGCGTACCCAGTTTTAGGACCGGATACGCCTCCCGTGATTACTGTACTGGTCCCTGGATCAGTAGCCAGTACACACAAGAACTTGATAACGTTCACATACAATACCGAGTATTTTACACAAATAGACCCTTATGGTCATTATTCAACATCATAGCCAATTGGCTGAATAAAAGTAGCAGCGGGATAACAACAAAGCGTGGATAATAACCCATCAATATGCCTACCCAATAGGCAACTGACTGGGGAGACTGTCCTAGCCCTCGTAGTCGCTATCTTCATCTCCAGAGCAGTATTCTTCTTCATCTTCTGGCCAAATCAACAAGCCAGGTGAGCACATTGAATGTACTTGCAAGCTATTCCCACATGAGAATAAAACAACATACTTCATGCAAAGGGATATTTCAAAGGAGAAGCTCTAACCTATGTTGCATGTCATAAGGAGCGGTGGCTTCGGTCATAAGGAGAACTGGTTGTCTCCCCTGATGTGATAGCTGCCTACCCTCATAAATGCGGGTCAGCTGTGTTGTCACATCCTTATTCGGGAATCGCGGTTTGAATGACAGGTGAGAGGGATTCACGGGATAAGTGTAGAACAGAAAATATTTTTAGTACAACAAGCCAGGTAGGCCACTTTTATTTAAGGCAAAATGTGGGCATGGTACCACACCTACGGGTGCGTCGTAGCACACACGGCGTACATAGCAGTTTTAGTTCATTAAACCGGGACACACCACACGTCTACATAGTTGGGCTACATGCTAACTTATGCTGATAAGCATGAGCGAGTTCTACAAGCTTAAGTCACGATCTGCACTTCGTCATCCTCGGCAGGAATCACCTCCTCAGGGTCTTCTTCTTCCTCAGAGTTTATCTGAGCTGTCAGGCCATTTTCCCAACTATAGAGTGGTGTAGGACTTGGCATTCCATATATGGCCTGAGAAGTACTTGTCGATGCGGCGAATGGATTTCACTGTTTCTAGGGTTCCCACGGTGGCGCTTCGGTGGGGGCTGCTGCTGTTCCTCCACGACATGAATGTCGTGGGGCTCCGGGAGTGCATCACTTGTGTTGGCAGCTCTCCTCTGACGGTTGGTGGCCAACTTTAACAATCCTCGCACGCGTCGTAGTTCTTCGCGCACTTGGTCCATCTCCAAAAGGATGCAATGGGTCAATAAGTCCTGGGCCCTTTCATATTGTGCCAGATTTACTACCGCGGGATCATCCTCACCTTTTGGTTGGGTGTACCAGTGCATATCCGATTGGGGCGGGTGCTGTGGAAAATATATGGCTGCTCTGAAGGTTGCCAGTTCCGGGATCTCATAGTGGAAGTGACCCAATGCCTTGTAGGCGGCCAGGGTAGAGAGCTTGAGTGGAGAACCAGCTCCGGTCACCCCACAAAACTGTACGAACGTGTGTCTCCTTGTTTCGTTTCAAAGATAAATACTCTCGCCCAATACTCCGTTATGGTTTCTGAAATCTTCTCCTGGAAGACATGATATTCCGGGATGCCCATTCCTCCACAGCGTACTAGTGCCTCTCTAAGGAGTTGAACGTATCCTCCGGTGGTAGCGGCACAGGTCTCACCGTATTTCCCAACAGGTGCCATCTGCAAATTTTTAAAATCAGAATTGGGGTGAGTGTAGATGTTCAGAGATTTGTTAAGAGGTGGATACTGGAAGGGGCGAGAATACCAGAACTTATCACTAGACAATTTTATTTTGACTTGAGAAAATACTGTTAGCCAAGTGTCTATCTAACGGCCATGCTGGCTAGGGTTTCCTACAGTCAGTATGGCTCTGATACCAAGCTGTGGCGTACCCGGTTTTAGGGCCGGATACGCCTCCCGTGATTACTGTACTGGTCCCTGGATCAGTAGACAGTACACACAAGAACTTGATAACGTTCACATACAATACCGAGTATTTTACACAAATAGACCCTTATGGTCATTATTCAACATCATAGCCGATTGGCTGAATAAAAGTAGCAGCGGGATAACAACAAAGCGTGGATAATAACCCATCAATATGCCTACCCAACAGGCAACTGACTGGGGAGAACGTCCTAGCCCTCGTAGTTGCTATCTTCATCTCCAGAGCAGTATTCTTCTTCATCTTCTGGCCAAATCAACAAGCCAGGTGAGCACATTGAATGTACTCGCAAGCTATTCCCACAGGAGAATAAAACGGCATAATTCATGCAAAGGGATATTTCAAAGGAGAAGCTCTAACCTATGTTGCATGTCATGCGAAAATGTAAGTTTTCACTTTAAATACCGGTATAGTAGATTCCAAGGCAATTTTATAAATTGTAGTAGCTCAAAGTAACAAATATCTCTCGAGGTAGAATCCGCTACCTCACTTTCTTTCCTCAGCGTGATAGCTCCGTCTATCATCGCCTACCCTCAGGGCTCCAGCTCGCACTACCCCGGGCAGTGCAGCTAGCCTCTTCTTCTGCAATTCCTGGCTACCTGTCGGGTAGTGTTAATTGCACCCTGTAGACACATCATGCCCACGTCCTTAATCCCATTGCCCAGCTTTCACAATCAAAACTTAGTCTAACCAGTGTGTGGCCTTGCCAGTTCATGTCCATGACCGAGGACGCGGCTATTCGAATAGTTTTTAACACTTTGCAGAGGTTGTACGGCTTTACCCACAAGATGTAGTTCACCCTTATTGCCGAGCGCTAACAAGTACACCTCACAAGGAATACTGGCAGGGTTAATACAACGAGACCCTTCGCCCATGTTCACACCAGAGCCGGACCCGCTAGGTGGGTAACCCAACTTTTGCATCTCGGATGACAAAAATGGGACTCTCCACCTTTGTGTCGAACCTATGTACATGTACTACGTGGAACTCACTGAGAGCTTTACCTCCACGCAGTTCCTGAAGATCCTCTAGGAATCCCAAATCCATCCTAGCACATCACCCTAACTTCCCACGGCTCCAGACTCTAGCATTAGACGAGGTACCGAGTCAAGTCCCTCCCATAAGGGACATGTGGACGTACGGTGGGGGAACTGATTCAGCAGCACTTAGGTTCGGTCCTTAATCGATTCGAGCAAGACTCCATGTCCAACCATCTCCTCAGGTAGCAACCAGCTACCCTACCATTCCATGCCTCAGGTAGCAACCGGCTACCCTACCCCTTTCTTGCCTCAAGTAGCGTCCGGCTACTCTACCATCCCCAAACACCCTTAGCATTCTTGCCCGAATCCGAATCCTCCATCATTTCTTTTGGGATTTTGGTAAACATTTCCTTTTAAAAAGATTCCTCGGAATGTATAAACAAACCGAGGGTTTTTGTTCCCATACCCATCATACCGATAAAACTTGGTTTAACTATAGTAGGTCTAAGCAAGGCTAAAGCCTATATTCCTACTTAGTTGGTCGGTCGAATATCAACCGGCTAAATATTCCTAGGGCTACAAGGATCGGACTTCAGAACCTACCTCACATGCATTTTCTAGGCATAACTAATCTAGCATAAAATAACATTGATATTCACATAGCATGCAAGTTCGCAAACAAAATAACTAACTTTCACAAGTATGGGATTCAACATGGTCAAAGTGGGAATGCTTGCCTGGCAGTTCTGGTTCCTGTTCTCGTTCTTGGCGTGGGGGTGATCCCGGGTCCACTTGGGGTACGTACGGCACTCCGCGAACTACGCATTGAAAGAACACCAAATAAGAAGCAAATCAAAATGACTCCCAATAAAACTCGGAGAACATGCATGGTAAAGATGGTGATGTGCAGGCTTCGCTGGTTCATCTTGATATTAGAGGATACTAGACCTAGGGTTACGAGAAGAAAATCTTTGAACAAGTAGTTTGCATAGAATGACAACGTGATCAGTAAGGGCTTAAGTTCCTTTAAAGTTTAATTCAAAAGCATAAGTCCTATTGAGTCAAGTGAGTCCTATTCACTTGTTGATATACTGGACAGCATAAAAAAATATACTGATTGGACTTAAAATAATATCTACAGCTTATATACTATACTAAAGAAAAGAAAAGAAATGCTTAAACCTAATCCTTACTGCTAGGGCTCTGAAACAACTTCAAATTTCAAAATTTTGTGAATATAAAAGTTTGGATATTGCCTGGAGATTTCAAAACCGGTGGAACACCTTTGAAAACCGGTCGGGTTCATAGCGAACCGGTTGAACCGGAGTGGCCCAGTTCTAAAAATCAGAAAAGCCAGCTTGAATGCGCTTCCGACAGCGTTATTACGCTTTTATGCGCTGGAGGCAGGACTAAGGAGATGCACAATCAATGCGTTGGATGTGGGGGCTCGGTTCAGACCAGGTAAATGCCGCTTTAATTGTGGAGAGGCGGGAACTTGGTTGGGTGGCGGCTTACCTGTTCGTGGACCTTACTCACGGGACGGGCCCACGCGTCAGTGACCTTGGTTGGCTTAGCAGCTCGGTCCTTGGGTGCTTTACCTGGGGCGGTTGGTCCGGCACTTCGGACAAGAAGTCAACGCCGGCGGCGGCAACTAGAGCGGTCGGTGGGCGGGGTTTTAGGTTTCCGGTGAACTCCCAGCTGCGTGTTCAGTCAAAGAGGATGGCTGTGTCTGGCTCGGGAGGAGGGCTAGCTAAGGGGTTTGTGGAGCTCGGGTTCTCAGGACAAGCTCGGATGAGGATGAGGGGAGCTTCGAGGCTGCGGTTTGTGGGAGCTTGAGCTGGAGTAGTTATGCGATGGTTTGGGATGGGGAATGGGTGCTCGGATAGCCTATTTATAGGCGGAGCGGCGAGCCAGGCCGGTGACAGCCGCTGCTGATCTACAAGGCCGGCGACAAGACACGGCCGGGGAGTTTTCGAGGCAGCGAGGTTGTAGCGGTGATGGAAAAGAAGAGGGAAGTTAGGCGCGTGGGCTGACCAGCGAGCGGCGCAGTTGATGTCGGCGTTCAGTGCAGCGAGCTCGTCGACAGCTGGCGTGGTGGAGACGATGGACGGCACGGCTGTCCCTGCGGCAGCTTGGGCATGGGATGGGATGGCTCCAGGAAGGACAGCATGCGGTAGGCTTGTTAGGAATCGAGCTGGTGTCGTGGCATATGGTGGCGCAAAGGCCGGTGCTCTGGACGACGGGCGGCGCGGCCATGCCGCAGTTGGCATGCCGATGCCACCCCCGGGCGCGTCCAGAGCGTGTGCTGGAATGGCGTGGCATGCCATGGCGTTTTCTGGTGTGGTATGCCTCGCAGCACCATGTCACAGAGACTCATGTACACGTGTTCATGCTCACAGAAGGAATTTGGCAGCTTTGGCACTACAGCTGTGCCAGTCTTTAAATGCCACGAGATGTCACATCCAAGGTTAAGTGCAAAGGGACACTTGGGATGCTGCCAAACGGGGTCATGGGGTTTTGGATACGATGGGATGATCAAGGAGGGAATCCACAAGTCTTTTGGCAGCTTTTGGTTGGAAGTTCCTCTTGATTTCATGCAGCGAAGTGATTTAGGCTAAGGTGTTCGATACCAACCATTCGAGGTTTCTGAACGTGGGATGTCCATGTTTTCACGCATTCGTGTTTTTGAAGGGTTGGAGATCATTGTAGGATTTTACCAAAATTTTCCGAGGTTTATTCGCTGGGGTTGTAGTGCAACGGGTATTATTGCCCTAGGGTTTGTTATTTCTGTTTAATAATATTTTTGAACTAGAAATAACTATTTTATTTCACATTTGAGTTGTGTATGTTATTGGGTTGTTCCCCGAATTTGTTCATAATTTTTAGAAAGGTCGAGGAGTGATTGATTTCGCGGTTAGGGTTTTTAGTTTAAATCGGGGTTAATAAAAGGAAGGGGCCGGGGCAGGGGACTAGGGTTTTCCGGGTGTGGCAGGGTGGTGGGGGTCATGGGAACTTTCGTGGGTTCTCCCATGTACGCTTAGGTATACTCGGTGGTGAGGTGCCATAAACCTAGCGGCGTATATGGTGCGTGTTTTAGGTCAGGGTGGATTCCTGCGTTAGGGTTTAATCCGGAGGGCCTCAGGTGTGGTGGGGTTGGGTTTTATGAGTGCATGCAAGGTTTAAAACGTGCCAGATGTGCGTGCTAATATGTTGTCATGTGGGTTTTAGAAAATTAGGGTGTGACATCCACCAAACACAGGACGTAGGATATTACCTCTTCTTGAGGGCCTGAACCTGCCTAAACTCTGTGTCCCATGTGCACCCATCTAGATCTGTTGTGCGCAGATAACCCCGTATTCATTATTGCCGGATCAGAACACCGAGAGATATGTAGCATGTTGATGATGGATTATTGCTATGATGAGAATGTGATGATGGCTGTGTGCAAGAATTTGTGTTGTGAAGCTAAAATTCTCATTTTTTTTAGTTTAATTCTTTGATACAATGGAACAGCCTCTGAAGTAGTAAACTGTGAGGGTAATTCATCCAATACATTTATACGAGATTGTTGTATGGTGTTCATGCTGATAATTGATACTAGCTGTTGTTGATAGAGAAAAATTTGTGTATGTAGCTGCTGTTATTGGTGATAATTGGTACTAGTTGTTGATGGTGATAGCTTGCTGCTATTGAGGTACCTGGAATTCATGAGTTCTTGCTAGGTTGTTCTTCTTCCATAGTGTAATGTTATTTATTGTATTTTAGGTCATATGCTTACCATCATTAGGACATGGTGCATTGGATAAACTGTATGAAATTCTTGAATAAACTGTAGTAATTTTGTCTAGAGTTCATAGATGGATAAAGGAAAAATAGGAAAAGCAACTTGGGATGCCGTTGCTCATAGGGTTTTTCTTGACGTATGTGTGGAGGAAGTGCAAGCCAACAATTGGCCAACCCAATGTTTGAACAATGTTGGGTACGCCAATTTGATTACCAAATTCAACGAGCGCACCAAGAGGAACTATGAGCGCAAGCAATTCAAAAATAGATGGGAGACACACAAAAAAGAGTATAATGTATGGAAGACATTGAACCAACATACCTCCGGTCTAGGAAGAAATCCTATCACGGGTATCATTGAGGCTAGTGATGAGTGGTGGGATGCAGAGATTAAGGTAAGAGCATATTTTTATATCATTTCCATTAGTTCTTGAAATGATCAAACAAATTGTTGAGTACTCACGATGGTCTTGTATTAATTTTTCAGAGATGTCCAGAAATGGCCAAGTTTTAGATTGCTCCACTTGGTAGCAAGGATAAGATGAGAATAATTTTTGATGCTCACAGCGTAACAAATGAACATGCAAGGGTACCAGGTGCAACATCTCAGCCTATACCGGTTCATGTTAGCATCGAGGAAGATGGTGTAGGATCAGGATGTGAGGGGTTAGGTTTTGATACAAACCCAAGATGATGTAGGATCAGGATGTGAGGGGTTAGGTTTTGATACAAACCCAAAAGATGGTACTTCTAGTCCATCAAAAAGGAGACTTGAGAATGATACTTCTAGTGTTATGTTGTGCCTATTGGACATATATGAAAAGAAGAGTCAAAATTCTACGACATCGTCTACTCCAATGATTGTTGATCCCGTGAGAGCGGAAATTGGAGAGATGATGGCCTTGGTGGAGGCGGATGGGCCCAAGGAAGGTAGTGATGAACATTTCTATGCTACACAGCTCTTGAGGTATAAAGAATGGCGTGATTTCTTCATCACTTTGAAGAAACCACGTGAAAGGCTAGCATGGCTCAAGAGGACATGGGAATCGGAGAAAAATAAGCGTTAGGCTATGTGAACTTGTTATTTGCTATGTAAATTTATGTTTAATGGCTATGTGAACTTACCTTTGATGGTTATGTGAACTTGTGTTTGTTATGGACGTTTGATGGCTATGTGAACTTGTGTTTGTTATGTGTAATGACCAATTAGATTTGGACCTATGGGTGAATGTTTATGCTCAATTTAACATACGTCATTGTCGGTTCCACTTATGTTGTTCTATTTTGGTGTGTCATTGCAGATGACAGAAGACTCAAATGATGAATTCATCCCACTTCTTGCAATAGCATATATGTTACAAACTAGTAGCCCAGCACCACGAAGATCAAGGAGACTACCTTTCATGACAGGGATCCAATGGGTTGAGGAGAAGATGAAGGATCCAAAAGAGTTCTATGACATGGTCAGAATGGGAAGATCAGTTTTTCATATGTTGCATGAGACCTTAGTGAATAAATATTAACTATCGGCAACTCCTTTCATGAACTCTAGAGAAGCATTAGCACTCTTTTTATGGACCTGTGGATCACCTCAATCTAATAGTAGTGGTGCCAATAGATTCGAACATAGTGCATCTACTATTAGTGTTAAGTTTGGTGGGGTTTTGCAATGTGTGGATCGCATAACTGGTGATTACATAAAACCTAGAGATCCTATTTTCGCTGAAGTTCATCATAGACTTCAAAAACCAATGTTCTCCCCTCATTTCAATAATGCCATTAGAGCAACTGATGGAACACATATTCGTGTCATGGTGCCAGCACATCCAAAAGTGAATCACACGAATAGGCATGGTTATATTAGTCAAAATGTCATGGCATTATGTGATTTCAACATGAGGTTCACTTTTGTGGTAACTGGATGGCCGGGATCAATTCATGACACGCGTGTATGGTCAGATGCCTTGGTTGAATATGCTAACTATCCACACCCTCCGGGAGGTAACTCACTTGTATATGCAATTTGTATGTTCAATTTTCACTAGTTGCTTATAAATCAATCTCACTTTTTCTCTAACTGTAGGAAAGTATTATCTTGTTGATTCGGGATATCCAAACCGAATTGGCTATCTAGCACCATACAAGGGACAACGGTACCATGTGCCTGAATTTCAACAGTCGGCTCCGGTTGGGATGAGGGAGATCTTCAACCATCACCATTTATCACTAAGGAATGTCATTGAAAGATCATTCGGTGTTCTCAAGATGAAATGGCGTATTCTCAGAGGCATACCAAGCTATCCAGTTGAGAAGCAAAAGATGATAATTTTCGCGTGTATGTGTTTGCATCATTCGTGATAGTGTTCTACGTGACGAGCATTTTGAAAGGATTGAGTGAGAGGAATATGTTCTACAACACGGGCCACCTCCAAATAGGATGGGAAATGTTGCGCCCGTAGATGATGGCACTATGGGGCAAATACGTGATGACATTACTACAGGCTTGGTACCATGAGAGCGAATATCGACGTGATGCGGTGTTATTCGTACTTTATATCCTTTTTATTGAACAAAAGACAAGTACTTTGACTTCTCAAATAACATAAACTTATATGATTGTGAATCGAATGCTTCTATGTGTAATTTTTTGGTTGTATGGTAGCTTACAGTTGTTATCCATGTTTTTTCTCTATTTTTATATCTCATCTCTGTGCTAAAATATGTTTAAAACAGACAGAAGTAGTATTATTATCATTTAGCAAACAAATAACTCAAAGGGTAGTACAGACTTTCCACAATTTAACTCAGCACATAAGCTTAATCTCATAAGCTGTTTAGAAGAGAATAATGGCTTATCAAGCTTTTGCACACCGGAGCCTTTTAAAGACCATTAAGCTAATTAGGGTTTCTACACAAATCGAAGCCATCTAGGAGAGGGCTTACTAAGTGTCGTAGGAGCAGTAAAATGAGTGAAGCCATTTTATCGTAGCGCAAGTGCCACAAGCACAACCTTTTATTTAAGGACCACACACAACTTGGCCGATCAACCACCAGAAATAAATCCGCATAAACAACGCAACGACTTTCTGTATAGCCACCGCGTCTTATTTCATAGACTTCCTCTCCCTGACCACTTATCACTTTGCTACATAAGAGCATCTCCAGCAAGCCCCCCATCCAAGCCCCCATACGTATAAAGTAGGGAAATGGAGAAAAAACAATCTCCAGCAAAGCCCCCACCGCTGCCCCCATTTCTCCGCGCCCCCCATCCCTCCCCCGACGCCCCCCCATCCCTGGGGGCTCGGTCGACGACCCCCATCGCTACAACGCCGCCAACGTCCGGGCGGCGGAAGGCTCCACTCGTGCCATCTGCAAGCCCCGCCAAGGTTCATCTCCTGCCGCCGCGAGCCGAGCTGACGAGGTCCCGCCGTCGGCCAAATCCGGAGGAAGGGAGAGAGAGAGAGAGAGAGAGAGAGAGAGATTCGCGAGCCTGGGAGAGGGGGCCGCCGCGGTGGAGGAGCTGGTCGCAGCTGCTGCTGCTGTTGTTGCCGTGGATCTGGGCCGCGGCGGCGAGCGGCCGGACGAGGGGCCGGACGAGGGGCCTTGCGAGGGGCGCGGTGGGGGAGGCAACCGAGGGGAGCGGCGGGGAGCTCAAGCCGGGAGATCGGCCGGCGGCTGCTGCTGTTGCGGTGGAGCAGGGCCACGGCGGCGAGGGGCGCGGAGAGGGGCCGGGCGAGGGGCGGCGGGGAGCTGCCGGGCGAGGTGCGCGGTGAGGGGCATGGCGGGGGATCCGGGGGAGGGGCGCCGTGGGGGAGCTGGGAGAGGCGGCGGCGAGGGGCCGGGCGGGGGAGCCCGGCGAGGGAGCCCGGCGTGGAGCTCGGGGAGAGAGGGACAGAGGGGCTCGGGTATGGAGGTGGTGGCGGGGAAATTGAGTATATTTTGGATTGCTTTCTAGTCAAATACTTCAATAAACAGCATGAATTTGGAAATTTTTTTTGAGAATTTGGTTCCTTTTGTACCGTATGCAAGTATGGGAGATTGCAAAAAAAAATTGTGTCATGAAGAACACTATGAACTTCAGAAAATCTTACTTGTAATTACTAGACATGTTGCATATAAATATATTGTTAGTTACATGAAATTAATAAAATATAGGAGAGGAGAATATAGGGGATGAGATTTAGGGGTTTTGCTGGAGTGGAAAGAAATATGGGGGAGGAATATTTTAGGAGGAGCCCCCATCTAAGGATATGGGGGGTGAAATTTAGGGGCTTTGCTGGAGATGCTCTAAGAGGCTGTCGCTGTTATAGGAGATCGATCGATGGTGTGCACGACACCTACACACATGCGATACGATGAAAGAGCAGCGATGGACCATCGTCCATTGACGTTGAGGAGACGAGCACGTGGTGCACGTAAACCTATGATGTTGGTACGTACTACGTGACCAAGATGCTGCTGTACTGTCACCATCCCAGCTCCACAGTGGTATTATTCACTCGCGCACATGGGCACAGATCGATGTACAGTACGGACTCCAGACGCGGAACCGGGAGGGGCACATGCATCTGCATGGATGCAGGGACTGACTGACCATGTTATATGCATGAAACGTAGACCTGAGGCGCTCTGGTGGCGCTTTCGCCCTTCCACTGGCGTGTCCGGCGGTCTGCCTCGGCTCCGATGGCCTTTTTGGCTTTGGAGGTGCGGCGGACCGTGGCTCCTCGCTGGCTGGTGGGCTTCTGGTTCCTTGTTCATAGGTTTAGGTTTTCTGTTGAAGACAGCGAAACGGTGGCAGTGTTTTGGCGTGGATTTTGTCCTCCCTGCTTCGTCCCCGCTCCATCGATGTTTCTTCTGGCACCGGTGGGAAGCGTGTGGAGGGTCTTGTCCGTTGCTTCCTCTACGGAGTTGCCGGTTGCCTCTTGGTGGTCTTCTTCGGCGCTTCTTCGGCGACGACGACGGCGACCAGGAGGCTCCTTCTGCTTGATGCTTTCATCGTCTTGCTTGTGTGCTGCGTCTGCAGGCTTTGCTGGTGGAGAGATCTCGGCGACCGGGCTCTCTTTCGCGTCCTTCTCGGGGATGGGGCGTTGCCCCCGCCGATGTGTTGCTCAGCGATACTTTTGCTCCACCTCCCGCGGTGGACTTCTATTGCGGCGTTTGTTCTGAAGCTTTGGCTTCTAAGCCCATTGCAGGTGTGTGAGCGGCGCTCGGATTTCCAGCTTCCTCTTCTCCGGCTAGCCAGCATCGTGGTGCTCGGGCTTGTCGATGGAGCCTCCAAGGAAAGCGGCAAGGAAGGAAGGCCTAGGGCCTGTGATGTTTTTTCTCTTTTGTTAGGATTCTTTCTGCAATGTTTTGTGTAATGTACTGTTGACCTTAACTTTTCTCAGATATATCAGATATGAAAATACCCTTTTGGGTGTTTTTTTCAAAAAAAATAGAAAACGACAAGTACATTATTATTTTTACGAACCTAGCGAGAGGACAGGATTCTGCAATTCATACATAAAATCGGTTCTGTTTACGAGTAAAATTGAGCTAGTTTATTTTTTTGACCAACCTCATCTGAGGACAAGGGTTCCTGTAATTCATGTAATAGAAAAAATGACTCCTATATATAAAGAAACCAAGCTAAGAATCTTACAAAACACAGTTAATTAAAAAAATTAGACAAA
Source organism: Stipa capillata (assembly GCA_019208055.1). NCBI lineage: Eukaryota > Viridiplantae > Streptophyta > Magnoliopsida > Poales > Poaceae > Stipa > Stipa capillata. The sequence continues at coordinate 17,124 of JAGXJF010000390.1, forward strand.
AACCTTAACAATGAACTAATTAGCTAGCTAAACTCATCACCAAACAAAATAGACCCGTCGACAACAACCACCGACCAAGCCAACGCACATGTATAAAAGTGCACCGTACTATCAGCCTGGTCATCTCCACCGCCCATCAGACCGACGTGACCATTGTGACTAGGGAGGGCATCTCCACCCGACTGACAGCTAACAGGCAGCTCGAGCTGGAGAGCTCGGCTCGTTAACTTAGCAAGAAAAAAGGCGTGGCTTGTCTCAACTTGTTCACGCGAGGAGCCCGAGCTGAGCCCGTGTCGGTTGTACGTCGAGCCTATTAATTCTACGAAATATATGACATTTTTGGTTGATCGATCAACAAGAGAGCACAACATGTACTGGGTGTCAGTGAGTTGGGCTTGGTCGGTTGTTGTTGGTGTGACCAAGCAAAGGCAAAACATGTTATGCAGTACTGATAAGTAGACCGATCGCGCGGTGCACGGCCTTATCAATCGATAGTTGTCGAGTCAAACAACAACTCGTGGCAGGCAAGACAACGTCACGTGTTCTTTTCTACTTGCATTATTGCTTTTACTTTTTTATATTTTGTAAACATCTCGTTGAAGCTTATATCGTGTGTTGATCGATTTGATTATAATAAAATAATATTATGTTTAATGAAAAAACACTCGAATCCTATGTAGGTTATCTTCTTGTTTACTAACTAGTTATAATTGTGGTCTACGCTACAACGAACAGAGACCAAGGAGCATATAGTGGTGGATGGACAGCGATTGAAGGTAATTGACAGGAGATTTATGTCCTTACCTGAATAGCGGTCACATAATAGGTTATTTGAAGATGGAGACATGTATCTAAGGTGATCTATGTAACATGTTTTTGTTCATTTTATCGTTGTGCTTTTTGACATATGACTTGTTACTTTTAATTGACTGTGTGTATCAATACATACAAAGACTCAGAGACAACAAAACTCTTCTTTTACCTAAAAAGTATTATTTTTTAAACACAGTTGCTTCTATTGAGAAAGTTTCTTCTCCCATCTACTTCAAGAAACAGAAACGGAAATGGAAATCATAATAATTTGGATGCTAATAAGAACACCATCACGCACACCATCTGTTATTAGCATAATCACAAATGGTTAAAAAAGAACTATCTATAATATATAGGTCATTAAATATAATTTTGCAAAAAAGACCATCTATAATATAAATCGTTTGTGATAATTAAACTATTACATACAGATTTTTCTTTTCAAAATTGCCGATGATAATTTTCGACACACGAAGGCCCACCACCACGAAACACTAGAGTTATTTCACCCACATCTTATCCCCTTCTCCATCTCATCTGTCGCACCCACCCCTCATCTTCTCCATCTCGCCGCCCCACCTCTCTATCTCCCCCCAGATATGTTCCGCCACCACCGATACCTGCCTCCTTCCCTGTCTTCAACGAGCCCCGCCTCCTTGCCGGAGCACCGCTTCCCTCTTCAGATCTTGTTCCCCCTCGATCCAGGTTTGCCACCCTGTCCACTCTTATCCGAGCACTGCAACCGAGGCAACGTACGTGGGGCAGAGAGTGCAACAACCAGGACTACGTGGAGCAGAAAGCGGCGGCCGGGGCAATGCGGAGCCATGTGCGACGGCGGGGTCAACATGGAGCAGCGGGGCGGCCTCCGCCCCAGATCTGGCCTCCCGCATGCTCCCGTGCTGTAAGTGGCACAAGCTCGAGGTGTGGCGGAGCCATGTCTTTCGTCGATGGCGATGCTGCTCTTCTCTTGTTGTGCCCTTCTCCCTCCGTCTCCGCCACACGAGGACGGGTGCCACTAGCGCCACGGGGGGACCCGAGATGGATGCGAGGGGCATAGGGTAGTTCAAGTCGGCAATGGCGAGCCCGCCGCCACGGCCACCGGCGAGCGACCTTTTTTTCTAAAACTAAAGTGAGATCACAGATTATAATTCCACATCACAGACCCTATACTTCATATAGGTGAAAAGAATTGTATGAGATGATTTTTTTTCACTCGTCTATGATAGCCATGTCCGTACATAGCAATGGTGTGTGTGCGTAGTATATATATATACATTTTCGCTTTGTTTATAGGGTTCTCATGCGTAACGTGTAAACAAATAGTCGAATACTCCTAATCAGTATAGCTGCGTGGAAAGGGCACGGATACCTCAAGATTTGGCATTAATCGGAAGATTAAAAGAAAATGCGTACAGTGTGCGTACAGTGCCTCACAAATTACAGGAACAACCTTGGAAAAGGTACAAAGCATATATACGGTTAAATAGCCTAATTGCTAGGGCAAAAGCACAAACATGCTGTCAAGAGGTGGTAAGTAGATCGTGTTTTGCGATCTTGCACGGCCTTATCAACCAATCATTATCAAAGTTTTAATTAATTCCTCGTGGCAGGCAGTACAGCGGCTCGTGTTCTTTTCTCACTTCCATCATTGCAGAAGTCCCGGTCGAACGGACTAATTAGTTCTACTGTCATCCGCTTCCAGGACAGCATTCTAAATGGTCAACTATACTCCCTCCGTCCAACAATGTAAGACACGCACGCATTCTAAGATTTATAATTAGGCATATAATATTTTGGTTATGTAATATAAAAGTGATATCATTAGAAAGTATTTATTAAAACGAATCCAATAATATTATTTTTTGTCACTTAACCAAAATATTATAAGTCTAATTATAAATCTTGGGACACGTGCGTGCCTTACATTGTTGGACAGAGGGAGTAGTTTTTTGAGATCTCGAGGACGACGCCATGTCCTACAAAAACTGTGAAATTAGGTACGGGTGCGAATAGGCAGCTGTGAGCATTGTACGTAGCTAAGACGTTGTAACTGTAATAGTTGACAACATGCTACATGTTAAGTACTCCTTCTGTCTAACAATGTAAGGCATGCACGTGTCCTAAGATTTATAATTAGATTTATAATATTTTGGTTATGTGACACAAAAATAGTATTATTGGATTCGTTTTTAAAAGTATTTTCTAATGATATCACTTTTATATCACATAACCAAATTATTATATATATAATTATAAATCTTGAGATGCATGTGCGCCTTACATTGTTGGACGGAGGGAGTACTTTTTTAAAATCCTTTCTCAAGTTGTTATATGAAGTCATATTTAAAATTTGTGCCAATTTTAAACTACATCAAAATAGGACGATGACCACTAAATATTTGCTTAAGCCCAAAATCTACGAACTCATATGAACACCGGTAGTCTGGCACATCCAGTGCATGTTTAGCAACTATATATATTGCAAAGAGTGTGGATTCGCTATTTTTGGTGGGCATTGAACTCCTCTCCATCCACCGTTAGTACATGTTCTGAGATTTACATATTTTATATCTCTACACTATACAACAATGTATCTCTGATGAACCATTCATGTTAAATTTTACTAATATATTTTTATGCATGTTAGTCATTGAAAATGGATTAACAATTTAGTGATAGTTGAATCTAAACTGTATTGACATGTTCTGAACACAGTGACACTGTAGAATTGAATTTATTAAGATGTAAAATGAGAGTTTTGTCAATCCAAAGGATGCTGGAAAGGTATGCAAACTTCAGATATCCATCTATGGACTGAAGCAAGCATCACGGAGTTGGAATCTTCGCTTTGATGAAGTGGTCAAAGGGTTTGGCTTCATCAGGAGCTGCGAAGAGGCTTGTGTTTACAAGAAAGTAAGTGGGAGCGCAATAGCATTTCTAATACTCTATGTGGATGACATATTGTTGATTGGAAATGATATATCTTTTCTTGACAATATTAAGACTTCGTTGAAAAATAGTTTTTCAATGAAAGACTTAGGCGAGGCAGCATACATATTAGGTATAAAGATCTATAGAGATAGATCAAAGCGCCTAATAGAGCTAAGCCAGAGTACATATATAGATAAAGTACTGAAGAGGTTCAGTATGGAAAACGCCAAGAAGGGGTTCTTGCCGATATCGCATGGAAAAAGTTTTACAAGAATCAGTGTCCTTCGACAACTGATGAGCGAGAACGCATGAATAAGATTCCATACGCATCCGCGATTAGATCAATCATGTACGCCATGATATGTACACGATCAGATGTGTCCTATGCTCTAAGTGTTACGAGCAGATACCAGAGTGATCCAGGTCATGATCATTGGACAGCAGTGAAAAATATCCTTAAGTACCTGAATAGGACTAAGGACATGTTTCTCGTATACGGTGGTGACGAAGAACTCGTTGTAAAGGGTTACACCGACGCTAGCTTTGTCACAGATCCGGACGATTTTTGATCTCAGTCAGGCTTTGTGTATACACTGAACGGTGGCGCAGTGAGCTGGAAGAGTTCCAAGCAGAACACTGTGGCGGATTCTACAATGGAGGCGGAGTATATCGCCGCTTCGGAAGCGGCAAAGGAGGGCGTTTGGATTAAGAAGTTCGTCACCGAGTTTGGTGTGGTTCCGAGCGCGCTGGATCCTATGGAGCTCTATTGTGACAATAGTGGTGCCATAGCTCAGGCCAAGGAGCCAAGATCCCACCAGAAGTCCAAACATATACAACGCCGATTCCACATCATCTGTGAATTGGTGGAGCGTGGAGACGTAAAGATATGTAAAATACACACGGACCTGAATGTGTCAGATCCGTTGACGAAACCTCTACCACAAGCAAAGCATGAGAAACACCGGAATGCCATAGGTGTTAGGAGATTAAGCATTGGCTAGATTATTGACTCTAGTACAAGTGGGAGACTGTTGGAAATATGCCCTAGAGGCAATAATAAAGTTGTTATTATTCTATTTTCATGTTCATGATTAAGTTTATGTTCCATGCTAGAATTGCATTGGTTCTTGGATATGAGATTCAGAGGAAAATCTAATTGCATGTGTGGAATAATCAACACCATTCAGATCCCTAGTCAGGCCTCTGGACTAGCTCATGTATTGTTGATGGTCTTGTTTTCCTGATCATGGGCATTGTTAATGTAACAAGGATGCCGGCAATAATGGGAACACATTGTTAGGGTAACAATGGTGTTGGATAGACCCCCTTATGAGATACTGCGAGATCACTTCGTCAATATGTGGTCAGTATCTTCTCATTATGTGTTAACGTTTACTTGCGTCCTTAGACCATGAGAATATCGTAGACCCGGATACCGGATGGTTGCTTTAGGGTCATCAAACGTTACTCCGTAACTGGGTAATTATAAAGGTGACTTTCAGGTACACCAGAAAGTATATCGTGGTTCAAGATATGTCAAGACTGGGATTTGCCCATCCGGCGATGGAGAGATACACTCTGGGCCCACTCGGTATTATGGTGTCCAGCATCGCCTAGCCAGGTATTGTGACTAAAGGGTTAGTCACGGGGACACCGGAATACGGAAACGAGAAAAGAGTACAAACCGGTAACGAGGATAACTAGGGATAGTGATCAAGGAGATGATCACAGAGATACCATAAAAGTCTCGCCTTGGGTTGTGTAATGTATCGTGAGGCAAAAGGATGATATGCGGTAATACGAGATTCGCTCGATAAAGATCTTCGATGATATGTGGGAGTCGTTATGGGTGTCCAGATCCCGCTGACGATTATTGACCGGAAGGTGTTCTGGACATGTCCACATATACTCGAACCTATAGGGTCACACGCTTAACGTTTTAGCGACATTTAGGAATGCTACGATTTATAGAGAATGAGAGAGAAGGGTTCCGAAAGTGTTTCGGATGATCTCGAAAGTGTTCCAGGAAGTCCCGGATGGTTCCGGTGATGTCCGGAAGTGTTCCGGAAAGTACCGGAAGGTTCTAGAAGTTTCTGGAAGGTTTTAGAAGGTTCTAGAAGTTCTAGAAGATTCTGGTGGAGTTGGACTCCAACTCCATCAGGGAGTTCCTGCTGGAGTAGAACTCCACCTTCCCAGGGAGAGCCGCCCCACCCCCTTTAAATAGAGGGGCATGGCACCTCAAAGAGCATCCCAAGCAGCCTCAAAGGCAGCCCTAGCCTCTTGGCCGAAACCCTAGGCAGCTGCCACCTCTAGATTGGCCGCAGCCTCTTCTTCCTCTCTTCTAGATTGGATCTAGTTCAGCTGCCGGCGCGCTGCTGCTTCTCCTTCTCGTAGATCCCCGCTGTTCTTGTGTGCTGGTCCACACATTACCGCGGTGTCGCTGATCCGGTACGCGTGGATACCTCAGAGACGTCGTACACTTCGGCGTTCGATCAGGCAAACTATTCGCGAGGAGATCACTCTCGCGGCTGGGAGGTATAACCTAGCTGCGGGAGTCTGCGGACTTCATCGACATCGTCAACTTCTCCGCTGCATTGACGTGATCGGCGAAGGTATGATATCGTTGCCTGCACCTCGATAGTGGATCTTGGTTTAGTTCGTGTACGGTAAAATTTTTGTTTTGCGTAGCACGTTCCCCAACAGCAAATATATGCTATCCAAATATTCACTGAGGTGCTCCGTCTCTATAGGTCATTGGCGCGACGTATTTGGGGGCAGCCATGGGAGCTAGGTGTGGGAGGGTAAAAATAAAAAATGATTAACTCTTCGTTAAGTGAGGAACTAAAGAACTAAGGATTAACTCCCTTTAAAATATGCAACTATAAGATATTATATAGAGGTTTAACTCAGTGAGTCATTGGTTTAACTACATGGATGGTTATGATCATTTTGATTCCGTCGAATGGTGTAGTTTTTATAGTAAGTATAGACGTATAAACACTCGTGATAAATGGGCTGCAAAGGAGAAATGTAGGCCTTGGATTGGGCCTCCTCTTCCATAAAAGGGCTGGGAGCGGTATGACCATGCATGTTCATAAGCAAGGGCTCATTAACCGAAGGCCATAAGTTTCTACATGATAAGATCCATTAGGAATGCCGGAATTCCCTCTGCTTCATGTGAGAAAATTGAATAGTGACGCGTGAAATGCATTTTAAATTCATGCGTTCCATGCGGGTCCTAAGACAGGGGAGTAGGAAATATCGAAATGGATTATTCAGATGTTGCAATAGGTATATTGTGTATGTTGCAGGTGTTTCTTAATGTTTGAACAACGTTTATTTTTGAATTGCATACTTCGTTTGTAAATTATGAAATAGCTTTCTTGTAGGAATTTTTTCTCGAAAAAATAAATTGATGGGAGTTTTGTGTACTCCTTTCAGTTTCGTTGGAACAGGTTTTCCGACTGTTGCATCTAACTACGTACTTCCGAAGTATTGTTGTAACACATCTAAATTTTATTTTCAAACTTTTGCACTGGTTTTCAAACTTATCTAAGTTCCATACCGGGCAGGATCTCCAATTAATATCACGCAACGCTCGTCGAAATGTTTGAGGGAATGCGACTTCTTCATACAGTTTTGCTATTCGTAACTTGGTGATGGTTTCTTAAATCTACGCCAATTTTCGTCACCTTTGGACTTGGCTATAAAGTTTCAGCCAAACGGCTACAAGAAAGCGACAAGCTACGTAAATTGGAAACATTAACTATTACATAGCATGTTATTAACTCGCAATCCATGTTGGGATATAAATCCCCTGATAGTCAATTCCAGCCTTCTTGTACCAAAAACTATCAGCTCTTGCTTCGATAATTGCTATTGCAGTAAGGATTACGATCACAACCAGTTGATACATAAGAACAGAGCCTGCAGAGGATTGGTTAGTTTCTTTTTATCAAAAAATACCGTCATTTCTACATAGTTATATTGATCAACATAATATCACAGCACCCACTAAAATTTGTGGGTGAAAGGATCTGTCTACTACGTACAACCATTTTCCAAAAATGTGACAATACTACAAGAGAGATGCCGAAGGTTATGGAGATCATTTGCCATGTAAACACGAGCAAAATGACACTCGAAAAAAACATATTGAATCGTTTCTTCATGCCCACAGAAGGCATATAGTTTGCTACCATTCCAATTCCGTTTTGGAAAGTTATCCTTTGTCAGAAACATCCCGTGACAAAGATACCATAAAAAGATTTTTATCTTGACCGGAGGTTTTAAACGCCAAAGATATTTGCATTGAAATTGGGATTGAAAGTTGCCGAGAGAGGAATACATCAAATGAACAGAGAAGAGTCCATTAGAATGTAGGTTCCATCTAAAAGTATCCCGCTCAGCTGTAAGGTTGAGAAATGCAACCTTTGCAATTAGCGCATTCCAGGCCACTAACTTTGGCTCGGTAATGGCTTTTCAAAAGGAGATGTTGAGAGGAAGGAACTCATAGCTTCCGCAATCATTGTATATTTCTTTCCTAGCGATATCATACAAAGTAGGAAAATGATCCTTTAAAGGTTGATCGCCGAGCCAATCATCATCCCAAAACCTAATATTAGTCCCACAGTTGATAGAAAATGTGTCAAACCACAGGAACTGCTATTTCATTTTTATTAACCCACTCTAAAAAGGGAGTTGACGATGACATGGCACCCGGGTATTGTCAAGAAGGACAATACCGGCCCTCTGGACATAGGGTGGGCCAGGCCGACTATTCGGAGTCCGACTTCTATGCGGGGACGCCTCATCGACTTGGAGTACAAGCTAGGGATAAACTTACCCGGCAATCCTGGATTCTGTTGTAACTACTTAGGAAACCAATTTGTAAACCGATCCGGACTCTTGTAACCCTACCCTGGTCGCCTATATAAGGCCTGGTAGGAGTCCTCCGATCGGTACGTTTTCATAAGTTCCCATACTCTTTTACACATATAGCCTAAGCAACCTAGAGATCCGTTCTCAAGGTCCTGCGGCCCTCGGGATACAAGCAATACCATCCACTAAACACAGGACATAGGGTATTACCTCTCCTTGAGGGCCTGAACCTGTCTAAACTTTATCTCCCATGTGCACCCATCTAGATCTGTTGTGCGTACGCTACCCCGCATTCATTATTGCTGGATTACAACACCGACAGTTGACGCGCCAGGTAGGGGAGTGCGCATAGATCCATCCGGACAGATCTAGATGGGTTTCTTTAACAACAACGGTGGCTTCGTTCCGGGCAACATCATGCGATTCGCTTCCCTGAATGTTGTCCCTGATCCAGGCCAGCTTTTCCGATTCGGAAAGCTGGACTTCATCACCGATCAGATCGGCAAGCTTCACCTCTGCGACTTGGCATCTCGCCGATCAACGGAGGCTTCATCAACATCTCCACTCGGACTCGCCCCTGAGTCCACGCCTTTGGCTCCCCTCACCAACAACGAGGTTACGCCAAAGTCGGATCTGCTGCTCGAAAATGGGTTCCCACTCATCGAGCAGGGATCCCGACTGATGGTGCAATCGAGTCTCTCCTACCTGTCTTTGAGTATAACTCGGACAACTTCAAGAGCCACCATCCTTCTCGGGAGGTCTTCATGGCTAGCCCGGACGTACAGGTCGGCAACGATGACCGGCTCATCCCCATCGAAGAACAGACTCCTGAGCAGCTAGCGGCCACTCGGCTCCGCCTTCTTGCCAAGGAGGAGGAACTGGCCGAACAGCTAACCGCGTTGGCTCGCCAGCGCGGAGAAAGAGAACGCAATGAGGACATGCGGGATCGTGGACGCCAGGTCCATAACGCACTCCGCATGCATGAGAGGGACGGCGTCCTGATTTTCCCGCTTTCTAGTCACAACATCGTCGCTGCCTCAGTGGCGCCACGTGCCATCAACATCCCTGAAGGCACCCTAGGTCACGACAAACTTTGGCGGCTCCAGATCGTAGTGGAGAAAGCAGCCCTCCAGCAGGCCGAGATTTCTGAGAACCGTGCAGGTTCCTCAGCGAGTGCTAGGAGCCGGTGTGTTTCCCGTCCGGGAAACCCACAAGCCGCAGAGCATCGTCGGGCCAACCCCGAACTTCATCACCCTGCCGGATCGGTTCGCAGCCGACTCGGACCGAATCGTGACGCACGGGGGACTATCGTCGCAAGAAACCACGCTCGACAAGGTGCGGACAAAAACGCTCACCCTGCCGGATCGGCACGTAATCAACTCGGGCTGAACCACGATGCACGGAACATCCTTGAGGCCAGACGTGACGTTCGCCGAGATGCAGGGAGGAATCACCGCAGCGGTCACAGCGGCGACAGTAGTAACCGCAGTGCTACAAGCCGGCGCAGCTCTCCAGCTTCTTTCGGCATGGCCTACGTAGGCCCAAAGGCGTTCGGATCTCGCATCCGCGACGTCGTCTTCCCGCCGCGATTCCGGGTCACCGGAATCGACAAGTACATGGGCGAGACTCGGCCAGATATCTGGCTAGCCGATTACCACACGGCCTGCAGGACCAATGGTGGCAACGACTATGTCGCAATCCACTACCTGCCTCTGTTTCTAGCCGACTCGTCTTGAGCCTGGCTTACCAGCCTACCTTAGGGTTGCATCCAGTCCTGGACCGACCTTGAGACCCTCTTCGTGAACAACTTCCAGGGCACTTACAACAGGCCCGGGAATGCGTGGGATCTCTACAGTTGTACCCAAGAAGAGGGCGAAACTCTCAGAGAGTACATCCAATGCTTCTCCAAGAAGAAGAACTCTCTACCAGAAGTCCGAGAAGGTGAAGTCATCACCGCCTTCTCCAAAGGTGTTCGTAGCACCGACCTCATCCACAAGATCACGCGTAAAGATTCTCAGACTACGCGCAAACTCTTCGACATCGCCAACAACTTCGCCACCGATGAAGAGGCCGTCCGTAGCGCAACTAAGGACGATAAGGGAAAGGACAAGGCTCCCGAGTCCCCCAGAAAGGATGCTTGCCCTGAGTCGTCCAGGAAAAAACATAGAAAACGCAAGGGTGGAGACCTTGTCACCGCAGCCGAGCGCGCCCCGCAGCACCGTCCTCAGCGCGGCAACGCAACCTTTGAGGAGATGATGAGTCAACCATGTCACTTTCATGGACCAAAATCCAATCACGTCACGCGCGACTATAATCTCTTGAAAAACTTGAACAAGCCTTTCGTCCCCAACCAGAACAAAAAAGACCCTCCTCCTCTCGAGGAAGGCGATGAGTTCCCAAAGGAGACCGCGTGTCTCATGATCTTCGGTGGCCCCAATGGTTATGAATCCAAACGATGCCAGAAGATCACGTACTGCGAAGTCAACGCAACCGAGCCGGCTGTCCCTCAGTACCTCCGGTGGTCCGAGTCCATAATCTCCTTTGGGCGCTCGGATCACCCCGACTACATATCTCATCCTGGCAGGTTCCCCTTGGTGGTAGACCCAATCGTCAGTGGCGTTCTGTTGGGGAACGC